>QANY01012326.1:259911-350873 GCA_003255025.1 Datisca glomerata
GAAGAAGAAGAAGAAGAACAAGCAGGATGAGGAGGAGGAGGAGGAGGATGAGGAGGAGGAGGAGGAGGAGGATGAGAATGAGAAGAAGGAGGAGGAGGAGGAGGATGAGAATGAGAAGAAGGATGAGGACAAGGAGAAGGGAGAGAAGAAGGATGAGGAGGAAGAGAAGGAGAAGGGGAAGGAGAAAGAGAAGGAGAAAGAGAAGAAGAAGGAGAAGGATAAGAAGGAAGAGAAGAAGGATGAGGAGGAAGAGAAGAAGAAGTCAGAGTAGAATAAAAAGGAGGAGGAGGAGAATGAGAGGGAGAATGAGGGGGAAAGAGGAGGGGGAGGATGAGGACTAGAAGGAGGATGGGTGGGATAAAGAGGAGTAGAAGAAGGAGGGGGAGAATGAAGAGTTGAGGAAGAAAGAGGAGGCGGAGAAGGAGGAGTAGAAGAAAAAGGAGGAGGCAAATAAGGAGAAGTAGAAGAAAAAGGAGGAGGTGGAGAAGGAGGAGTAGAAGCAGATAGAGGAGGCAGAGAATGAGGAGTAGAAGAAGAAGGAGGAGGAGGAGGATGTTATGTATGAGATGAATGCAATTGCATGTTACTAAGTAATAAAATATTAAGTGAGTGTCATTCTTCATAAGGATTGATGAAAAAATAATTATCTAGCTAAATCTATTTTAAACCTAGGTTAAATTGCTAAAAGGATATGAAATTGGTGATTAAGAGATCTTAAAGTAAAGCAAGGCAATATTAATCCAAAGTGATGCAAAAACAGAAACAAGTATAATGTCATCAATGGTTGAATAGACTAGAACGATTAATTCCATTTTTTTTGTTAATAACCTCGACTTAAATTTGCTTGAACTATTATAGCTTTACTAACATCATTAACCTCAACCTACTTATGTGCAAATAATTTCCATCCTTGCAACTTAAGTTCTTAGTTAAGCCTAACTCATTCCTAAGCCTGGGTGAAACTAAGATCTTTGAGTTATACCTCCAATCATTAGGTTTAGAAGGTGAGTGATATATTCCTATATTACCAACTAATTACTTTAATTAAAAAAAGAAATCAAGTAAACATTCATTATCCATGTTAGATCTATTGATTTTAAACCCTTTCAGAATTCAAATCAATGGGTTTCTCATATAATGAGGGTCAGTCAATTAATGAGATTGAACAAAAAAAATACTTGAATAAAATGCCAATAACTAGCTTGCAATTCAAACTTCAATAATCAAGATTAATAACTCAACGGTTCATTAACCATCCTAGCTTAAAAGGGTTTAGCTCATCTTAAGCTTAATAACATATCCGAATAATATTACAACCATTAAAGTACAAAGATACTATGCTTAAAACAAGATGAAAAAAAGTTATATTAATGAAGGACAAAGGAGGAGAAATATAGTACTTTTAGGCGCCAGCTGGTCTAAACTATAAAAGCTATCTCCCATTCATGCGCGTCCACTGTTTTATAGATGTTGTATCATTGTGCTGCAAGATCTAGCCAGTTGATTCCCAGCCTTAGAATCCCAACACCAAAAGCAGAAAATTAAGTGCAAATATTGTTCATTCAATACCAAATAAGCCAGAAAATTAGGCTGACCCTAAGAGATTAAATAAAAGCAGGAAAATACTAAACTAAAGCTAAAAACTAGCAAAACACTCTCTAAATTCTTAATGAATTAAGCTTGAAAGTTATAAGATAACTCTAATTTCTCAGAGTCATCACACCCCAAAGTTAAAAAATTACTTGTCCTCGAGTGATGGCAAAATAGATGAGCAAATAAAAAGCAAGCACTGAGACAGAGAGTACATAAACTAGATTCAGGCTTTTAGGGCAAATAATGATTTTCAGCCTTTAGATTGAACTAATCCAAAAAGGTCAAAGTAAAATTTTAGGCTCAACATAAAACTTCAAGGTTTATCCTAAAACAAGGTTATTCTAAAGTGCAAATCTATCCATGCGTGTGTGTGCGCGCGCGCCAGAGACTAGAGTTAGTACTTTCAAAATGCTTAAGACACTTTATCTCTTAAATCTTCTAACTCATCTTCAAGTACAAAAAATCATCAAGTAGGAGGGAAGCATTTACATCAAATAATTTTAGCGAACAATGAGGTACTGAGCTACAATTCATTAACCCGTTGACTTCTTCTCTTTTCTTTTTCACTTCGTTTCTTCTTCTTTTTTTATGTGGTTAAAATACCTATAATGTCTCATTACCTTTTTACACGAATGCCCATATAGGTGATAAAGACACCCGGTTACTCAGCAATGTAACAAGATAGGCTACTCTAAACTAATGTTTTTGTTTGCTATAGTAACCTCATGCTTCTAGCTACCTTTTAAAAGAGAAAAATTTAAAAAGAGGTAGAGAAGTGGCTTCCCTTATATTGTTGCAGAAAGATGGAATAATTCACAAGCTCTCAATGCTTAGATGAACTCTTCATCCCTCCTCTTTCCTTGGGGGCTACTTGAAGGTCAGACAGAAGCCTTTCCATAATTTAGATCTCTTCTTAGATCTGCTCAACAAATGTTCTCTCTTTCTCTGTTGTTTTCTGCTTCTTTGTGTTGGCACTACGCTCATCTTTCTTAGCTCCATTATTCTTTTTAGTGATTTTTCCTTGTATTACTAATTGTAGATGTCTCTTCTTCACTCTTTGATTGATGATTTTCAAGGCTCAGGGTCAACAATTTTCTTCTTCCCTTATCCCTTTGCTTTTCAAGATTGCTTGAGTGGTGGTATAGGTAGTTTTTCCTCTTCACTCTCTTCTTCTTCATCTACTTGTTGCTCTTTCTCTTGTTCAGACTCATCTTATTCACTTTTCTCATTTTTTACGTTCTTCTTTTCTCCTTCTTCTTGCTTGAGTTCCTCCTCCTCTGATTCTTCTTCTCCAACCTTTTTTTCCTCTTCAACTACATCCAATAATTCTTCCTTTTCCTCTATCTGCAGCTTTAGTTGCCATACTTACCCTCAGCCTTGCCTTCCTCTTCAACCTTCCATGGTTAAAGACTGGCTTTAGGCAGGCAATGGCCACACAGGTTTAGTAAAATTATTCTGGAAAATGTTTTTCCAGGAATGATCTCTAGATTATGTATACTCCCAATAGGACTTTTTTTCTGCTCTAGATGAAACAATATCTCCCACATCTTCTTTTCAATAGCCTCATCTTGTGGTAACTTACTAGTAATTGATGTAAGTGTTTACTCTAGGTCTGTGCTTTCCACTGACCTCTACTTTGAAGTCTTCCTAGAAGAAAAGGAAGGATGCACAAAAAGGGTGCTCAGAGGTTCTTTTCTCAGCTGTAAATCTTGCTATAGTCGTGAGGGTTATAGATCCTCTATTAATCAGCTTTTCTTCATCACACACAAATGTTACTCCAGCCATAAAACATAAATTAGTGATCAAACATGGTAAAAACAAATCTCCTATCTTCTTGCTAGTACAAATACTTATTTCTCTAGAGATGATTTACTCTACATTAATTGACTTTCTATTTAGCAATGCATGCAAAAAAATTAACCTCTCCTAGGTTATAGTTTGTATATTGGTGGTTGGCATGATCTTGGTTCTAAGAAAATGATACAACACTTTAGCCCTAGGTTTGAGAGCAGATCTTAAACATGTATTGATACCCTCAGCTAATACAATATGCCATTTAGTTTCACAAACTGTTAATTCACACAACATAGCATACAACTGCACATCATTTTTTCCTTTAGCTAAAACAGAGTACTCATCTTCGAAATTCTCCAAATCCAAAACAACACAATAGCTTCAAATGTGAAAGAGATAGAAATACCTCTTATAGTAAAAGAATCTTGATCGTGCTTCAATAAATTTTCATAAACTCCCTTACTGGAGCACTACAACACTTTCAGGGTGAGAGCAAAACTTCCTCCACTTATAGTGGTTAATGATGGCTGCAATATCCTTTATCAACCCCAAAGATGAGATATTTTAGATCAGGAAGCCTTTCTCTTCATGCCTTTTTAACCCTGAATTCGTCTTTGTATCTCTGTTCAGCTTCATCACTGACAAAATTCTCTGTAGCAACAAATTTCTTTGCATGTCCCTTCTTTCTCAGGGATGAAATAGGAAAATGAGATTTTTAGTAAAAGAAATGGTTGCACTCTAGGTTTTGAAGATAACAGAATTTAGAGAAGGAGAAGATAAAAGTGCTTTAGGGATTTCAAAATTTGTTTGCTTGATAGGGTTTGCTTTGCGATGCTTGATTCAAAGAAAGTGAGCTGCCTCCCCATTGTGCCACGTGGTAACAACTTTGCTGAAACAACATGAAAATTTTGAAAGAATATTTTCTTCGCGATGAAGTTTTTGAAATCAAAGGAATATTTCCCTCAAGTGTGAATCTTGTTGAGATACTTTCGCTGATTTGTAGCTTGCTATTTACACAACGTTGCTGCAATGACCTTAATTAAGCCCTTTCTTTAAAATCAGACCCACATTCTGTTTTACTAGTGATTGCCCAATTGAAGAATATATTACTATTCAGAGGAGATATTTTAGGCTACAAAATCAGGAATAATGAATAAGATTGAGTAAATTAGATATCCTAACCCTAATTATTAAAATGAACTTAAAGAAGGAAAATAAAAAACATAAATGCAAGGGTAGAAAAGAAATATCTTGTCTCCAACCAGGATTGTGTGTATTGGAATAAGGATTGGGCTTCTAGTAAATTTGGTCATTTGTGTAGTTTACTAATTCTTAGGCTCTTAACTTCCTTATTTTCTTATAATAGGCTAGTTCCCTAATTCAACCTTAATTTTGGGGATGCTAAGCGAAGGCCAAGTGCATTTTGTTATCCTCAGTTGTGAAGCCCCACCAAAATCTAGCAAATAAAGATTCTAGCTCTCGGAATAGAGTGCTTGGAATTCTAAAAACTTACATAGCACAGATCGGGAGCACTTTGCCAACGACTTTTATGAGTATTTCTTTCCCTGCAGCTGAAAATTGCTTCTTGCTCCACTTATTAAGAAGGTTCCAAACCTTGTCTTTGAGATACTAGAAAGCCTTTTTTTCTTTCTACCAAGGATTGTTGAAGCCCGAGTTATTTCCCTTGAAAAGGGAAAGTAGGGACCCTCAAAATAGAAGTTACTTTATTAGAAATTGCGTGGTCTACATGAGGACTAAAGGATATAGTTGACTTGTCAAAGTTTATGCTTTGACTCGAGGTAGAAGTATAGACTTCCAATGTGATTAAAGGAGTCTGGTCTTCATCCTTGTTATTCTTGAGGAAGATGAGACAATCGCCTACAAAGAATATGTAGGAGACTTTGGGATAGTTCATGCTAACAATGAAACCATTAAAAGTACCCGAGAAAATAACCTTCTTAATAAGATGAGAAAGCCCATGAGCACATATAATAAAAGAGAAAAAGAAAAAAAGGGTCACTTTGATGAAGGCCACGAGTAGGAGAGATGGATCCATGAGCTTGTCCATTAATAAAAAAAGGACACATAAGCAACACATCTCATACGGTTAAAAGCTTTGCTCATGTTAAGCTTTAAAGCGGCAAACCCCAACTTACCTTTTTTTCAGAGAGTGGATAACTTCTTGCGCAATAAGAATGTTGTCTGTGATCAACCTGTCCTTAACAAAACCACTCTGTTCATCTGATATAATGAGGGGAAGCCACAGTTTGAGATGGTTTGCTATGACTTTTGACACTAATTTATATGGGACATTGCAGAGGCTTATGGGCCTAAAGTCAGAGGGAGATCTCGAGTGCTCTTTTTGAGAATTAAGACTATTGAGGTTTGGTAGATATGAGGAAGGCCATCCCCATTGTTGAGATAGTTTAAGAAAAAATTAGAGACATCCTTACCTACAACGTCTCAATACTTCTGAAAAAAAAGGGCAGGATATCCGTCAGGTCAAGGACTTTTAAATGGATGCATGGAGTTGAGAGCTTCCTTGATATCATCATCTATGAAAGGCCTGGACAAATTTTCATTCACCTCCTATGAGACTAAATGTGTGACAACATTATGACCTTGGAAAATATGATCGTTATTAGGATGGGAGGTTGAGAAGAGATGGCTAAAATGGGTTATGAAAACTGAAGCAACACCTTCTGTATTTTTTTCCATTCATTGTTCTCAATCAACATGCCCTAATTGTGTTTCCTATCTTCCTTGAAGTGGCTCGAGAGTGAAAATATTTAGTATTATTATCCCCATCCATTAGTCAACTAGTTTTTTCCCTTTCCATCCAAAAAGTTTCCTTCTAAAGAAATAAGCTTTCAAGCTCCAAGTGAAGTTTAGAGATGGACTTGAGAAAAATAGGTTTGTGATGTCTTCATAGGTTGAGTCTAAGGCATTTTCACAGGTTTTAATCTTCTAAGGGAGGGAACCAAATTTCTATTCAGTCCAAATTGTGAGAGAACGAGAACACTTCCCAGGCTTTCTCAATAAAGTTATATACTAGTTTTCTGCAACAATCCTGTTTTCCTTGATAATGTATCAACATTCATTTGTATTAGACCACATAGCCTCAAATTTGAAGTGTTTGGAGTTAGAGCACCACTAATTGCAGGAAGAAGGGGAAAAATTTAAAGAGATAAGCATGTGGTCCGGGAAAAGAAATTCATGAGTGGATAATCCGTGTATTAGGAAAACTGATAAACCAATCTTTTGAAGCAAATGAACGGTCTAGGATTTTGGCTATAAGATTATATCCTTCTCTATTATTGGTCCGAATGAATTTGAGACCTTTAAATTGAATCACCATTAAACCATATTTTTCTAGACATTTTCTAAAATCTGAATTTTGCTTGCTTGGTCTAGAAAGACTCCTCTTTTTTCATGATTTGCCAAAATTTCATTGAAGTCCCTTATGACCAGCCAAGGGATATTTGAGAGAGTGGAAAGCTTGTACAGAAGGGACCAACTGTGTATACAGGAGTCAGGATATGAGTTATCATAAAATCTAGCAAGTCTCCAATCCAAACCATTTTTTGAACAAATAATAGAGTCTATGTGCCCGGTAGAGAAAGATTTGATGCTCATAGAGATCTATGGTTTCCAAAGGATGCCAATACCTCTTTTCCCCCCAATACAATAAACCCAAACAAAACTCAAAACCATTTCTCCTAATGATAATTTACAGTTTAGAACTTCACATTTTTGTTTCGATAAAAAAATAACATATGGATTCTACTCACTAACTAGGCGACGTAGAGAGTTGAACCCTCGAGGATTACTCAACCCTCGAGCGTTCCAACTTAATAAATCCATTACTCTCAGTGGGTCCAGTCATTGAAACCTGCCGTTCGAGAAGGAGAATGAGCATTTTCTAAGGATTTTTTTTAAGTTTTTTACCTATGAATGAAGGCCAACCTTGAGATGAGTTCTTTCTTTTGCATAATCTGGATCAGAGTATCTGAAAAGAATGAGAAGAGGATCATTAGGGAGAGTGGGAGGAATAACTTTCTCTTCTTCCATGAACCCGATCTTTTCTTTTCAAGTGTAAGGAAGAATGAAACAGAGGATTAGACTTAGTTATATGCACAATCTAGAACAACTAGGGGCGAGTTAGGACAATAAGTTAAGCTTCCTGATGTGAGGTGGGCTCTCAAGACGTGGGTTTTCAAGCCATGGGTTTTGGTCTAGGTCCATTTCATCTTGGGCCAAGTTCCCCTGCCCAAATGTAGAGATGGGATCTTTATTTGAAGTGGTGGATGCCACATCTAATGGTTTTTTTAAGTGAGTGGTGAGTTGGAGATTGACATGGCTATAATGGACTAGTGGTCCCAAAATATCTCTTTTTGTGCCTGCTTAAGTCAGCCTACCTACCACTGCATTAGATCTGACATCATCAATGTGGTGGTGGGTAAACCTTACATGAGGTTCTTTTTGGGAGACGTCGATGAGAGTTCCTGCACCGGAGGAATTTCTATTGTTTCCTTGTTGTTGAGAGCATAATGAATGTGAGTTTTAGATTGGAAGCTTGCACTACATCCAAAATATTGAAAATTTCTTGATTCTCGTTAGAGGTGTCAGTAAGTATCAGGCCGAAAAGTTTCAACAAATCTACGGATCAAGTGACGAAAAGTTTCGACTAACTAAATATGCCTATGAGATTTCAAAATAGCGATAACTCAAGAAACATTTATGAACTGTGATCATATAGATTTTCAACACAAACACCAACTTACATTACACTTTGTAAAATTCCGAGTGCCTGTATGTTACCTTAAGTCATCTAACTTCTTTATCTCAAATGAGTTTCTGAAATCAAGTCTTGCAAAAGCAGATCCATTATGCTATAAATAAATTAGAACTCCATAGGTCAATTTTTCATGTCACTCTCCACTAATGTAGGCAAACCACAACACTTTGGAACATTATGACTTTTGTATGTTTGTAATGTATGGCTAGGGTTTAGGGTAGGATAAATGATATTATTTCGGCTCAATCTTTACCCATATTCACACATGCATTCTAGGAATCAATGTGCTTAACTCAACTTTTCTTGTA
Source organism: Datisca glomerata (assembly GCA_003255025.1). Taxonomy (NCBI): domain Eukaryota; kingdom Viridiplantae; phylum Streptophyta; class Magnoliopsida; order Cucurbitales; family Datiscaceae; genus Datisca; species Datisca glomerata. Next base: position 268,405 of record QANY01012326.1, read on the forward strand.
ACACCCCAAAACTTGTCATTCCACCCCTTGAATTATCAACCATGCTCAACCAATTTTTTCTCTTATTTTTTCCTTTTTTTTTAAAGTTTGATTTCCTTAAGCTTCTCTTTTCCTTAACGAGCTTTCAACTAATAGCTTCCAAACCAGTTGGTCTTAGGGTATTAAGTTTTAAGACACCCCTTCTAGCTAAGTCACCTAAGTCTAAGACGCTACGAAATCAAAGTTATTCACAATTTTTTATATCGAAACTCCTCCCATCCACCGAGATTGTCAAAAATTCAAGTATTTTCCTAGAACATCCAAATACTATGAGTGAAAAGGGTTACTAGGGAAAACCTTTTATAATTTTGGAAAATTGTCATGGGTGATAAAAAAGTGACTATTTAGGCTCAACATGGATGACTAGGAAAATAATTATGTACATGTTGACTTGAAAAGCTCAAACGGTCCAAAGATGGCCTAAATCATGTCCTAAGTTAAGCGTAGCCAATAATTTTGTCTCGAACAACAATCAAATTGGTTCTAGAGTTCTTATGAGATCACAATGATTTCTTAAGTCACATAAACCTTCTCTAAGTAAAAAGATAATTAAACGCTCAAGACTAGGTGCTCAATATGTTAGGATTCTCAAGTAAAATGCAAATTAATAATTGGTTCAAACACATACACATACATAAATTCATCATTTTTCTCAAAATTCTCAATAAATCAAAACCAATCTCATCATATGTGTTAGTGTTGTGTACTACAAAATGCCAAAATTTTAATTTTTAACAAAGCCACCACCCCCATACTTAAAACTTTCATTATCCTTAATAAAAAATGTAAAAAAGAGTATGTAAAGAGGACTCTCCTGAATAAGGATGAGCTTTCATCTTCGTCATTCTCTGTATTGTTCATTATCTCCAACTAAAGGGAAAAATGATGCTTGAACCAAATTCGTCCATAATTTTCTAACATGAATAAACCAAAATAAAATAAGTGAGAGAAAGAAAGAATGAATGAATACATAAAATAAAATAAAAAATGGAAACACTACAACAAATATGACATTCTACAAGATTTATTTACAGGGTTCATAGTCTCCTCCTGTAAAAAACTTGAAACAACAAGAGTCTTTATGAACCCCAAAAAAGTTCCTATTAAAAGTTAAAAAACTAAGCTGGATGGATTTTAAGCGAAGCAGGACTTAAAAAAATGCTATAGTGGGTTTACTGATGAGAGGTTCTCGATTACACACCCAAACACTTCCCTCTTTGGTCTTCTCTCTCAATTTATTCTCGAGAGAGATTCGTCATTCCTACAGACTCTCGAGACCTCTCTCGATCAGAACATAAACCCCACCCTCTTCACTCTTCTCTCTCTCGAGATCTGTCTTCCCCTTGTCTCCACCCTCTTTCCCACTGGCTTACCTTAAGCTTCTCAGATCTCTCTCCCTTTTCTTCCACGCAAAGCCATACCCTAGCTACCAACCTAACTATGTGTTCTTCATCACTGTAAAGCTGGGTCATCACCATCGAAATGCCTCGAATCACCATTTCCCTTGCTTTATCATCGCCATTTCATTCTCTTGATGTCTCGACTTGGTTCAAGTAGGTCTCTAGTGTAAATTAGTGTTGACGCTAGTATGTATTTTCAAGGAATACATCTTCATGGATTTTCATTAATGAGGCTTTCTAGGTTTTCAATTTTATTAGGTATTTACATATTCTATCTATGCTTTTGGAATGATCTGTATATCCAGATTCTCATAAATATCACAAGCAGTTTACATTTCTTCATTTGTTTTTCTACTACTTTTATGTCTTTCTAATTGTGAATATTTCATACTCCTCTTATGTTGGTTGCGATGCACGTAAATCTTTCAGACTTGTAAGATTGATTAATCTACCATCATCTTGATGTCTCCTCGATTCACCTTGCATATCTCACTGTTGTTGCTGTATTTATGCCAAAATCTTCGAAGACTTAAAGCAAATTCATGCTTCTCTTGTTGTCTCCATTGGGTTCAAACAAGTCACTATAACAAATTGGTTTTGAAGCTAATATGTATTTTCAAGAATTTATATTTTTCTTGGGTATTTGCAGATTCCATCTACGATCTATGAATCTAGATTTGTTTAAATGTCATAAACAAGTTAAATTTATTAATTTGTTTTTATTACTTCAATGCATTTTCTAATTTGTAACGATTTCAGACTCATCTTATGTTGGTTGCAATCCACAAAAATCTTTCAAACTCGTAAGATTGACTAATCTTTATAAGATCAAGAATTAGACGAGCAAAATAGTAGGTATATTTCTTAGTTCTTTTATTGATAAATTTAAAACCGGATTTTAACAACAAAGTTCACATTCGTAGCTTTTGCTGTTATTTTATTGGCCTGAGAAAACAATTGTCAATTGTGTTTAGTTGGTTCATATGGTTAATTGATAGGTTTGATAGTTATTTTCTTCTTTGACTTGGCTAGTAGGATTGGGGCTACTTTGGGAATAACTGATAAAGTAGGTTACTTGAGACTTTGATATGCTATATAGGGAAAAAGTGGGCCTCGATGGGTGAGGAGGAGAGTTAATGATTGTTACATTGCTAGAAACTCTCAATTGCCTCATCTTTTATCTGTTTTGAAGATAAACTTGAGTGTCTTATTGTATTAGTATATATTTAAGGTGAATGTGTGCTCTGTTTTAGATGGAGAGAAGTTTTGGAGTGCTGTAGCTTAAATCTTGGGATGTTTACATCATATTTATCTTGTATAAGTTTAATACCATGGTTTTAGTTCAGGCCATACCGATTGGGTAGCTAAGATACTTGTGATTGCCATTAAATTTTATCTTGGTGGCAATTCAATTTTGTCAAAGTACAAAAACTGAAGTTTAGGCAATAGAATCCTTTTGTACAAAAGGATTAAGTGAATTTTGTTTTATTAAAGTAGAATCTATCCGGCTTTTGATTTAGTATTTTTAGAATTGATGATTTTGCTATTGAATATTTGTTAATGCTTTTGAAAAAATTTAGCTCATGTCCACTTGTCTTTTTTATAAAAGGAGAACTTGCTTTGAATTCTCACGATTCTTTCATCACGACACTTTATGTTTATAGTAGTTTCTTTGTGTCTATTATTATAGAATTGTTCTTTCTTTTGGATTAGTTCAACTTTACTTGGATTCCCATGGTTCTTTATATTTTTAAGAAATTTTCTGCACGTAAAGTGTAGAAATAAATAGCTATTTGTTTATCAATAAATCTAACTACTCTGTGGTTTTGTTAGGGCCTTGTAGTTTTTTGTTGTTATTAAGACTGCCTTGATGCTTTGTCGATTTTGGGGTGTTATTAAGTAAGTTCTATTTACTACCTTTCAACTCAAAATAAGTGAAGTATGTTACTTATTTTTCTAACTATGGAACTACCAAGTAGTTCCCTATGAAAGTGGCCACATTCTGCATCTAGTAAGTCTATTTCTTTTTCAAAGGAGAAGTTTTTTGTTGGGTATATAGCCAAGATAATCATTCTATAGTCTGCCAACATATTACCACTGTATATCTTGTGAATGTATGGTCCTTCTATGTTGTACTTGTTTCTTTGTCTTGTTTGTTAACTTTGATTATCCTTTTAAGAAGGAAGTCTATGTATTTATGCAATATCCTGAAGTTGTGCTTAATGACTTAGAGTGACAATCCCTTCTTCTATTTTTGGCTTTTTGTACATATATCTTGCACTCTACTTTTATGTTTTAATGCTAAGTTGGTTATTTCGTAGGAAATCTACATTTTCCCGTCCATGTCAGAATGCTCTTTTTCCAGTTTTTGTGGCTTCATGTATTCCTATTATGTTTTAGCGGTAAGCAGTTAAATTGAATTATAGATTTTTCATTTGTCATAGTTTATCCATGATATCTTTGATGGAGAAGCTCGTTTCAATATCTTTATCCATGATTTCTGTGAGAGATCTCTCACTAAAAGAGGATATGATTGGGATGGCAGTTCGAATGTCTATCACTTTAAAAGTATTGTTGAATTTCAAGTTGTATCCAAATGGTAAAGCTCTCTGATGAAATATTGATGTAATTTATTGGTGGTTACTTGGAATGAATTAGTATATGTACACTGCATTCAAAAGAGATATGTAGATGATGTATCTATTTGATACTTGTTCTAGTTATTTATTCCCTTGTAATATCATATTTCAGGTAGTAATGGTTTTGTTATCCCCTTGCAATTTACTAAATTTCAATTTGGCGACGGGTCTTGGAGATAATGGATATGGAATAGCAGGGGAAAAATTATGCTTGGGATTAAACAAGTGTCTCTTTTATATTTGAAGGAGAAGTGTCGCTTGCATATTTTAAGGATAAGTTAGTTTTTAAGTTAAATTTATTTGTAAGTTGATTGAATGAATAATGTAATATTTTCTTGAAATGATATATATATATATATATATATATATATATTAATGTTGTTAATTATTATATTGGTGTTCTTTTTGCTAAAAACTATCATTTTGAAAGTATATAATATGAATAATTGACTATAACAATGAATCTTATAGTATCTTATTTTATAAATATAAAAATACATGTGAATTTTAATTCACAAGTATTAAAAAAAACATGTTGAATACATTCAACAGGGGTCCAAAAACTCTATTAAACAATGTTTTACAGGAGTCGAAAAACCCTGTAAAAAGTGAGAGACTACAAGGTTCTTTACAAGAGACAATACGCCTCACAAAAAATACGGACTTTTAATATGAGGGGCCGCAAGAACCCTATGGACTACTTTTTACAGGATTTTCTGCCTCTTGTAGAATATCATATTTCTTGTAGTGAAATAAAATTGGGCTGCATCCTGGTAGCACTTGCAAAGTCTTCATCCAAACGTAATGATCATACAAGCTTCACTAGTTGTCCATTAACTTTAAAATTCCCTTTGTGTCAGAAATTGACCTCCCCAAGGCCGTTTTGTGTTCTCTAAACACTCTCAGCAGCTTGTCTTCTTGTTCACCATTTAGCGACGCAGAGATAATGACAGGCAGAGTGGATGCTTCTCCCATAAAGATGTATTGAAGGTGGAGATCTAACATTGATGGTTTTTCAATAGATGGTAGGTGTTTAAGTTTATCTTCTCCCAATTCTGCATTATCCACCTACAAACAACTACTCATATCATTAGGGTGTTTGATTTTTTTGAAGACATTGAAAATTACTTGATCTTCTTGCACTTCCAAAATAAAGTTCTCTTTTTTTCACATTGATAAGAGTTCTTCCCATAGCTAAGAATGGTCTACCAAGAATAAATGAAATTTTTTGGTTTTCCTCCATGTCAAGAACAATAAAATCAGCTGGAAAAATAAATTTATCCACCTTTACCAAGGCGTCCTCAATAACTCCCCATGCATATTTGATAGATCGATCAACTAACTGTAAAGATACCGTCGTGGGGTTAACTTCTCCAAGTCCTAGCTTTTTGTAAACTGAATATGGCATCAAATTGATACCAGCTCCAATATCACATAGAGCCTTTTCAAAATATGAAGTCTCAATTGTGTAAGGAATAGTAAAACTCCTAGGATCCTTTAGCTTCAGAGGTAATTTATTTTTCAAGGTAGCACTACATTCCTCAGTAAGTGCAACTGTTTCACACTCCTCTAGCTCTCTCTTGTTCGAGATAATTTCCATCATGAATTTGAGATAGCTCGACATTTATATCAAGGCATCAAAAAATGGGTGTTTATATGTAGTTTCCTAAACACATTAAGAAACTTAGAAAACTGCTTGTTCAGTTTTTACTTCTAGAATCGTTGAGGGAATGGGATAGGTGGGACATAAGGTGGAGGATTATCAGGAAAAATCTTTGACATAGGTTTGTCAATTTTCTTTTCTGAGTTCTCAATAAAATCACCACCTACAACCTTAGTTTGTGCTTCAATTGGTTGAGAGCTTTCAACTGTTGTTTTCTCTGGTTCTACTAACTCCTTGCCACTACGCAGGGTAATGGTGTTTACTTGTTCTTTAGATTCCTCACAGTATTCCACGGTAGAGAACCTTGTGGTCTCTAAGTTAGTATTTCTGAAACTTGATATGTTTGAAGCTCCAAATTCTGAATAGATGCAGCTTGACTCTGAATACTAATTTCTTTCCTTTGAAGTGTAGCATCTGTTCTTGTCATAAATTGAGTAGTATTGACTGTGAGCTGGGTAAGAGCATCTTCTAAAGAAAATTTAGGTTGTTGAGGCTGAGTAGCAACATGTGGATTCATCACATTCTGATTATTCCTCCTAGAGAAATTAAGGTGATTTTGCCACCATTGGTTTTAAGTGTTGGAGAATGGGCTATTCTGCCTACTGTAATTCTCAACAAAATTAACATGTTCTAACTGAGAAGGAGCAAAGAGATAACCAGCTTGACATTCAGTACTAAGATGAGGTCCATTGCACAAATTACAAACTTTTCATGAAGCATGAATAACACTAGCATTGCTGGTGAAATAGCTCATTTAGTTGGACAGTGTAGCTACTTGAGTAGTAAGAGCATCGATTTCATGAACTCCATGATTTTTTTCGGTATGTTACGCTCAATTGGCCTTTTTAGGCATTAACAGTCATTTCTTCAAGCAACGCATAAGCCTCCTCATGTGTTTTGCCCATTAAAACTCCTCCTATTGTTGTATCCATTAGTGTCCTCATTGAATCTCCCAAACCATTGTAGAAAGTTTGGACTTGTAGCCATCCAGGGAGTCCATGATGTGGGCGTCCTCTCAACATCTCTTTAAACCTCTCCCAAGCATAGTTGTCAAATTTGTTTCGGTGGTCATTTCAGTTTTTTAAAAAATAGAACATCTCGGATATTTTTGGATTCTGGTGTTCCGTTTCGAAAAAAAATCCGGTTGTCTAAAATAATATTATAAAATTTATTAAATATAACATAACTAAGAAAAAATTGAACAAATAGGTTATATCCGTTAAAATTCAACAAAAACATCATATTAAATGGCATATCATCATGAACAAATAAAAGTTCAATATCCAACTAATTTTCTTGAGTTCCATCATCATCATCCTCATTATTTGCATCACAATCTTGAGTTTTATCATCATCCTACTTATTTGTTTTGCCTTTCTCACGCTCGATTATTGCATCAAATTCAACTTCTATATTGATATTTTCTTCATCAAGATTTGGTTAATCGACTATTTTCCATCTGTCGGTTTCTTGAGATAAGAGTCTTGGTTCTTCACTTACCCATTCAACCAATATATCAATATTCTCCAAACTTATAGGGTGAGAAGAAACCCAACAATTCTGCAACAAAATAAAAATAAGGAAAAGCTAGAAACCCAACAATGAAATCAAGTATGAATTCATCCATGCCAATATCGGTGCAAACCAACATCAAGATGATGGACAATAATCATAATTGTAGGCAAAAAAAACTTGGAATCCAACACTACCACTACTCCAAGACTTGGAATCCAACACACCATATATCAAAATTGAAACCGTTTCAGAGCATAATCGACAAAAACCCACGATGAATTAGAAACCACAAAGCTAATCGAAAAATTTCAAAAATTTCACAAAACAGAAACTAGATTTCACAAATTTCATAAATTTTACAAAATAGAAATTATCATAAAACATAAATTTTAGGACCAAATTTCAGAAGAGAGATCGAGACTCCACCAAGAATCAGAAGGTACAGAATATTGACCAAATTTCGTACCTTGGAGAGAGAAAGCTTGAGAGAAGAGATTGAAATGGAATAGGAGTTTGGCTGCTGTTGTGTTTCTGAGTAAGGAAAGGAAAGAGACTGAATTGGAAGAGATGGAGTGGAGAGTGGGTGAGTGATCGAATAATGTGTGTGTGTTTTAGGCTGAAATGTGTGTGTGTTTCGCCCTTTGCAGTGTTTCTGGCTTAAATACCCCAAAATTCTGTCTGGGAAATTACACCCCCTTACTATTTTAGTCCACTGCTGAAACCGAAACATTCTAACCATCCAACCGGAGTGGGACGGTTATGGCAACTATGCTCCAAGGCTTCATAAAAAGAGTCCATATCATATTGGATAAAAGTAATGATCTCGTTCCTCATCTTGGCAGTTTTAGCTGGTGGAAAGAATTTAACCAAAAATTTCTCAGAATGTCATTTCGAAGTTGTGATTGATCCAGCAGGTAAAGAGTTCAACCAACTCTTAGCCTTATCTCGAAGTAAAAATGGGAATAATCTCAGCCTAATTGCATAAGTTGAGACAATATTGTGCTTGAATATCTCATAAATTTTGAGGAAAGTGGTTATGTGAATATTTGGATCATCATTAGGCATGCCCCTGAACTGATTTCTTGTACCATGTGAATGATATTTGGCTTAATCTCAAAATTTTTGGCATTAATAACAGAGCGTTGAATGGCAGAAGCGGCTTCATTGACCACTAGCATAGCATAAACCCAAATTGCCCAATTATTCTAGTTGTTCACAGTTTCAGGATTTTCTCTGACATGTTCCATGGTTTCTTGAGATTGTTTAGAAGCTTCTCTCCTTACTTTTCTATTATGATGACAAGTTTGCTCAATTTCTAATTTAGGGGACCCAAATTTTCGCTTCCAAATTTTCTCATACACTTTAGAAATGCCTGAAAATTCAAAATAGTAAACAACCGTAAATTAAAAAAAATTAAGACTCGAAGTAAAATTAAAGATATGTAACTCCAATATTAATAAACAAAATCAATCCTGAGAAATGATGCCAAAAATATGATTTTTCTATAGTACAAGTGTACACTATCGTCGTCAAGTAATAAATTTCTATAAAAATAGAACATCGTTCACATGATTGATTTATATTAATTATTTAAATTAACTAGACCTTAATTCTAATTGAGAATGATGAAAAAATGGGAGTTTTAATTAAACTAAAATTTTAATTCAATTCAAATGAGAAAGATTTGATAAAGATAAATAATTCAAATTTGAATAGATAAAAGACATAAGGATTCAGATTTCACCAAACCAAACATGTTCAAAGTTCTAAAACTCAATCAATCAATTTTTATCATAATACTGATTGTGAATTTCTCTATAGTAATTATCAATATTTCTCAAGCATCGATAACAATGAATCAAAAATACTAATCCCACATCTCTGCCAAGATTCAATAAGGAAACTCATTAAGCATAGAAAATTATAATTGCTAATCTAGATCCATAACTATCTCTAACTTATAAAATTCTAATGGTGTTATAAAGAAAGATCAAATTTAATCATCACCTCTCAGTCTCAGAATTAAGTCCAAAACATTGCAATAATTAGCCAGACGATAACAAGCATTAAGAACGTATTATAACACTCAATAATACTGAATAAATCTCGTTTGAATTTAAATCAAAATTTAGGAACAATCATGGTTTGCCTACGTCTGAGCGCTAGATAAGAAATTTATAACATACGAGAATAAGAAAATATCATAATAATATTAATGAACATAGAGGAAAAGAGAAGAAAGAAACTAGATTTGTGGATGAATTGAAGTTGAGATCCGTCTCCCGATTGGATCCGTCTTCATTTCCTCTCCAAAAGGCTTTCTCTTTTGCCTCCCACATCCAAAAAGTACTCCAAAAAGACCCAAAATATTTTCTTTACACACTAGGATTTGATAAGGATAAAATAGGAGAGGAAAATCGTGGAAAACATTATCGCACCATCGTCACGGAGCTAGCTTACTACTTAGCTAGCCAGCGACCATTGTTGGAGTGCTAGGAAGCCAGCTTTGGGGCTCTGGCATGAGGCCAGCGCTTAGCGCCCTGGTGCTGGCAGATGGCAACTACTTGCCAGTATCTAGTTGCTTGCACCTAGGGTTGCTACGTCCTATCGCGATGCTGGTCCTTCTGTCCAGGTCTATCCTTGTCTCATTTTCTTCTCATTTTTTCCTTCAAAATCTTATAAAATCAGCCTAAATGCACAAGAATATTTTACCTACAAAAATAAAAATTAAACAAAAATTAATCAAACAATAACTCTAAAAGAACTAACAAAATTAAAGTTAAGATTAACTAAAATATGAGTGCGAAACATACTCATCAGCCAATTGGCTTTCTTCGATGAAAATTGTTCTTGACGACAAGCTCCATGCCTTGTTGCTTCTCAGTTCTCTAACAGATAGTTGGAAAATGTTAGTAGTATCACTGAGTAATTCCTTTCTTGACGGTTAAGTCTCTATGAGTTTGGTTAAGAGCAGTTTGTTGAATGAAGAAACAAGAAGAAAATCCTTGGGTTCTTTAGTCAGTCAATTAAAGGATTTTGTAACAGAAAACTGGGGGAGAAGTCAGAATGATTTTGATAGGTGCTTTTACTGCAAGAAAATAGAGCATAAGAAATTTGAGTGTAGAACGTTAAAAAGGAAGCAACCAAAGGAAAATGGTGATAAGAGTGACGATTCAATAAAGACTGTTGCAGTGACGAGGCAAGACATGTTTGTTATCTCACTATAGAACTCAGTGAATGCTACATGCCTAGACACATATTTGGTTGTTGACAGTGTTGCCGCCACACATGTTGCCTCCAGAAGATTACAAGGATTGGATATGTGTGTCTAGAGACAGATATCAGGTGTAAGCTAGTACTCAAGAATGTGAGACATGTTTTGAGAATTTTATTGAACTTGATTTCCATAGGCCAACTCGATGATGAGGGTTATCATAATTGCTTTAGTGAAGGTAAATGGAAACTCACCAAAGGGTCAATGGTAGTAGCTAGAGGAAGGAAAAGACCTATGCTCTACATGACATATGCGAAGCTCACCAAGGGTTCGGCGAAAGTAGTGAAGAGGAATATCACTAGTGAATTAGCCTACAAGAAACAATGTGATCCAGCTGATAAGAAAATTGACCAAAGCTAAGATGAAAAATTCCTCGACGAACAAACTATTATAGGTTTGGAAACAGTTGAGAAGCCTCAGCCTGATAAAATTGTGTTAAATCCAGTTCCTACATCTCTAATGGATGGTGATGGTAGAGACACTTGGTGATCGTGCTGATGAAATTGTTATTGATAAGCAAGCAACACAAGATGCTCAGCCAGTTTTAGTGCCACCATCTGACGTGATTATCAAGCTATAAAAGTCTAGTAGAGAGTGATAATCCTCTACTAGATGTTCTCGAGGTGATGATGTAATTTCTTCTAAAGTGGGAAATTTAGAGAATTATAAAAGGGTTGAGACAGATAACCATTAAGAAAAGTAGGTAAGAGCCATGCATAAAGGGATGAAATCTCTGCATGAGAACCGCACTGGAAAATTGGTGAAGTTGTTGAAAAAAAATCTTACCTAAGAAGAAGTATCACGTACACCGAAAGATAACGGGTAAAATAGACTTCTCCAACTAATCAGGAGAGGGTTTGTTAGATTGTCTCTTCTATTGGAGGAGGCATGGTTTCCTAAATCCCAAGGAAGCAAAGTCCAAAATTAAGTGGCATATGTAAATTTGAGGTGTATGGTATGTGTGTGGTAGTGATACACTAGATAAAATCCACTTTGTGATAAGGGTTTTTGTTCTCTCCTACTCTAGTACGGCCAAAGTCAAAGCAATTTAAATGTGAGAGAGTTTTAGCCATCTATAATATATTAAATAAAGAATTCTAGAGAACGTGGGTTTCTTAGCGGCGAACAAAGAGAGAGATAAGGACATGAGGTGAGTGGAAGAGAATTGAGAGAAAATAGAGAAAAATTTGTGAAGCGATCACGACAAATTTTTACTCTCATCATCTCGGTAATCTTAATGTGTTTTCATGAGTTTACCGTAATCATCTTCAATGATAATTTCTCCGTCATCTCTACCATTGTGGTTTTGATTATCTCTTTATTTTGACAAGGTTTATTCTGGTGTATCCACCGTTATTAGTGATGTAAATCATTTATTTGATTGGTGTAATCCTCTAGTTTTATCTAGAGAAGAAACTTGGTGTATCCCATTATTTGTTATAGTGGAAGAATTATTCGGTGTTTGTCCCGTGGTTTTTCCATTCACTCTACAGGGTGTTCCACTTAAATTTGGTGTTCCTATTTTTGGCTTTTCCTGTTAAATTCGTTATTATCTCTACTTAGTAATTTACTTTGATATTGATAATTGGTTAACGACTATGTAATATTAATTTCGGTGTATAGGGATATTAAGTAAAAATCTCAATAAGTGGTACCAACATTCCCCATATTCACAACACAACCTTATGTGTGGTGAATCCGAGTGAAGTGAGTCGTTGGTTTCTTGACTCACGGCCCGATGTATGGTGATTCAGGTAAATTAAGTCGATGTTAATTTGACCCAGGACTCGTTGGTAGCTGAGTCCGGGTGGACCGAGTCTATGGTTATTCAACTTAGGACCCGATGTGTGACGGGGGAGATTGTAGGGGTTATCCCACATCCGTTATGGAAGGGATTGATAGTAAGTTTATAAGTGTGAGTGAGAACTTCACCTCTCAAGCTAGATTTTGGAGTTGAGAATGTCCAATAGCACCTAACATTAGTATCAAAGCCAAGTCCAATTTACCAATAAGTCTCCAGCCTAATCTAGGTGAAGTGAGTTGTTGACCCTCTAACTTAATAATTTGATGTGTGGTGAATCCGGGTGAAGTGAGTTATTGGCTTCCTGACTCACGACACATTGTATGGTGATCCTGGTGAAGTGAGTCGATGATTATCTGATTTAGGACCTAATGGTTGGTGAATCTAGGCGGATCGAGTCGATGATTATCCCATTTCAGTTATAGAAGAGATTTGTAGTTAGTTAATAAGTTTGAGAGAAAGTCTCACCTCTCAAGCTAGCTTTTGGTGGCAAGAAATAGGCTTGGAGCTTGTTTGGGTTCTGTAAGCAAAAAAATTGTAGGGCAGGCTGAGTTATTTGCTTTCAAAAAAGCAGTTGATTGTGCTTCAAGTGTTACCACAATGGGCATGATATGGATAATCCCTTGATATGGAGTCTCTGGCAGTGGATCAAAACGGTAAAGGGGGGTGGGGGTGTAATTTCCTGGACGGAATTTTGAGGTATTTAAGCTGGCATGGAGCATTCGGGTAGAAATGTCTACATTTCGCCTGGAACGAGCGAAACACTACAAAGGGTGAAACATGCCCATTCTCCAGTCCACATTTCAGTCCAAAACACACACACATTTCAGCTTAAAACACACACACATTTCAGTCCAAGCACACACACATTTCAGCATAAAACACACAAACATTACTCGATCACTCACCCATTCTCCACTCCATTTTTCCGGTTCGATCTCTTTCCTTTCCTTACTCAGAAACACAACAGCAGCAAAACTCATCTTCCAATTTGATCTCCTCTCAAGCTTTCTCTTCAAAACAGGTTGCTCTTTCTCGATCTCTCAAGTTTTCTGTTCGAGCTTTTGAAGTCTCGATCTCTCATTTCTTTCCTTTCTCTCTCGCTAACAGCTCGCTCTCCAAGGTATGAAATTTGGTCAATATTCTGTACTGTCTGATTCTTGGTGGAGTCTCGATCTCTGTTCTAAATTTGGTCTTAAAATTTATTTTTTATGATAATTTCTATTTTGTGAAATTTGAGAAATATGGTTTCTATTTTGTGAAATTTCTGAAATTTGTCCATTAACTTTGTGGTTTCCGATTCTTCTTAGGTTTTTATCGATTTTGCTCTAAAATGGTTTCAATTTTGGTATATGGTGTGCTGGATTCCAGGTCTTTGAGTAGTGGTAGTGTTGGATTCCAAGTTTTTTTTCCTATAGTTATGATTAATTATTGTCCATCATCTTGATGTTCACCGATATTGGCATGGACGATTTCATTCTTGATTTCATTTTTGTGTTTTTGGCTTTTGTTTAATTGTATTTTGGTTGCGCAATTGTTGGGTTTCTTCTGACCCTATAAGTTTGGAGAATATTTATATATTGGATGAATGGGTAAGTGAAGAACCAAGACTCTTGTCTCTAGAAACCGACAGACGGAAAATAGTTGATTAACCAAATGCTCATGAAGAAGGTATCAATATAAAAGTTGAACTTGACGCAATAATGGAGCCTAAGAAAGGCAAAATAAATAAGGAGGATGATGATGAAACTCAACAAAATTAGTTGTGATGTTGAACTTTTATTTGTTTCATGATGATATGCCATTTAATATGATGTTTTTGTTGAATTTTAATGTCATTTAATATGATGTTTTTGTTGAATTTTAATGGTAATTGCGTATTACTTGCAAGTTATAACCTCTTGATTCAAATTTTTCTTAGTTATGTTGCATATAATAATATTATTTTAGATGACCGAATCTTTTTTCTGAAACGGAACACAATACTGAGATATATGAAATGTTCTATTTTTTTTTAAAATAAAAATGAACACCGAAATAGAATTGACAAATATGCTTGGGAGAGCTTTAAGGAGATGTTGAGAGGACGCCCACATCATGGACTCCTTGGATGGCTACAAGTCCAAACTTTCTACGATGGTCTGGGACATTCAACGAGGAAACTAGTGGATGTAGCAGCAAGAGGAGCTTTAATGGGTTAAACATATTAGGAGGCTTATGCGTTGCTTTAAAAAATGACTCTAATGCATATCAATGACCAATTGAGCGCAACGTACCGAGAGAGATTCATGGAGTTCATGAAATTGATGCTCTTACTGCTCAATTAGGTACACTTTCCAAGCAATTGAGCTCTTTTACCACCAATGCTAGTGTTATTCATGCTTCACGGGAAGTTTTTAATTTGTGCAATGGACCTCAATTTAGTACTGAATGTCAAACCGGTAATCTCTTTGTTCCTTCTCAGTCAGAACATGTTAATTTTGTTCAAAATTACAGTAGGTAGAATAACCCATTCTCCAACACTTACAACCAAGGGTGGAGAAATCACCTTCATTTCTCTAGGAAGAATAATCAGAATGTGATGAATCCACCAGTTGCTACTTAGCCTAAATTTTCTTTAGAAGATGCTCTTACCCATCTCACAGTCAATACTACTCAATTTATGGCAAGAACAGATTCTACACTTCAGAGGCAAGAAACAAGTATTCAGAGTCAAGCTACATCTATTCAGAATTTGGAGCTTCAGATAGGCCAACTATCCAAAATGCTAACTCAAAGACCACAAGGTTCTTTATCGAGCAACACTAAGAGGAATCCACAAGAACATGTAAACGCCATTACCCTTCATAGTGGCAAGGAGTCAGTAGAACCGAAGAAAGCAACAATTGAAAGCTCTAAGCCAATTAAAGCACAAAATGAGGTTGTAGGTGGTGATTTTATTGAGAACTCAGAAAACAAAATAGATAAGCCTAAGTCAAAGCTTTCTCCCGATAATCCTCCACCTTATGTCCCACCTATCCCATTCCCCTAGCGATTCTAGAAGTAAAAAATGAACAAGCAGTTTTCTCAGTTTCTTGATGTGTTTAGGAAACTACATATAAACATCTATTTTATTGATGCTTTGGAACAAATGCCGAGCTATGTCAAATTCATGAACGAAATTCTCTCAAACAAGAGAAATCTAGAGGAGCATGAGACAATTTCACTTACTGAGGTAGTGCTATCGTACAAAATAAATAGTCTCGAAGCTAAAGGACCATGAGAGTTTTACTATTCCTTACACCATTGGGACATCATATTTTGAAAAAGCTCTATGTGATATTGGAGCTGGTATCAATTTGATGCCATATTCAGTTTACAAGAAGCTGGGACTTGGAGAAGCTAACCCCACGATGGTATCTTTATTGTTAGTTGATTGATGTATCTGATATCCACGAGGAATTATTGACGACGTCTTAGTAAAGGTCGACAAATTTATTTTCCCAACTGATTTTATTATTCTTGACGTGGAGAAAAATCAAGAAATTCCAATTATTCATGGTAGACCATTCATAGCTACGAGAAGAACTCTTATCGTTATGTAAAAAGGAGAACTTATTTTGAGAGTGCAAGACCATCGGTGTTAGACATCCACCTTCGGTACACCTTTATTGGAGAAGCATCCAGTCTGTTTGTCATTATCTCTGCATCATTAAATGGTGAACAAGAAGACTAGTTGTTGAGGGTGTTTAGAGAGCACAAAACAACGTCAGTGGACAACGGGTGAAGCTTGGATGATCATTACATATGGTAGAAGACATTAAAGCAAGTGTTACTGGGAGGCAGCCTAATTTTATTTCTATTTTTTTATTTTTTTGATGTATTTATTTATTTATTTCTTTCTTTCTTTTTTTAACTTATTTTATTTTGGTTTATTCAGGTTAAAAAAACTATGGACGAATTTGGTTCAAGCACCATTTTTTCCCTTAGTTGGAGAACGAACAATGCAGAGAATGACGAAGATGAAATCTCATCCTTATTTAGGGGAGTCCTCTTTACATACTCTTTTTACATTTTTTATTAAGGACAATGAAAGTTTTAAGTTTGGGGGTGGTGAATTTGTTAAAAATTAAAATTTTAGCATTTTGTAGTAGACAACACTAACACCTATGATGATATTGGTTTTGATTTATTGATAAATTTGAGAAAAAATAATGGTTTTGTGTATGTGTGTGTGTTTGAACCATAGTTTGATTTATATTTCACTTGACAATCTTGACATATTGAGCACCTAGCCTTGAGTGTTTGATTATATTTTTGTTTAGAGAAGATTTATGTGACTTAAGAAAGAATTACGAACTCATAAGAACTCTAGAATCAATTTGATTGTTATTAGAAGAAAACTTCTAGTTTACGCTTCACTTAGGACATGATTTCGGACATCTTTGGACCGTTTGAGCTTTTCAAGTCAACCAGTGCATAAATTATTTTCCTAGTCATCCCTGTTGAACCTAAATAGCCATTTTTTTATCATCCATTACAATTTCCCAATCTTATAAAATGTTTTCCCATGTAACCCTTTTTACTCATTGTATTTGGATATTCTAGGAAAATACTTGGAGTTATGAAATGTTTTCCAATTTCCCAATCTTATAAAATGTTTTCCAATTTCCCAATCTTATTAAGTTTCGAAATAAAAAAAATTGTCAATAAGTTTGATTTCGTAGTGTCTTGGACTTAAGTGACTAATCGTAGGGGCGTCCTAAAACTTAATACTCTAAGACCAACTGGTTTGGGAGCTATTAGTTGAAAGCTCGTTAAGGAAAAGGGAAGCTTAAGGAGATCGAATTCAAAAAAAAAAGGAAAAAAGAAAAGAAAAAAAAGAATGGTTGCTAACTCAAGAGGTGGAATGACAAGTTTTTGGGTGTAACAAGAAAAGTTGAGTTAAACTCATTGATTCCTAGAATGAATGTGTGACAATGGGTAAAGATTGAGCTGAAACAATATCATTTATCCTACTCTAAACCCTAGCCATACATAACAAACCTCCGAAAGTTCTAATTATCTGAAGTGTTGTGGTTTGCCTACATTAGTGGAGAATGATATAAAAATTGACCTATGGAGTTCTAATTTATTTATAATGTAATGGATCTTCTTTTGCAAGACTTGGTTGCATAAACTCATTTGAGATAAAGAAGTTGGACGACTTAAGATAACACACACGCACTTAGAATTTTACAAAGTGTAATGTAATTTGGTGTTTGTGTTGAAATTCTATATGATCATAATTTAGAAATTTTTGTTGGGTTATTGCTATTTTAAAATCTCCGAGGCATGTTTAGTTAGTCAAAACTTTTTGTCACTAGATCTATAATTTTGCTTAATTAGAGTTTAATATTTCCTTGTTTGATTTTTTTTGTTTTGTTTTGCTCATGGACTAGTAAAAGTTAAGTTTGGGGGTATTTGATGAGTATGTTTCACACTCATATTTTAGTTAATCTTAACTTTAATTTTGTTGGTTCTTTTAGAGTTATTGTTTGATTTACTTTTGTTTTATATTTATTTTTGTAGGTAAAATATTCTTGTGCATTTGGGTTAATTTTAAAAGATCTAGAAGGTAAAAATGCAAAGAAAATGAGAAAACGATGGACTTGGGCACAATGACCAGCGTCGCAATGGAACGTCACGACACTGGGTGGAAGCAGCTACCAACTGCCAGCACCTAGGTGCTAGGCGCTGGCTCCCAATGCCCTAGCATTGGTCCCTGGGTAGCTAAGCAGTAAGCCAGCGCCGCGACGTTGGAACATGCTGGCTTCTAGCATCGTGATGTTGGAACATGCTTGCGTGATAACGTTTTCCACGATTTTCCTTTCCTATTTTATCGTTATCGAATCTTAGTGTATAAATGAAATATTTTAGGTCTTTTGGGAGAACTTTTTGGACGTGGGAGGTAGAAGAGAAAGCTTTTTGGAGAGGAAACGAAGACGGATCCAACCGAGGACGGGTCTCAACTTCAATTGTTCCTCAAATCTAATTTTTTTATTCCCTTTTCTTCTACGTTCATGAATATTATTGGGATTATTCTAGTATGTTCTAAATTCTTATCTCGGGCTATGATGTAGCCAAACAATGATTGTTCATAAATTTTAGTTTTTAATTCAATCGATGTTTATTCAGTATTATTGTGTGTTATAATCCATTCTTAATGCTTGTGATCGTCTAGCCAACTATTGCATGATTTTGGATTTAATTCTGAGACTGAGTAGTGATGATTAAATTTGATCTTTATTTATAACACCATTAGAATTTCATTAGTTAGAGATAATTATGGATCTAGTGTACCAATTTTAATATCATGTGCTTAATGAGTTTCAACATATTGAATCTTGACAAAGATGTGTGATTAGTATTCTTGATTCATTGTTATCGATGCTTGAGAAAGATTGATAATTACTTTAGAAAAAACACTATCAGTGTTATGATAAACATTGATTGATTAAGTTTAAGAATTTTGAGCATGTTTGGTTTAGTGAAATTGAAATCTCTAGATCTCTTATCTATTCAGATTTTAATTATTTATCTTTATCAAATCTTTATCATTTTAGTTTAATTAGAATTTTAGTTTAATTAAAACTCTCATTTTTTCGTCACTCTCAATTATAATTAAGGTCTAGTTAATTTTAATAATTAATATCAATCAATATTGTAGATGATACTCTATTTTTATAGAAATTTATTACTTGACGACGATAGTGCACACTTGCACTATGAAAAAATTGTAACATTGACGATGCTCTGAATCTCATTCAACTGCTCTGCGATTGAGGCGCCCTCTTTGTATTTCAGGTTCACGAGCTTTCGTATTAGAAAAGCTTTATTCCGAGTTGTTTTTCTCTCATACAACTCTTCTAACTTTATCCACAAAGAGTGTACAGAGATTTCACTAGCTATATGATGATAGACGTTATCAATCAACCAAGCACAGTTGAATATAACCAATGACTTGTCGGTACAATTATTCTCAATCCTCTTTACTGATATTTGCTAGCTTCGCAGTATCACCTTTAATGGGAGCATGAAACTTTTTGCAGTAAAGAAGATCCTCCATTTTCCTTTCCCCAATTTCCAATTAGTACCATTCAGAATAATCATTGTGCTCGTATTAACATCCATAACTACTATGAACTACTAATAACGCCAAACAGGCTCTGATACCACTTGTTGGGCGTTATTGAGACTTCTCAACCTCAAAAACTAGCTTGAGAGTTAAGACTTTCCCTCACACGTATTAACTTACTGTCAATCCATTCCACAACTGATGTGGGATAAACCCCAACATTATCGAGTATGCAACAACACTAAATTTTGATAACAACATAATTAAGAGGATTCCAACATTATCTACTAGTATTATGGATATATAACACTGTTTTTAAGGAACTTAACAAAAGTTGTCCTGTAAAGGCTCAATTCCTTCCTTTCATTATAGTTGATAGACATTTGAATAGTCTACTTCCCTTCAAAGACCATTGCATTTCTAGTCTGGCAAATGTTCTATATAAAAGACATGCATAATAATTGTGGGCCTCCTCATTTCCATCAGGATGCTAAGTTGCATCGTGACAATGAGAACCAAATTAAAATATGGGCGAATTTGACAATTTTTAGTAATTAGAAAGAAGATTATCAGTAAAAAAAACCCATCAGCATATATATACTCTCCACTAGCACACAATCAAAATAGAAACAACGGTGACAAATTTTTTGAGCCGTCTAGTTTCATCAATTCCCAATCCTCCCAAGTTAGCCCTGACCACCTCGACTCGTGCCGCTTCCAATTCTACAATTTGATCGGTAAGCTCCTTAGCAATCATCATCAACTTAATCCGCTAGAACTCGACAAGGAACAAGTAGAAACAACAGAAGAAACTCTATGAAATGAATGTGGAAGTGACGATCAATAATGTAATGAAGATCAATAATGTAACGAAGATTAAGGAGACGGTGTCAACAAAGAGACTGTTGAGATAGGCGGTCCCACAATGAATCAGAATGACACCATCGGTGCTCCGATATCATTAATGTGAAATTAATTTCAAATTAATAACTTTTGAGATAAATGTAATTATCCTTCAAATTTGAGTGTGGGCATTGTGATTTTGTATTCAAATTATTTTTTTAGGAGTTTTTTTAGGAGTTTTTTAGCAGGCATTATAAATGATGGTAAAATTCAAATGGTCATGTCTTGTTCACGTACCATTCAAGGTCCAATTAAAGGATAATTCACGATTTATGACAATTGTTTTATAAGAAGATGAAATTGAACTACGGCTGAAAGTGAAGGAGATGGAACGGGGCTTGCTGAAAGTGAAGGAGATGGAACGGGGCTTGCTGAAATTTATTTTGTTGAACCAATTCGGGACCAATCAATAATGAAGAAGAAGATATTGTACTTATTTTGGGAGGAAAACGTGGATGTAGGTTTAATAATAAGGTTGAAGACCATGATTTTTTTAAAAGATTTCACATCCACTGAGATAATTTGAAGGATAAAGAAAGTTTAGGTATTAATAGGAGAGAAATTAAAATTTAGGAGGTAATAAATTTTTGAGAGATCTGTAAAAATGATCCCTTTTACAGTTCAAACTGTAAAAATGTCCAGAAAACTTATTATTCTTATTGCCCATAAACATCTCCTTTTGTCTCATCATTGCTAGCATAAACACGAGAAACAAAACACATATCCATCCACCTTCACCTTTACTAAGTAGGACATAACTTTGTCTGAAATATGAAGAATATTTATTTCACCACATTCCTTATTTTAAGCCAACCAAATGCGACCATTATTACAATGATCATAGTTTTACTTGTAGCTATATATGTTTTGAATCATCTTATTCAAAATGTACTAACAGTTCGATGGAGTTATCAATAAAAATAAAATAATGATGTTATTGACTTATTGATGATGCTATTAAATTCACCTGAAAATTTTGTATGATCAAACTCACCTGCAAAATTTAAAGACTCATACATAATAATTAAAATTTAACTGCACAATAATGCACAATAAATACATCGATGAAATATTTTGGTCAATTTGATAGCATATTGAATTGTATCAAGTGCATGCATAAATAGGATGTTCATAAATGAATAATTCTATACTAATTAAGTAATTGACTATATTTTAATTAATCAAGTGATAGATATAAGACACATTAAATTATTGGTTAACGCTAAACAGATGAATAATTGACCCATCACTTGATTACTTAAAACTTGATCGGTGTAGAGTTACTAAAAAAATATTTTATTTCTAAATTTGTAGTATAAAAACTAAAATACAAAAGTGAAACACCACAAAAACTTAACAAATATGAGAAGTATGTTTCCCGCTCTTCAAGAATAATCTATAGCAAAACGTATCAGAGGGTTATGATTTATATGTGATGTAGTAAATAAGTTATGGTTTTACGCTGTTTGAAAATTATATAAAAACATTATTAGCTTTACTTTTTATTCAAACTTCCTATATTAAATTAATTTCCAATTTTCCATTATACTAATATTCTTTATGTAATCTCGAGATAATTTGAATCTAAAAATGTTTTCATTCAACATTCTCCATATTTATTTTTTACCATTTAATTCAGTTAATCATATTAATTCCATCCTCATATAACTAAAATTTTTAAGATAATTATATTGTATATAATACATATAACTAATGAGAATATTTCATATGTACTTTTGATGGGTATCTAAAGATTTGTAGAAAGACATATGGACCAAAATATCCAGTGAACGTTTCCGCTTGATTCCTCCTTTTAAGATACAGTAGATTGTAGATAATGGTAGGTGTTGATAGTGATGATAGCTTAATATTACATGTTCAGCCTTTCTCCCTCATTATTTATCTTATTTATCGTAATCAATTTTGTTAAATTGTTAAATGTTTTGAGTATGATGCCTTGTTTTGTTTTAGTGTACAAGAAGTAAGTCGTTTATCTCCTTGGGAAAACAAAGATGGCCAAGAGAAGGAATGAGCTAAGTCTATGATTGTTGTTAAATCCAAAAGGCAGAAAAGAGAGCTGAACAACATTCCATATCTTACAGATGACATCATCTCCAATATTCTCAGTTGGCTTCCTGCTCAATGTTTGCAAGATTAATATGGGATATGAATTGTCATTGCTCGTGTGCAAATATACTGTCATTACTGGTTGGTTGGATGATCACCAAATATTGGTCTTTGTAGTTAACTATGTGGTCTAGGGAAAGATTATGGCCTACAATGTGAGGACGGGACAATGCACCTTAATCAAGAAATGTTGCATTATTGGTCTCTTCTTTGTGATGCATACAAATAGCATTCTTTCAAGGTGATTGGTAAAAATGATGCACCCCATCACATTACCTTGACATAATTGCTTAGAACATTGTAGTCCTCTTTTATATTACTTATATTTTTTGTCATCGTAATATTACTAATATTAAGTTATATTTTTGTTTTTCTTTGATAGAATTAATTTTTAATTTAAGTTAAGTAATCTTTAATCTATAACATAAGTATCCACGCACTTATATGAAACCCACCAAACAGTAGAATCATCCTAAGGTGCAAGCGACGATGATAGCAGTGCAATTGATGACGAAAAGGTGAGGAGAACGTGAGAACTCAGAGGAAATGTGCTACTTATATGAATTTATATAACTTGATAACTTGAAAAATCAAATCTCAAAGTAACTTGAAATTTACTTTAATAGTACTAATATTATGTTAGTTATATTTATGCTTTGTTCTTTAAAGGATTTATTTTTAATTTAAGTTTTGAATTATTTATGTAAACTTTGAAATATTGCCAAAATATTGGCCACCCATATCCATTTAATCCTCAAGTATTAACCTAATAACAGAGTAAGACCTTTCCCTTACTGTATCAATAATGAAAAAGAATAATTCTAGAGTGATCAAGTAATTGACAAAGTTTTAAATGATCAAGTGATGTGGTAATAATTTATAGGTTTGATGTTTGATGACTCATTTAATGATTTGATAAAGTAAAAAAAAATTATTGCCACGTCATTTGATCACTTAAAATTTGGTCAGCGAAGAATTACTTTAATGAAAATGTGTTCTTTAGTATCATTCTTAACATCATAAGATCCATTTGAGGAACAACTAAGCACTCCTTTCTTTCCTCCTGAAATAGAACCTCCAAGTGTTAAACACTAACTTTGGTACATTCTTCTCGATAAATGACTAGGCACCAGTTGCATAATCACACCAACATTGATGTTGGTTTTAGCAAAATTCAAATTTGGTTTTAGCAAAATTCAAATTTAAAATTATTTACATGAAAACAAAGAAGATAGTTGC
Organism: Datisca glomerata; assembly: GCA_003255025.1. NCBI lineage: Eukaryota > Viridiplantae > Streptophyta > Magnoliopsida > Cucurbitales > Datiscaceae > Datisca > Datisca glomerata. The sequence continues at coordinate 292,101 of QANY01012326.1, forward strand.
ATGGAATCCTTTAGTTATAGTTATTTTAACAAGTCAATTAGTTAGAGTTTAAGAAATGTCAATGGTGAATATATTTTACTAACTTGCTATATGCCTGTGTGACACACGGGTTACGGTAATTTTATTTTTACTTTTAATTTAATAATCTTATATTTAAATCAATTAATTCGGTATTATTTTTAAGATTAGAGCCTGTAGAGTAACATTGGTTTTCTAAAATAATATTGTTGTGAGACAATTATAAGAAATTAATGATTGATAACAATTATGTTCTTGCACAACAAATAAGAAAAATATATTGGATAGTTAACATATTTTCTTAGCTTACATGTTTAATCTAGAAAAAAAATTGATATTCGTAAATGATAAGTTTAGTCACTAAATTAAACAGGAAAAAACTGACGTAGGCATGTGAAGTGAAAATTATGAGTGAGATTTTAAAACAATTTATTGAAACTAAATTGTTTAGTATAGAAGTGAGATGATAAAAAAAAATAAAAAATGACTCAAAACGAAAGTTGGACTTCACCAACTCCCCTTCTTCTCCTAGAAGAGGGATTGAAAACTACTTGAGAGGAATATGTATTCATAAAATGAAAATGAGAATAAATCATCGTAAAATCTAGGATAAAATATAGTTTTACCTCATGCAATTTGAGGAAGATTTTATTTTTAACTCTATATTTTAAACAGTCTTAGATAAGACCTTACAATTACATTATCGTTCCACATTTATCCTCTGATAAGTATTCTATTTTCATAAACTAACGGACCATTAAAGAAAGCTTAGTTGGCAACATGTGACAAATTGCATGACACCACACACTCAGAATTTTAACCTTAATTGGCACGTCAACATTTACCCCTTTTTATTATAATTTTTAATCAAGAAGTCTCTATATGTGCTATATTGCATGACACCACACACTCAGAATTTTAACCTTAATTGGCACGTCAACATTTACCCCTTTTTATTATAATTTTTAATCAAGAAGTCTCTATATGTGCTATATTCCTATTCAACTTCCCTTTTTAAGCTTCCATTTCAGTCAAACCCTCTTCAAATTAGCTCTTTTATGGTGCTAAAATCCACAGCCACGTGATAAATTCTCAACCTCTATTAATGCAAATCTTCTTAACCTTCTGTAACGATCCCTTTTAATTGGGTTTAAAATTAGAGTGATGTGACGTCGTGTAATTTATTATGTATTATCAATGAAGTCTTCTATGATGATTTGTTAGTTTATGGTAATGGAATACTTATGAAATGAAAAACGTGAAACAATAATATAACTACAGAGCCTTATCTGAGAATTTTTAAAGTTGATGATTGAAAATGAAAACTACCATAAAATATAGGGGGTAAAACTATACTTTACCCTAATATATATATATATAGACAATTTAAGAAAGAATACCTAAAATCTCTCACTCTCTCTCACTCTCTCACTCACTCTCTCTCTCACCTCTCTTCATCTCTCTCTCTCTCTCTCTCTCTCTCTCTCTCTCACACACACACACACACACACACACACACACACATTCTCTCTCTCTCACTCTCTCTCCCCCCTCCCTCCCTATATATATTATTTGTTAAATATATGTATATATAGATTCTTATTACTCTGAATTATACTACTAGAGAAAATCTTCTTCTCAATCTTATAAAATAGTTAAACAATCGAGTCTTAATAAATGATTTTTATCAATAAGAACTCTAGAAATATTTAGTTATCGATAATAACTTAAAAATATATTTTAAGTTATTATCGTCCTATGTTATTATAAGTAAATAAGTTATAAAAATTTATTTTGTAGCCCGTACATAGAACGGGTAGATAGCTAGTAAAGAGATAATACTAGAGTATAATAAATTATTTTTAATACTATTGTATATATGCCATATATGTATATACATATAACATATATGTATAAAAATAGAGAAAAATGAGTTGAAGTGAGAAAGTAAGAGAGAAACATTATTGATTGGAATATTATTGAAGGAGTGATGTCAAAGCGGATCCATCCCAATATGAAAGCTCTGCTTTCTCAACCATTAACTGTAGAAGAGGTCAAGCTTACCTTGTTTTCTTTTAGGGATAGTAAGGCCCCTGGACTGGGCGGTTTCTCTACTAGATTCTTTAAGAAAGCTTAGGGCAGTGGTTATCTCGAATTTTTTCAACATGGTGAGATTTTGAAGACATTCATTACTACTGCTACTTCTCTCAATTCCAAGGTTTCCAACCCTGCCAGAATATCTGAGTTTAGGCCTATAGCTTGCTGCAACTTGGTCTATAATTATTTTACTTAGATTTTAGCTAAGAGACTAAATAATGTTTTACCTAATTTGATTACCCTTAATCAAAGAACTTTTGTTCATGGCATAGCAATTTCGGATAATATTCTCCTTGCTCAGGAGATTATGTGAGGATGTCACAAAGATACCAATGGCCCTAGATGCACTTTGAAAGTGGACTTGCTCAAGGCTTATGATAGTTGGAGTTTGTTTTATCTTAGTCGGGTTCTGCAAGCCATTGATCTTTCTGAAATTTCATTGATTGGGCAATGAGTGTATTACTTCTCCTAGTTATGCTATCAATATCAATAATGGTTTGCATGGATACTTTCAAGGGTGGAGATGCATCAAACAAGGTGACTCTATTTCACCTTACATTTTGTGTTGGTAATGGAAGAAGCTCTAACAAGTATCCTTAACAGTGCGTTACTTTGCCTTTGTTCCAATTTCATTGGAGATGCAAGAAAGATAGAATTGTTAACTTATGCTTTGCTAATAACCTCCTAGTTTTCTGTAAGGGTGATTTCAATTCTATCAAATTAGTTCAGGACGTTGTTGATTTGTTTAGCAACATTTCTCGTTTAAACCCGAATGATACAAAGAGTAGCATATTTTGCTTTGGCGATGAAACTTCTGTGTAGGAGAATATTATTCCTCTAATTTGTTTTTCTAGAGGTTCACTTTCTGTTAAATATCTAGGGATCCATTTCATTTCTACCAAGCTTAGTAGGACTCATTGTGATATCATGGTTGACAAAATTGTGAAAAGGGTTAAGGCTTTGGAGACTTGATTTCTTACTTATATAGGAAGACTCCAACTCATCAAATCTGTTTTACTTGCTATTCAAGATGGCTATTGGGCTAGCCTTCTCTTCTTACCCAAGATGGGTATAAAGAAGCTTAATGCTACTTTGAGAAACTTTTTATGGTATGGCAATACAGACTGTGCTTTAGAGGCTAAAGTTCATTGTGATCTTGTCTGCATGTTGAATGAAGTATGGGTATTATGTACTTGATAGCTTAGAACTATGTTGTAGTTGTCAAGCATTTTTAGAGGCTTGCATTTTATGCTAAGCATTCCTTATAGATTGCCTAGTGTAGGCATAATTTGTTAAAGAAACACTACATCTTTATAGTTATAATGTATGCTCACTTGTCATGGTCTTGGAGGAAACTTCTTAAAATCAGGGATAAGATGGCATCTTTGTGCTCTCCTCAGATTAGTGATGGCTCCAGCTTTACTCTATTTACTGAACCATGGCATCCAAGGGATATCTTGTTCTCTATTAGTGGATAAGATCTAGTTTCTAGTACTAGTTTGCCTCTTAACCATCCTCTGCCTGTTTTGATTAGAGATGGGGTTTGGAGTTGAGAGTTTGACCTTTATATTGACCATCCAAGTGGAAGTCAGGATTCTTGGAATTGGATAGCTTCCTCATCTGGATCCTTCTATATTGACACTACATATGACTACCTAGTTCACCCTAAACTAAAGGTTCCCTAAGCGTCTCTCATTTGATTTCCTGGCCGCATACCAAAGTGCTCCTTTATAACTTGGCTTACTTGCTTGAACAAACTATCCACTAAAGAGAAAGATGCTCAGTGGAGTTCTTCGATCGGATCGGCATGAGTTTTTTATTTTGCAGGTATTGAATCTGATGCCCATGTGTTTCTCAAGTGTAAGACTATTCACATTATTGTCACAGAGTTGTTCCTACGATGTAACTTTCACTGCACTACTACAACTTAGGGGGCTATTCTCCTTTGGCTTACACAGGTTACGCCACAAAGTCATGTTTACAAAATTTATGTTTATTGTATATGGTTGGAGAGGAATAGAAGAGTCTCTTAGGGGTTATGCCCTCAAAGCATAAGTATTGACTTTTTGATATAAAATTTAATTAGGATTACATTTTTCTTATAATTGTTTTTTTAAATTATTATTTAATAATTAATATAAATATCTGGAAATTTCATATTCATTAATGAAACTATGATCTTGTATTAGTACGAGAGGATTAAAACCATAGATAATGAATAAAATTATCAACAATATATTAAAGTAAGGAATCTTTAATGAATAGTTGCTAGTACGATTCACTAAGCATTATAAATGAGATATCTTAGTGAAGGTAATTTATATAATGAGATTATATATGGCTGGAATGATGTGAATTAATATCTTTACTAACGTGTCGTTTATCATAAATATTTAATATACATCAATTTGATGATCATATGTTGATCAGATTGAATCCTGAGTAGTCATGAACTCATATGCATGTTTACTGGATCTTTTGATTCACTCGTTATCGTTTGTTTATAAAACAAGGTAGTGACTTTTGTTTTGAAGATTCAGTGATGTGGATGGCTGAGAACATGATCTTACAAGATTTGGAATCCAAGCTTTCCTAACGGATCATATATTAGTTCCTTTAAGTGTTAGTTCTAGGACTGAATGGGTATTGAGCTTAAATTTATAATAAGATTATAAATTAGCCGTTCACTAGTGGATTAATGGTACTTAAGGATCAAGAAGTATTAAGAGGGGTAAAATGCTAATTTTTACCAGCTCTTATTTATGAACCAATAATTGGAGGAGAGAACTACATGAAATGATTATATTAGTGGACTACATGAGAATAATCTATAAATACATTATATAATCACTAAGAGTTCAATTCCATATTTATAGTGTAGTAATAATGGAATTAATAAATAAAATTATTTAATTAAAGAGTTTAATTAATAATCTGATTTATTGGAGTTTAGGATTCTAGGTCCGTAGTCCTCAAGTCACATCGGTACTACATAGTCTAGGGTGTGAATATTTCTGGACATGAGAAATTACTGACTTGCAAAAAGAAATTTTATTCTGAGGTAAGTACATAATTATGAGATAATTATCTATGATTAATTAATTAAGAATTAATTAATTGAATTATATATATAATGTAATTTTTAAAAATTATATATATAAATAATTATCGATTATTTCTTCAATTATCGATAAGTGAGATAAGATATCTAATTTATTGAATTAGATAATTAAATTATTATTAGATAAGAATTTGAATAAACTAAATCTGTTATTTGTGAAATAATAGATAATTTAGTTGATAGTGATAATAATATATGTTAATTTTGAATTAACTGATATCTAGATATTTATCTAACTAAAATAAATATTTAATTTACAGTAATTATCACGTGTCGATCAATGATTGAGAATCATATATCATCATGGACTATTGTAGTGACATGTGGCATTACAACAGTAGGTGTGTAACACTTAGTGTCGTGAGGCACTGTGGTTGTTTACGCCAATTGTAGTACTGTGTGGCATTGCAGTTGTGTACCGTTATACAGTGGATCCCCTTGCATTGGGCAATTTAAAATTAAATATTAATTTTTAATTATCTCTACAAATCTGATACGTCATTATCTAAAATATATACATATATTATTGTAATGGCCTCAAAAGAGAAAACCACGATAGATCACTTCATCAGCTCATCAATCAAGAATTGAATTGAGAACACAGTTTGGTGTAAGAGTCATTTTTTCTCTATGATTAAAAGTTAATCAAATATTTAAAAGAATAATCATAGCGTTCTTTTAGAAAATCGTCTCACTAAAGTCTTTCTCAGTAAATCTCTAGATCTCATGTTTTGAGTACATCTAGAGACAGTAAAAGTGTCTTGTAATATTCTACGTGCCCACACATGTCCTAGTGCGTTGATGATTGACTTGGAAGATCTTGGTGTGGTTCTCGGAGTCTACTGATCGTTGGAACGGTTCCGTGAGACGGGGGATCGATCTGTTTTACAATGACGCTTGATATATACTACAAGAGGTATATGATTCATAATCTTGTATGTTGTAGATCTAATGTATAAATATATAATGGATCCTGATTGAAAGGAGTTTTCAATAAAAATTTTTATTTTTAGAAATCGTTGCGTCGAGCTTGTTTTATTTTTATCGTAAAAGATTTTTTTTTTTTAAACTTTTTTTTAAACGCCTCTGCTTCACGTGCGTCACGTTTTCTAACAACTGGTATTAAAGTTGTCTATATATTTATATGCCAAATGCTGTGTCAGTTTTTCTTGCATTATTCATATAATATGAGATATGTATGAATGAATGGAAGGTTATGTTTTTTGAATGTATGAAAATAATGGATCGTTAACTGTATTAGGAGTCATATGAAAGGAACATCTTGAATTTTAGGATAACCCTGATACCAACACAGATTTATTTATGTTTGGTGGTGGCGGTGGTCGGCGGCGGCAGATGGTGGCCGCCGGTGGCAAACAATGGCTGGCAGTGGGTCTGGTAGTGATGGTGGTCAGTGGCAACTGTTGTCACATTTAGGGAAGTTTCGCACAAACTCTGTTACAAACCAACCCTATCACTTTAGGGAAGTTTATGATAACCTTATATCTATAAATTATCCTTTTTAAAATTTGAATTTAATGTAATTTTAAGATCAATTATTAATTATTAATTTTATGAAAATTAGAAATTAATTGGTTGATTGAGTTTGACCCAAGTTTGACCAAATCAGATAAAATGTTTATTTGACTAAATCAAAGTGAACTATTTTTAAATGGATAATTATAGAAATTAATTTTAATTAAGAAAAATAGTTTTTCCTAATTAAATAGGATTTTGTTCAAAGCTTGAAGATTATGAAGATGGACATTAGGAGGGAAAGGCAATATTTGGGAAATATGTATTCTTGAAGTCCGCTTTGTAATTTTTATTTCTTTATTTCAAGAGTTGTAATTTAGAAATACTCAATAGTCACTCGGTCCATGATTATTTTATTTAATTGTTTAATAATTGTTTAATTGTTATGTTTGATAACATATCCATGCATTAGTCGATCACATGCCATACATGAAATTCTCACACAATTTCATTTGATCATGCATCTCATTAGTAGAAACATGATTTATTAGGATTGTCATAATATATTTATATGTATTATTTTATGAAATCAATTTCATGCAAACTGCTAGCTTTTAATTGGTTATCACACCATACTAAGGGTTATAGTAACCTTTAGGATAACCAACTTTACTAAAATACATTTACTAAAGTTTGATGAATATAATTAATTAGTTAATCTAAGTTCACCTAATTATGACTTAGGCGCTTTAGAAGGTTAAATGAACTTAGATCAATGAGATTGACATAACTTATTATTAAATATTCATAGGATTATTATTTTAACCAATGATTAATTTTGAATTAATTAATTAGTTAAAATGGAAATACATAATCTTAAAATAGTGAGTGGGAGAAGGTTGACATGTCAATGTAACCTATGGTCATTATCATTAGTACAACACTATGAGGTGCAGTAACGGCCTCGAGATGATATTGTTTTCATCCCCCTAAGGAAGGTTTTGAGCTTTACCAATACACCATGGTTGGACTTCTTAACAAGATAGGAGGAAATGACCTAATTTAGTTTTGACTGACCCTAAGGCGGCATATTCTAAATGAATTCATGAAATCTGAAATGATGGGTTACACTCCAAAGTCACAATTAATCTTTCATATGGATAGTTGTGACTTGACCCAATAAGCGATACCTTATTGTTAAAAGAGAAAATATGCAATATTTTAAGTTTTAATTAATAAGGACGAGAATGTCTCATAGACAAGCTGAGGTTAATTTGATTGACCCTAAGGCAGGACATTAATCGTTGGGTTGTTTTATCGTGATTAGTAAATGTTATATTTGTGTGCTTATTATGTTGCATTCATGTATCACGTTTACTTTTCAAATTCTAGATATTTACCAATTATATTGAATCTTGTATGTTTTAAATTTTAGTTACCATTATTATGTCTACCAGGGGCAACCCTTTTATTGCTTTACTCACTCTTGAAAAATTGAATAATGATAATTTCGTATGTTGGAAATCAAATATGAACGTAACGCTTATTTGTGAATCATAAGTTCGTTCTTACAGAATAATGTCCTGAGGAGCCCGCTGCTAATGCCTCTAAGAATGTTAGGGAAAAATATGATGTTTGGATCATATCAAACAAACAGGGCAAAGTGCAACATGCTTGTAAGGATGAATGATGTTCTGAGAACAAAACATGAAAGCATGGAGACTACCTATGAGATTATGGAAATCTCTACAGGCGGTGTTTGGACAATAATCTGATCAAAGTCGTCAAGAAGCCACTAGGAACTATACGTGACTAAGATGAGAAAAGGGTACTTCTGTATGAGAACATGTTTTGAACATGATCAACATAATGCACGAGGTAAAAGTACTTGGGGTAACCATTGACGAGTGGACTCAAGTTAGCGTTATACTTAAGTCACTCACACCAGTTTTTTCTACGATCACGATCAACTATAATATGAACAATTTGTAATTTAACATAACCCAATTGTTGAATGAACTGCAGACTTTTGAGTCACTCAATCTTAGAATGACCAAAGAAGGCGAGGAAAATATTGTTAAGCAAAAGCATTCTACCAATATTGTTAAGAATAAAAAAGGAAGAAGAACAACTGTAAGGACAAATGTAAGAAATAGAAATAGAAGAAATCCAAGACATCGCCAAAAGCTAAGAAGAACTAGAATGATAGCAAGTCTAAAGGAAAATGTTCCACTATGAGGTTGAAGGTCATTGGAAGATAAATTGTAACAAGTATCTCTCCGAGCTAAAAAAGAAAGGTAAATATGTTTTACTTGTACTTGAAGCTTGCTTAGTGGAATATGATTTATCATCCTGGATACTTGATTCATGAGCCACTAACCATGTATGTTCTTCTTTACAAGTGCTTGATTCGTCAAGGGAGTTAGCTGATGACGAGGTCATTTTGAGAGTTGGCAGTGGTGCGATCGTGTCAGCTAAAGCATTAAGGATAGTTTGTTTACCTTTTGGATATAATAGTTTTGAACAATGTTTATTATATTCCTAGTTTTTTGAGAAATTTGATTTCTCTTTCATTTTTACAATAACGGTTAGTCGAAGTTTCTTTTATTAATAAAAAATTTATTATTTCTAAGAACGGATTCAATATCTACCATGCTAGAGTTATAAACAGGCTGTACATGCTTAAACCGACTGAACGCGCGTTAAATAATTCTAAATTATTTAAAGTAGAAAAACCTAAAACTAACAAAAGACAAAGAGTTTCACATGATGATGAAAACACATATATCTGGCATTTTAAGTTGGGACATATTAATCAAGATAGGTTAAATAGATAAACAAAGCATAGTGTTTTGACAGAACTAAAATTTGAAACTCTTTATGTCTATGAATCATGTCCAGAGGGTAAAATGAACAATAGACCTTTCACAAGAAAAGGTCAAAGAGCCAAGGAACCAATTGAGCTAGTACATAGTGATGTTTTTAGACCGATCAATGTACAAGCTAGAGGTGGGTATGAGTATTTTGTCACTTTCATTAACGACTACTCAAGATATGGTTATAGTTACCTAATGCATATAAAGTCTGAAATTTTTAAAAAGTTTAAAGACTTCAAGGCTGAAGCTAAAAAGCAATTAGGTAAATCATTAAAAATCTTTCGACCTGATCAAGGTGGTGAATACTTGGATTTAGAATTTAAGGATTATTTTCTGGAGTGTGGAATCCTATCCCAACTCACAACACCTGAAACACCACATCAAAATGGTGTTGCAGAGAGAAGAAACTAAACCTTATTGAATATGATTAGGTCAATAATAAGTTACTCATCACTGTCACTTACATTTTGGGCATATGCACTACACACGGTAAGATACATTTTGAATGTAGTTCCCTCTAAGTCTGTAAGCAAGACGTGTTTAGAGTTATGGAATAGCTCTAAAGCTACTTTGCGTCATTTTCATATATGGGGGTGTCCAACTCACGTTCCTAGACTCAAGACTGGAAAGTTAGACTCAAGGTCTGAGGTATAGATATTCGTAAGCTATGCTCCAGAAACTAGAGGTTGGTACTTTTATAGTCACAATGATCAAAGGGTGTTCGTATCGACAAATACCACTTTCCTTGAACACGACTAAATGGAAAACTACAAACCTCGTTGCAAAATAGTTGTTGATAAATTAGTGACTGATGAGATCCGACTACCTTCAATTTCTACTGATAAGTGATAAACTAGAGAAACCACAGTTCCTGTAAAGGAAACCCTGGTGCAATGTCATAGTGGGAAGGTTTCCTATGCTTCAACAGTTGGAAGTCTCATGTACGTCATGTTGTGTACAAGACCGGACATCTGTTATGAATTGGAAATTGTAATTCGTTGTCAATCAAATCGAAGTTTGGAACACTGGATTGCAGTAAAGCACATTCTCAGTATCTTAGGAGAATGAGAAACTATATGTTTGTTTATTCAGGTGGAGACCTAAACCCCACTAGATATATACTAATTCTGATTTTTAATCGGACAGAGACAGTCGAAAGTCAACATCTGGTTCAGTATTGACCCTAGGTGGAGGAGTTATAGTCTAGAGAAGTATTAAATAATCCATCATTGAAGATTCCACTATGGAAGACGAATATATTGCGACTTATGAAGCTGCGAAAGAAGCGGGATGACTCAGAAAGTTTTATACTGATCTGGAAGTAGTTTCAGATATGGACAAACCATTAATCATGTACTGTGACAACAATGGGGTGGTAGTAAATTCTGAGGAACCGAGGAGTCACAAGAGGGGCAAGCACATAGAGAGGAAATATCATCTTGTAAAAGAGATCATGCATCGAGGGGATGTGACTGTTATTAATATAGCGTCAGAACAGACCATGACTGATCATTTTACAAAGACACTTCCTATGAAGTCATTTGAGAGTCATGTGCGTAACATGGATTAAGAGAAATGCCACATTTACTTTAGGGTAAGTGGGAGATTGTTGGGGGTTATGCTCTCAAAGCATGTGTATTGACTTTTTTATATTAAATTTAATGAGGATTACTTTTTTCTTATAATTGTTCTTTTAAATTATTTTTGAATAATTTATATAAATATCTAAAAATTTCATATTCATTAATGAAATTATGATCTTATATTAGTACGAAAGGATTAAGATCATAGATAATGAATAAAATTGTCAAGAACATATTAAAGTATGGAATCTTTAATGAATGGTTGCTAGTACGGTTCATTAAACATTATGAATGCGTATGATCTAGATCTGAATCATTGATGTGTATAAACATCTTAGTGAAGGTATTTTATATAATGAGATTATATATTACTGGATCGATATGGGTTAATATCTTTATTAACGTGTCATTTATCATAAAGATTTAATACACATCAATTCAATGATCATATGTAGATCAGTCTGAATTTTGAGTAGTCATGAAATCTTATGCACGTCTATTGGGTCTTTTGATTCACTCGTTTAGATTTCTTTGTAAAACAAGCTAGTGACTTTTGTTTTAGAGATTCAATGATGTGGATGACTGGGAATATGATCTTACAAGATTTGGAATCCAAGTTTTTCTAACGGATCATATACTAGTTTTTTTAAATGTTAATTCTGAAACTAAATGATTATTGAGCTCGAATTTATAATAAAATTATAAATTAGTTATTCACTAGTAGATTAATAGTACTTAAGGATCAAGATGTATTTAGAGGGGTAAAATGACAATTTTGTATAGCTCTAGTTTACGAACCAATAATTATATGACAAAATTATATGAAATGATTATATCAGTGGACTAGATTAGAAATCTCTGTAAACACCTTAGTAATCATTTCTGTTCCGCTCTGGCCTGAATGACTAGAATATTCTAGTTCTAGGATGGGAACGGAACGGAATATGGGGTAGTAAAATTTCATCCCCGAATTCGGTCAATTCCGGTCAGAATGGAATATTCCGGCTGGAATATGCCCATTTCGCCCAGCGGTAAATAAGCTGAAATAGAGCCTTATTTAGAAAACGATAATAAGTAGTAAAGGAACATAGTTAGTTAATTCGGGGACGGAAAAAATATGGAGTATTATTCGGCATGTATAATTCGGGAATTTAACGGTCAAACATTCGGCTGAAATTCGGCCAATAAGACGTGATACGTAAAAATTCAGATACGGGTTTTAAACGAGTATTATACGTTTTCTTTTCAAAAATTTGGTACTAAAAATATGGTCTTTAAAATTTATAAATAAATATTAATATAACAATATATTATGAATATGACAAAAACTATCATTCTACAAATTTCTTAAATATTTTCATAAACCAAAATATATTGATCAATTAATAGTGTTCTATTCAACCAAAATATAGTCATTAATCCAAAATATTCAATCCATAAAAATTATCAAATAATGGGATCGTCGGGTGGTAAAGTTTCATCAAAATAAGATTCGTTTGGGGTACGAAATAGCTTAGACTAGTTGCACAAGCTCATGTCATCTAAAGCAAATGGTTCTTCTTTAAAAAAATATTCTGGTTCTTCTTCAAATCCTTCTTTAGCAAATGGATTGATCTTAGAAAGATCAATAGGCGTCATATTCAGCACTTCAGGATCCTTATACATTGTCATCATCAAAGAGTTCATTCTCACGTACACCAAATCATCCAACATTGTTGGTGCCAATCTATTTCTCTTTTTCATTTGGGCGGCTTCCCATGCACTCCAATTTCTTTCACAAGCTGACGAGCTACATGGTTGACTCAAAATTATAATTGCAATCTTTTGCAATACAGGGAATAATGAACCATTAAGCTGCCACTAAATACCTATAAATACAACTATTTACATTAGGAATGAAATCAACATAAAACATATGAAAATATAATTCAAAACAAAGAAACACTTACGAGGGTGACTAGTGTTTATCATAGCAGTGGCTGTACAATTGAACAAGGGCGGAAACTTTAAACGATATTTAACTAGTTCAGTTACCAGCTGATCTATTTCATCTAAAGAACCCAACTTTTGAACAAGATATTCGACTCTTTCTCTAATATCAATGTTGTCTTCTTTGTACTTCTCACTAACCATATAAGCTGGATTAAGAAGTGCAGCAGTAGCATGTACCTTATGGAGAATGTTCGTCTCTCTTCTCTGCTTAAATATTTTCATCATAAAAGAATAACGTGATGGATCTTTTACACAATATTGATCAAGCGCTTCTCGTGCCCTCTCGATAGCATCATAAAAATATCCAGCTGTAGATCCCTCACTAGAGGCTCAACAACATTCACATAATCTTTCGCATCTACCCAGAAAGACTCATTCTGAATTATTGAAGTCACTCAATTAGCCTATGTTGTCTTAGTAAAATTCAAACCCCTTCATTCAGAAGAAGAAACCAAAATTCTCAAATTGTTTTCACGATCAATTATTGATTGAAGCATCAAAAATTTCGAAGAAAATCCAGTCTTACACGAAAATTTTAACTCCCTGTCATCTATATATTTTTTCATCAATTGCAATACCATATAATGCTTATACATGTAATCTACTATTTTTTTTGCATCATCAATCACACTTTTCACCCGTTCAATTTGATTATAATGATCTTTCAATAACAAATTAATACTATGAGCTGCACATTTAGTCCTGTATAATAGAGGATATTCTTCCATCAGCATGCAACTAGCAGACTCATAATTTGAGGCATTATCAGTAACTATTTGCACAACATGTTCAGGGCCAATTTCAACAATGACAGAAGAAAGAATATTATAAAGATACTCACCAGTCAATATCTCCTGTAAACATTCAAACGAATTCAAAAAAATAGCACCTAACGGTGAGCTAGCGATAATATTAACCCATGACCACCTTCTTATGTCTGTCCAAGAATCTTACATAATAGTACAACCTGTACTAGCCCATGATTGTTTTACACATGCAACATAAGTCTCAACATCTATTCTTGCCTCAGGTACTAACTTAGTACGAAGCGTTGAATAACTAGGCACAGTATAACCACAACCAAAATCATCTAAAGCTTTACTCATATCAAAAAATGACTTGGACTGAATAATATTAAATGCTATGTTGTTCATACTGAAAAACTGAGTAATTTTTTTGTCAACATTGCTCTTCTCTTTCTTAGCAGAGAATTCTGGGATTGTGGTTTGAGTATGATTAGATAGACCCAAAGAGCAAGCGTTCGATCCTTCATTATCATTAACCGAATCATTTTTTCTTTTCTGACAAAAACTATAACTTGAATCTTTAATAAAAAAAATATGCTTCAGTTTGAACCTCCTCCGGTACTTTATTACATATATCAATATCACGACCACTAATTCTAGATAAATGAGACTTTACTCTAGAAACCCTCCAACAAAATCTCGCTCATAAAATTTTCACTTGAAATGATTATTTGACTATTCAGCGTAATCCCAAAACTTATCTTTTTCCTCACCATGGTAATCAAAATTCAGAAAATCTTAAATAGAATCAATAAAACCTATAAACAGGACATAATTTGAATTAACAGAAATTAAATTCAGAAAATCTGAATTAACAGCACAAGTCCAATTCAGTTCAGAGAAATTCGTAATTAACAGCACAAGTCCAATTTAGTCCAATTCAGTTTAATTTTCTACAATCAAATTCAATTCAGAGAAATCCAACCAAAACAGAATTCACCTATCATCTTAAAACCTTCGTGAAAAAACAGAATCAGTTAGGGAGGTCTTACTTGCAAGAAGAAATTATTATGACTAATTCTATCCATGACTAAGATTATAAGATGTTATACATCAGAGACTCAATTATAATTTCTACAATCCAAACAATGGAAACTAAGTTTGCGCTTCAACAATGGAGAATCAGACATAGATAATTACAGATAAAGGAGCAGAATGAATAAATTACATAAAAACAGAACAGACCAGAGATCAAAGATTCAGAGAGCGAGGCTTCAACAATGGAGAATCACGAAGAACAGAAGAACTTACCAGACCAAAGAGCGAGGCTTCAACAATGGAGAATCATGATTCACGAAGATTTAGAGCTTAAAATCAAAGAAGAGAATAGACCTGAGACTAGAGATGAAGCAATTTGGGGATTAGGGTTTTCTGAATCTTAATTCAAAAGAGACCAGAGATTGCGAAAAACTTACCAAACCAAAGAGAGGATAGAAATCGCGAAGAACAGAAAAGAGAGGCTTCAACAATGGAGAATCAACAATGGAGAAGAGAGAGACCGAGAGAGGATGAAAATCGCTGGAATGGAAGCAAGAAGCAGGAGTCCTAAAAAACGCGAAGAATGGGGATTTTTCCCATTTTATTCGCGCGTTTAATACGGGATTCGTATTAAACGCGTATTATACGGTTCAAGCCAAAAAAACGCGTATTATTTCGTATCTTTCAGTAAAAAATGGAAATGGCCAAAAAAATGGAAAACGCCAAAAATACACGTATTAACTAACTAGGTGAAGGAAGCTGCATTTTTAATATAAGTGCAGCAGCTCATGTGGCTAAGGCTCTTAGAGTACAATCACCCACCAAGATTCAACCCTCTACACATTTATTTTAGTTTTTTGCTACATTTTTGTTCAATAAAAGTTTATAATTTATTTTTTTCTATAATTATTTTTTAGAACATGTAACTTATTTAGATATGTGGTGATTTATTTATTTATAAATTTAAATAAATGAGTGATTATTTTTAGATTAAATGAGTGATTTCTTTAGATTAATTGAGTTTGTGTATTGTTTTGTTATTTTTTCACGTGAACAATTATGCTAAATAAATTGAAATGCTTGAAATAAGGTACGAGTTCTTAATATAAAAAAGTTTTTAATGAGAATTATGTGTATCTGGCTAGTTATTTATTATATTATTTATAATATTTTTTATGTATCTGAATTTTTTTTTGAAACGGATGACCGAAACCTCGAAATATCCAAAAATGTTCCTTTTAAAAAAATCGAAACGGTCACCGAAACGAAATTGACTACTATGGTAAATACATTCTATAATTACTAAGGGTTCAATTCCATATTTATAGTGGAGTAATAATGAAATTAATAAATAAGATTATTTAACTAAGAATTTGGTTTATTGGAGCTTAGGATTATATATCCATGGTTTCCAAGTCACCTCTGTACTACGTAGTCTAGGGTGTGATTATTCAGGACATGAGAAAATGACTGACTTGAAAAAAAAATTATTCTAGGGCAAGTACATAATTATGAGATAATTATTTGAGATTAATTAATTTAAGTATATATATATATATTTGTAATTTTTGGAAATTATATATATAAATAATAATCAATTATTTTTCTAATTATCGATAAGTGAGACAGAATATCTAATTTATGAAATTATATAATTAAACTATTATTAGAAAATAATTTGAATCAACTAAATAAGTTATTTGTCAAATAACAGATAATTTAATTGATATGGTTAATCATATATGTTAATTTTAAATTAACATACATCTAGATATTTATCTGATTAAAATAAATATTTAATTTGTAGTAATTGTCACGTATCGATCAATGATTGAGAATCATAGATCACTATGGACTGACAGTAGGCGCGTAATACTACAATGCAACACGAGACTGTAGTGTGGCGTAACACATAATGCCGTTAGGCACTGTGGTTATTTACACCAATTACAGTGTTGTTTGGCACTAAAGTTGTGCACTATTATACAATGGGTCCCACTACATTAGGCAATTTGAAATTAAATAATTTTTAATTATCCCTAAAAATCTGATACGTCATTATCTAGAATATATACATATATTATTCTAATGGTCTCAGATGAGAAAATCAGGATAGATCACTTCATTAGTTCATCAATCAATAATTGGATTGAGAACATAATTTGGTGTAAGAGAGATGCTTTTCTCTAAGACTAAAAGTTTATCAAATCTCTAAAAGAATATTCATAGCGTTCTTTTAAAAAATCGTCTCACTAAAATCCTTCTCAATAAATCTGTAGCTCTCATGTATTGTGTACATCTATAGACAGTAAATATGTCTTGTAATATTCTGCGTGCCCACACACGTCCTAGTACGTTGAGGATTGACTTGGAATATCTTGGTGTAGATCTCGGAGTCTACTGATCAAGGAACGGTTCCGTGGGATGGAAGATCGATCAGTTTTACAAGGACGTACGCTTGATATAGACTACGAGAGGTGTATGATTTCTAACATTGTATGTTATAGATTTAATGTATAAATATATAATGGATCCTGATTGAAAAGACTTTTCAATAAAAATTTTATTTTTAGAAATCGTTGCGTCGCGCTTGTTTTATTTTTATCGAAAAAGATTTATTTTTATTAAAAAAATTTAAACGCCCCCACATTTTCCGACAGATTCTTTACTAGAAAAGTCTTAGACTCCTCTCTACTTCCTAGAAGATTCTAGGAAGGATTTGAGAGAGACTACATTTTCTTAAAGATGTTAAACATGTAAAAATTGAGTCTCATGTTTTAAACAGCTGGTACTAGGATTTCCTAGATTTATTTTGTACCTTTTTGGGTCTTGATGTTTCTCCTCGGGTATACTCCTTATATTGTGTAAATGTGTTCTCTATGGGTTAATATATTTTGCTTTTGACAAAAAAAGAGAAAAATATAGAGAGAGTAGACACTAAAGTTAAAATAGAAAGAAATGTTTTCAAATCATTTGAAATGGAAGAAGCGGGTGGAGACGGCAATTACTGAAACACGAGAATTTTTAAAAATCAAGCAGTTGAAGTTTTACCTATAAAAAAGGAATGAAAGCAGCTATACACTTAAAAAATTAATTAATTTAGCTAATTAAGTTAACATCGATGGCAACTTAGTTCATATAGCCAATTTTTCTAATTAAATCAATATTGATGGAAAATGCATATATATATATATATATATGATGTTTCACAATAGTTTGCAGACTTTTTTATATTCTTGTCCTTATAACATAAAAGTTGTCTAACTACTATAAAGAATTACCTCAGGGCTCAAAATGTTTATTGGGTCGGCCCTGCTACTGTAAACTGACATTTGATTAAAAACTAGGTGGAGCGTGTATGCTCTTAGTAGTTCCCTCCTATTCGCTGCATTTTATATGCAATAAGCACAATCCTTCACTCACAGGGCAAGCAAAACTTAAGTCAGGGTCACCGCTTGAAAATACGACATTAAACTTAAGTTATAATCAAATTCTTCCTATGCTAGTCACAATGTTAAGCTTGATACACATCAAATGCACATACCACATTTTTGGTGTACTATTCTTTATCTCGCCAATGTAGACATCAAAAGAGAAAATACATCAAAAGAGTGCCGAAGCAAGTAGAAAAGACATTATTTGGGGATGTCCAGCTGAGGCAAGGCCTTATATACTAAATGAAAAGAAATTGGACTACTTTATTGGTTATTCTGAAAGATCAAGGGGCTATTGTTCTATGATCCCACGTAAGGAATATTTTTTAGATGGGAACTGCAGCATTTTTTTAGGATGTTAAGTTTGGAGGGAGAAATAAAGTAAGGAACATTATCTTCGAGAAGGAATCATCTTCGGTTCTAGTTCCTACTACAATCACAACTTCTAACAATGTGTAGGTTTTTGTTCATGTCATTGATCATGATGTAGATCCAGAATCAAAACAAGACACTTTCCAACAACTCTCAATTCAAGTTGAGGTTAATGTTCTAGAAGAACAAACTCAACAACCTCAAGATGCAATGCCACTAAGGAGATCCATAAGAGAAATGAGAAGTGCTATTTCAGATGACTATGTGGTATTTCTTCAAGAAAATGAGGAAAATAATGTATTGGTGAAAGATGATCCAATCAACTTTCACCAAACCATGAAATATATGAACTCTCAAAAATGGATTGAGACTATGAATGAAGAATATAAGTCTATGCAAGACAATCAAGTTTGGAATCTTGTCCCTTAACCTAAAGGTAAGAAACATATTGGCTATAAATGAATATTTAAAAACAAAAGGGATTCAAAAGGTAATGTAAAAAGATATAAAGCTCGTCTTGTAGCTAAAGACTTTACTCAGAAGGAAGACATTGATTTTAAAGAGACTTTCTCTCGAGTTTCATCGAAAGATTCTTATAGAATAATTATGGCACTTGTTGCACATTTTGATCTTGAACTTCATCAAATAGATGTGAAAACTACGTTTCTTAATGGAGACATTGATGAAATGATTTATATGGTGCAACCAGAAAAAAACTTTATGGTTGAAGATCCAAACAATATGGTTTGCAAACTAAAGAAATCCATCTATGGGCTCAAACAAGCTTCGCGTCCATAGTACCATAAATTTAATTAGATAATTGTCTCTTTTGGTTTTGAGACAAATATTATTGATGATTGTGTGTATCACAAGTTCAGTGGGGTATGCTAATATTCATAGTTTTGTATGTTGATGATATATTGCTTGCCAGTAGTGATTTAGGCATCTTATACGAGACCAAGACATTTATTTCTAAAAACTTTGAAATGAAAGATCTTGGTGAAGCTTATTTTGTTTTAGGGATCTAGATACATCGAGATCATTCTCGGGGTATTCTTGAATTATCACAAAAGAGTTATATAGAAAATGTGCTTAAAAGGTTTGGCATGCAAGACTATAAACCAAGTGACACCCCCGTTGCTAAAGGAGATAAATTTTGTCTCAATCAGTGCCTGAAAACTAGCCTTAAAACTACGGAAATGTAGAAGATTCCTTATGCATCTGCTGTTGGGAGTCTAATGTATGCTCAAGTCTGTATGCATCTAGACATTGCGTACATCGTTGGTGTGTTGAGAAGATATCTTAGTAACCCTATGATGATTCGTTGGAAATCAGCTAAACGGGTTATAAGATATTTATAGAGAACAAAAGATTATATGCTCATGTATAAGAGGTCGGATCAGTTAGAGGTCATTGGGTATTCTGACTCTGATTTTCTTGGATGCCAAGACAGTAGAAGATCCACTTCAGGTTACATTTACTTATTGGCTAGTGGAGCCATTTCTTGGAGGAGTGTCAAACAGACACTCAGAGCTTCCTCCACCATGGAAGTAGAATTTGTAGTATGTTATGAGGAATCCAATAATGAAATATGACTGTGAAACTTTGTCACTGGGCTGCGCATTGTTCAGAACATTGAAAGAGCACTAAAAATGTATTGTGACAATAAATCAGCAGCTTTATATTCCAACAACAACATGAGCTCGTCTAAGTCAAAACATATTGAGATTAAGTTCATGGTTGTAAAAGAAATGGTACATAGTGCTTAGATGTCCATAGAGCAAATTGGGATAAACCCCATGATAGTGGATCCGCTCACTAAGGGATTACCACCCAAGGTCTTTCATAAGCACACTACTCATATGGGTGTTATATTGTTTGAGGATATCATGGTTTAGTGGGAGTTTGTTTATGGCTTTATGTTACATTTTTCAAAAATTTATGTATTTGGTATTTTCTAATCAGAAATAAAGTTATTCAATTCACTCCACTTTGTGATATTATGTTAGTGTTGACCTCACTAAAGTAAAGTAGGACCAATTAGAAATAGACATGTATAGATCACATTACATGTAATTTTCATGCTACGCATCCATGATTGATCTATGTCATTTGATTATGATTGATCTATGTCATTTGATTATATTGTTATATGTGACCATTAATGGGTTTAGTTACAATAAAGTTAGCAAAGACTGCTTTGATCCTATATCTATATAATCAATGGACAAGATTATTTCGCATATACCTTGTAGTTAAGATAGAAATTTTTGGGAGCTCATAAAGTTAAACACATTTACAATGTTACATATATGGCCTAGTGGGAGATTATTGGAAAACATTTAACATGTGGGGTCACATATGTTAAATAAAATAAGTATGTGATATCTTTGAATAAGCCTAATCAAAGTGGTCTAATTAAGAAATTAAAGTTTTAAGGCTTGTAGGTATAATTATCATGGAATTAATGTCTAGATACTAGAAATGATATTTTAATTTGTGGAAGGGAAAAATTAGAAATATCAATATTTATTAATAAGGGTTATGTTTTTTCAATTAGACAAGTAAGAAAACCATGTTTTTCTTATAGTAGTTATCTTTATTCTTTCAAGAGTGAATCCTGAAGAAAAACTCAAGGGTTTGTGTCAATTTGAAAGATCTGATCCTCTACTTTGTGATTCAATTATCCATGAAAGTAGGTAAGTCTTCCGCAATCGAGTTATACGAATCTATTTCTCATAGAAATCAAAATGACATATGTATATAAGATTAGGGTTTGAAGAAATTTATAGAGATATACAGATCTGATTATTTGTGTTATATAACATGTTTATTATGTTTAATTTCAATCTCTACACAGAGCAAGTACCCTCAATCAGACGTTGGGTACTCCCCCAAGAATTATGATTTTTCTTCTCAAAATATCCTTCGACAAAACAAAATTTGTTAGTTAACCAATTAAGAACAAATTATCAAATGAAATTAAAATAATATTTCTAGCTATCTGCTCATGAAGCTGCCTTTCATGCTAATATTCTCATACATGGTATCCAACTTCCTCTGCAAAAATATACACAATATCAACATGTTATAATTATGTTCATTATTACAAACTATGTCTGAAATAATTACTCTGAAATAATAATCTAACCATTTTGTCCATTATTCTTTTGAGTTCTCTTTCTAAGCTCTTCAACTCTTCATTACCTTCATTGTTCATTTGTCACCCTCTTTCATGATTCTGCAGTGAAAGAGTGAGTAGTGAAATAATCTGACCTTTTTAGTTTATCAGATAGGTTTATGAAAACATAGTTCTCCAAAGAAAATAAGATACTTCAAAATAATAAAATAATAAAATTGTACCAATCGACTCATAGCACGAGTAGTCACACCAATTTGAGCACAAGTCCTATCACCCTTTACGCCCAGCTGCAAGTCCCCCGGAGCTCGCGAATCCTCCTGAGGAACCTGCTCGTATGTGATCAGTAGTCGGTTCGGGACAGGGACTGAGATGTAGACACCATCTTCAACATAGGTTCTATCACCCTCTGAGTACATCTGCTGATCCTCTGGAGGTTGCGAGTCCCCCAAATGGTGTTGGTCATACATAATTTGTAGTGGGAGCATCAATCCGACCACCTTCAATATTTGCCATATCATCCTTGGTTGGGTGGTGATTCTGCAAAAATATTTATCAATTAGTCTACATAACATTTATATTCATTCTTAAAACACAATATAACAAAATGACATTAAGTAGTTATTTTAAAAATATTACCTCTTCATCATAATATGATGAACCCCCGGGGAATGAAGATTCACCGAAAACGCTAGGGAACGCATCATCGGTCCCCTCAACATCATCAGCATAGGGGATGAGACCCACCACTATAGTCATATTAGCCTTCGAATAGTGCTGGTGCTCAGAAGGGTGTCGGTACTCCTGATCATTGTCTGGTGGTTGCTACTCCTCCACAGGTTGCAGCGCAAGGGATTCTGGATCTTCATCATTGTCTGGTATTGCCTGATCACGCAGGTACCCTTGTTGACGAATTCTATGAATATCTACGATATTCGCATATCTACAAGAACTACGCCACAAAAAATATATTTGCTATTTAGAATATATTTATTTAATATTAAATATCAACCTGCCACATTAATCTATATATCAATATAAGTAATTAAATAAGAAGAGTTAATAAAATTGTTTGTTTCTTAAGAATTAGAGACAAAAATACATGTTAGATTGTTCAGAAGTACGGACACATTAAGGAAGAGATCAAAATTAAAAAAAATAGTGAAAGAACCACGAGGTGTTTGTATTTAAGAATCGTGAATTACTTGCACAAATGTTCTTATGAAAGGGATTATATGCATAGAAATTATGAATAAAAGAAAGTAAAAATTACAAACAAAAGAAAGGAGCACTAGATGTCTATAAATTAGTAAAACTAAGAAACGAATTCACAAAGAGTGAATATAAATTAGTTTTATACAAGTTTTAGCACATAACTTTAGTAATTAGGAATACTATATTCATACGAACAATTAAGTGCTAAATTTAATTCACACCCTTAAACTTTGACTTATCGGTAATCTATACACATGAATTATTTTTTAACATCAAATATTTCAAATTATGTGGATCAACCGTTTATGTGGATCAGCCATTTATACTCTTTCCCACTAATTTCTGTAAAATACTAGCATAATTTTCAAATCAAATTAAAACTTAAATTAAATTTTTTTAATCAATTAATAACTAAATAAAACACTAAATAGACTAATATATCACTAAAAAAATAAAAACAAAAAAAATCCAAATCCCTGAATTCCCAACCCAGTTCCCCTTCCCTTTCACCCGACTCCATCTCGTCAATGAATAAAAAGTACTATAATAAAAATTGGGATCTTGGTCAGAAATAGTTAATAAATATTCAAATAAAGAGCTGCAAAACTGTTGAAGAAGGAAAAGCTACAGCCTCAGAAGAAAATCTTCATCATAGGCAAAAGGGGGAAGCAGAACAGAGACTTTCCCAAACACAGTAGATGTCTAACCATTTCTGGTAAAAAACGATTTCAGGCTACAAGTAGGCATCCGTTGGATTCATAGGAGATCATAGGCAACCGTTAGAATCACTTGTATATATACATCATCCCTCATTGTAAACAAACATAATTTTATCTTCAATAACAGATCAGAACTAAAAAGGGTTCATCATCTCTGAAGCTCATCACTTCCCAAAGATCAGAACCAGACAGGTTCATCATTTCTACAAAAACTAATAGTGATTGTTGTTAGTTCTTGCTCTTCTTGGCTACGAGTATCAATACTAATAGTAATTACAGACCTATGAGTATGGAGGAAACGTTTCACAAATATTTAGTTATTTGCTTCTAAAAATTACAAACTGAACATTTCATAGACTTAGCTTTCAAAACTAATAAGTAAAAAAATTGAAATCAATTTTCCGAAGAATTCACTTACGCAGTCGGTAGGTTCTTCGGTTTCTTGTGACCCGTAGGCCACATAATGCAGAAAAGAGTATCAGGTTCTGAATATTCTGCTCATGCTGTTGCAAGCGTTCATTGAAGATACGCATATTAGCTGCACAAAATATTATAATTACACAGTTGCTTTCAGTAGACTATGCATAAAAATATAGCATGCAAATAAATCACAATAACAAATAAATAAAAAGTGTAATTGTTTGTACCATGTCGCCGCCGCTCCTGGCGTCCCCTAATGATCTCGAAATATACTACAACCATATCTGAAAATGATAATCCAAATATATATACATCGAATCAATTTGACGGTAATATTACTACAAGAGAGTGAGCATTGTGATTTGTGAGGGAGTACCAGTACTACGGTCAGAGAAATAATGCGCGCAAGAGGAGATTCAGAAACCTGCAAAAGAAAACCACAATGAGAAAGCTGAATGCAATTGTGTGTGTACGATTGTCTGCGGTTCAACTAGGATTGCTTCATGTAAGAATAGTACTAAGAAAAGCTTAAGGCGGTGGTGACAGAAGCAAATCCCCCACACGAGGATGAGGTAGAGATTTGCATTCTGTTATTTATAGAGAACAGAGTAGAACAGAGTATGTTCTTTACTCTGAAGAACATAACCGAAAATGTTTGCCGAGCTGTGCAAGCAAACGAAGAAGGATCTGCAAACGTGATTGGTCCGAAGCAAACTGTATATGAAACAGGAAGTGTGTGTGTATGGCCAGGTTACCTTTTTATCCCTCATTCATCCACATTAATGTTAAATTATGATTTTTTTTTACAATTATAAGGCGAAAATCAGAGAGTTGACGTTGGTTTTCAGAGGTAAACCTTAGGTACTAGAACCAATATGGTATCAAGATTCAAGACCAGTATCATAAAATTTTCAAAGATTTTCAGTTATAAAATTCAAGTGGTTTCCATATTCAAAATTATTGATCATCGGTTTTCAGACGTAATATACCTTGCGACCTTAGTAATAAAAATGTTTAGTTTTTTCTTCAAACTACTAAAAATAATTTTAAAAAACTAAAGTTTTGTTTTAATTCAGTATCAAAATAGATAATAAAAAATAAAATTTGAAATAATAAAAACTAAAGTTTTCAAACGATTTAGTTTGGTTAGAAAAACTTCAAACATTTTTCCTATAAATGTATATACTTCGTGTGAAAAATAGACATATTATATATTATATCCGATCAAATAAAAAATATAACCTATCTTAACAATATAAATAACATATAATGAATTTATCCAAAAAAAATATATAATGGATAATATCCAAATATACAGATGAAAATTTTAACAAATGCTAAAGGGTTAAATGTGAAGAGAAACGAAAAGACATGAAGAGCGAAAGAAGAAGATGATAGCAAGAAGAAGAAAGAAAGATTTAGTGGGCAGAATACACGTTAAAGTACAAAGATAATAAGGAAATGCGAACAACAGCTGTAAAAGTAAAAGACTAAACTACCCTCAAACTAAAAACTAACTAAAACTAAACCCCTAACTCCTACTGCTTAACATCCACCCTCAAACTTATCCTCAGCTTAAGGATAAGTTTGTCCTTAAGGAAACAAAATCTAGGAGTACTAAGAGGTTTAGTAAAGAGGTCTGCAAGTTGAACTTCAGAAGAAATGTGTTTAACTTGTAAGTCTTTCTTTACAACTCTTTCTCGAACAAAGTGGAAATCAATCTTCACATGTTTGGTTCGTGCATGAAGAACCATATTAGAAGCTAAGGCAATGGCTGATGTCTTATCACAGTACAGAACATGAGCTTGCTCTGAAAAATATGCATATCACGAAGAACTTGTCTCAGCCATGTCAACTCAGCTGTTGTATTTGCCAAGGACTTGTACTATGCTTCAGTAAAAAAGCGTGTAACAGTGGACTGCTTCTTTGCACTCCAAGAAATGACATTTGAACCATGATAAACAACAAAACCATAAATAGAGTGCCTATCAGAGGGGTTCCCAGCCCAATCAGCGTCTGTGTAGGCCTGCAAGTGAAGAGAACCAGGCTTTAAATGGAGGCCATGATCAATAGTTCCAACAATATATACCTAAGGATTCTTTTTTCAGTAGAAAAATGAGTAGTGGTGGGTGAATACATGAATTGGCAGACCCAGTTGATAGAAAAACAAATGTCTGGTCGAGTGAAGATAAGGTATTGGAGACTACCAACCAGACTTCTATATAGGGTAATATCAGATAATGGAGACCCAACATGAGTGAACAAAGGTGATTTAGTGCTATAAGGTGATTGACATGGTTTAGAGTCTAGCATGCTAGCCTTAGCAAGAATGTCCCTAGCATATTTGGACTGATTAACAAATATTTCAGAAGCTGTCCTATGTATTTCAAGGCCCATAAAATACTTTAATTCTCCTAAGTTAGTCATGTCAAAGTCACTTTGTAAGGTTAAAACAAGTTTATCAATATATGCATTATTAGTTCCACTAATCACAAGATCGTCAACATATAGAAGAACATAGGTAAGACAATGAGAGGTAGCATGCACAAATAAGGAGCTATCAGCAAGTGATCCAACAAAATTAAAAGAGAAAAAGGTGACTAGTGAATTTCTCAAACAAAGCTCTAGGAGCTTGCTTAAGACCATATAATGATTTGTTAAGCTGACACACATGATTAGGATAGTTAGGATCAATAAAACCAGGTGATTGACTCATATAGACTTCCTCATCAATGTGCCCATGGAGAAAGACATTCTTGACATCTAACTACCTCAAAGACTAACCAAAAGTAGCTGCAAGAAATAAAAGAATTCTAATAGTTGGTTTTATCACAACAAGGCTAAAGGTCTCCTCATAGTCTAGACCAGCCTGTTGGTGGTACCCTTTAGCCACCAATCGAGCTTTATATCGAGCTACTGTACCACTTGGGTTGTACTTTAACTTGTACACCCATTTACAACCAACAAGGTTCTTATCCATTTACAACCAACGAGGTTCTTATCCATTTACAACCAACGAGGTTCTTATGAGCAGGTAGGGGAACCAATGTCCATGTTTTTTCTATGAAAGTAAAGCATTATACTCAAATTACATGGCTTTTGACCATTCAGGGCTTTTGGCTACATCAGTGAATGAAGTAGGTTCACTAGGAGAGGAAGAAGCAAGGAAGGCTTTCTTTTTGGAGATACCAGACTTGGATCTGGTTTGCATGGGGTGAATAGATTGAATGTGAAGTTGGGAGGGAGGGTGAGGTCTCGAATGAGGTAAATCAATAGGTATATGAGAATAGAGATTAGGAACAATATCATCACCAGTGTTAGTGCTGGTAGTGTGAATTTCAGTATCATGAGAAGTAGATAGATCATTAACATGAGATAGAATAGTAGCTTCAGCAAGTAAACAAGCAGAATCAGTGAACAAAACAGGTAAATCAGAATCAATATGTAGCTCATTAGCTATCACAGAGACAGTATGCAAATTAGATATAGATTTAGCAGCAGGGTGAGAAGTAATAGATAAAGAGGGAGAATGAGAGATAATATCTGATGAATTAAGGGAAGAAAAGTAAGGGAAGAGATAAGTAGTCACTTTGGTGAGATCTTGTGGAGTTCCTGTAGAAGTGATTCTAGAAGTAGAAGAAGCAAAAAGAAAGGTTGTTTTATCAAATAATACATGCGAGAAACATTGTATCTTTTATTAACTCTATCATAACAAGGATAAGCCTTTTGGTTCAAGGCATAACCTATAAAAGCACACTGTACGATTTTAGTTTGAAATTTGTTGTGCATATAAGATCGTAGATTAGGGTAACAGGCACAACCAAACACTCTAAGATGTTTATAATCAACAGATTTTCCAAAAAGTTTGTAAAAAGGTGTCTCATTATTTCAAACAGTTTGAGGCATTTGATTAACTAAGTATGTAGCAGTGGAGAAAGAATAATTCCAGAATGTATGAGGCATAGAGGCATGATGTAGCATAGTAAGACCTGTCTCAACTAGTGTCTATGTTTTCTCTCAGCAGTTCCATTTTGCTGAAGGGTGTAGGGACAAGTCTTCTGGTGTGTTACGCCATTCTCAGTGAGATATGATTCAAAATGAAGGCTGGTATACTCACCACCTCCATCATATCTAAAGATCTTGATCCTTGTAGAAACATGTTTTCAACTATAGGTTTAAATTGTTTAAAAACAGTGAGAACATTAGATTTATGTTTGATAGAGAAAAGCCAAGTGAATCTAGACATATCATCAACAAAATATCAGAAACAATGACCAAGAGAAGAAGGAGTGGGAGCAGGGCCCCAAACATCATTATGTAAAACAAATAAAGGAAAAGTTGAGACACAATCAGAAGCATTGAAAGGAAAATTGGTCATTTTATTTGTCACATAACTAATATAAATACAATTGCTCAAATTTAGAGAGGTACATGAAACGTTGGCCTTATTTAAAATTTGTTTAACAACACCAGGAGTGGGATGGCCTAACCTATAGTGCTAAATAAAATCAGAGTGTTTGGATCCAAGAAATGTCACAGTATGATTTTGAATGGATGAAGAGATAGGATATAATCCATTTATGCATGGTCTTTTATGTAAAATTCATCTTGTGACCTTGTCCTAAATACAAAAGAGATAAGCATCAAAATGAAAGGGTCAATTGTTGTCAAGACATAATTTATGGACATATAGAAAATTAGAAGCAATCTTAGGCACACAACATATCTGTGACATAGGAAAAGACTTATAAAAAATGTTAAGAGTGCTAGAACATGTATGTGATATAGGCAAGGACTGTCCATTGCCAATCAAGATGCTCTCATCACCATTATATTCTGTGTTTATTGCAAGATTGCTCAGGTTAGGTGTAAGATGGGTGTTACACCCCGTGTTAGCGAGCCATACTTGTGGATTTGAGAGATGTGAAACTTGACTTTTGGTTGTCATGGCAAAAAGATTATTGGAGGGACTTCTGCCTTGATAAGAGAAGTTAAGCCTGTCATAGCAATCCAATGCATTGTGACCCATTTTTTGACGATTTGGCATTAGACCTTGCCTGTCTCTGTGTTAGAGAAGACTTCTTAACTCCCACTAGGATTCTTGTTAAAGAATTATGGGCTGTGACCAGGTGGTGCACCAAGAACGGAGGAGGAAGGATTCCAGTTTTGAGTTCGACCCCCTCTCCTAGAATTAAATCTACCAGAATTATATTTGTTACCTTTAAAGTTTCTAAATCCACGGTCTTCTTTTGTTCCTTTGTTGTTATTGTTGTTGTAAGTAATAAATGCAGTGTTCTAAAAGGGATTCTCAGTATACCTTTGTTGATTCTCCAAGATATGCTCCTCTGATTTGAGAAGGACATGGAGCTCTTCTCGTGATAAGGGTTGTCTCCTTGTTCTTATGAACGTTCGAATGGTGTTGTACTCATTTGGGAGTCCATTTATTGTGTAGATCAGGATATCATCATCTTCTACATTCACTGAGACTGCTGCTAATTTGTCTAATTTCTTTGATTCGTTGTATGCAGGTGTCAATGTTCTCAGAAGCCTTCTTTAAGTCAGACTTACAGTCTGCCTTAAGTTGAAGAATATTAGTTCTTAAGATTGAAGAAAAGTGCCTCATGATGGAGTCCTAGACCTCCTTTAAAGTTTTGGATCCTACTATATAAGAAACGGCTGTTGGAGAGAGCGTTGCATTGATAAGTGTTATGAGGGCCTGGTCCTATGTGACCCACCGATCATATTTTGGATCCCTGATTTCTTCTCCATTGACAGTCTTAATGGGGCAGTTAATTGCGCCATCCACATGCCTAAACACCATGTGTTCTTCCAAGATTGAAGTTACCTGGTATTTTTAAAGTATGAAATTATTAGAATCTAACCTAATCGAGACTAGGTTACAGATGTTAGAAAGAAAAAAAAATAGGAGAGGGAGGCGTAGTTTATTGTGGAAGAAGATGGAGGAGGAGTTTGATAGTTGGGTTGGGATCCCACTCTATTTTTTACGGTTTCTTGAGTTTCTGAAGATGGGTTTTCTTCAATGTCTACCATGGTGATTGACGTTAATTGGGTGACTCTGATACCATGAAGAGAAACAAGATGACAGGAAGAGAGAAAGA
This sequence comes from Datisca glomerata, assembly GCA_003255025.1. Classification (NCBI taxonomy): domain Eukaryota; kingdom Viridiplantae; phylum Streptophyta; class Magnoliopsida; order Cucurbitales; family Datiscaceae; genus Datisca; species Datisca glomerata. Next base: position 322,466 of record QANY01012326.1, read on the forward strand.
AGAAGATGATAGCAAGAAGAAGAAAGAAATATTCATTGGGCAGAATACACATTAACAAACAAAGTCAAAGTACAGAGATAATAAGGAAATGTGAACAACAACTGTAAAATCAATAGATTAAACTACCCTCAAACTGAAAACTAACTAAAACTAAACCTCTAACTCCTATTGCTTAACAAAATGCAAGTCTAAAATGCAAACTACATCATGTACTTTGTTGAGTTTGCAAAATACATCCTCTCATATACTCTGGTTGTGTTAAAAAAATACATCCTCTCACATTTTTCTTCGTATTTCTCGCATCTTTGTAATTTGAAAAACTATAAAATATATCATTTTATCAGTTTAGAATATTAAAACTAACATAAAATTTAATATATGTTCCTGCCCATTCTCACATCATCTTCTCCGTTGACAAATCTGGTCGGAAACTTGTCGGAGAACACTTTACTGATAAAAAATATCTCATTTTCCGTATGTGTAATTACAAAAACCAAAGATCGGGTTTACTCTATCCTCTTGCAAAAACTCATCGAAGACCACTTTACCAATGAAAAGAAATATCTCATTTTTTACGTATGTGTAACTGAAAAAAGCAAAAATATGGTTCTAAGAGCATGATATCAGTTAATTTCATTATTCAATTTAAACACGACTAAGAGTAAAGACTGTCAAGTAATTTCTACACCTTTTTCAAATGCTAGATTCTAAGCACGTGCGTTGCACGTGATATCAAACATTTGATGAATAAAGAAATATATGTTTGATATTACAAAGATCATAATACTTTAATAAATTGATAAAAATTATTAATGAACCAAATACTATAAAAGACAACTTTTGTGAGAAATTCTAAAACAAAGTAAGAACTTGATATACAATAGGTAAAAAAACATATGAAAAAGATGAATATGAAATATTAAATAAATTATAAATTTGAAGCATGGACAATGATAGAAACATATATTTGACATTTTCATATACGTGTTCAAATGCGAGGAAGAGAAGTGAGACAAAATATTTTTTCATATCCGCTCATCAGTCAATATTAATGGGTTTGCTCCATTTTATGAGATTTTTAACAAAGAAAAAAATTTAATTGAGGTCGGATTCGTGTCGGTCTCAAAATAGAAAAGATGAGAGATAGAGATGAAAAATAGATATATTACAAAAGAAAACTTAGTAAATTAAGGGTATAGAAGGATAAAAATCAAACCAATAACATAAAACATTTTTCGCCTCTTGATAATATTCTTAGGAGGAAGGAATATCTATAGTGAAGAAACATACGTTATAAAACTCATGAAAATCTGTACACAATGAATTCAATTAATTCATTTTGCTTAGGTTCAATTCAAAATTAATTTAGAAAAAATAATTTAGATCATTTAAAAAATTAAAAACATGGATGAGAATATCGAAAAAATTGAAAAATACATATTTTGTTTAAATTTAAGAATTTTGGAAATTAAAAAGAGACGAATTCACTTGCTAGTTTGTCCAATATATATATTAATTATTGTTTAAAATATATAATATATCTTCTGTGTTAGGTTTCTCTAATAAAATTTTGATTTAACGGTTTGTATATGGATTGAATTATTACCTAGGTTTCTAATGTCTATAATGATAAACTTTAAACGATCTGTATATGGGTAGCTTTATTATTCGGGTTTTTAATTTCTCTAATTATAAAACTAAATGTTCTGCATAAAATTTAAACGGTTCTATCTGGTTTTGTAACTATTGACCAATGGATTTTGAATTTGAATTTATGATTGAAATAATGTTTAGAAGTAGTATAGATTGTAGGATATGATCTTTTAATTTATATCCATACCTAATGAGAAATTAATAACTATACATGAAATAAAAGAAAAATATGAAAACATACAATATGTTTTCTCGTGGTAATTGTGCTTTAATTCAATCGTGTATTATAACCAATTAATGAGTATTATTTCTATTATGCATTTAATGAGTATAATTTGTTTTATGAAACAAAATGATAATTAGAATTTAATTGAGTATACGTTTTTTACATCTTTTATCAACACTTAATTGTGTAGGTTATTGATTACGAGAAATATGACATCCCACAGGATTAAAATATAAGGTTCGCAGTCGTCTCTTGTAAAACACTCAAAACAACAAGAGATTAAAATCAAGTAAAATTTATTCCAGTTAAAAGTGAAAAAAAAAGCAGGAGGCGACGTGGGACTCAGACTTAAGTGGGGCTTTAAGCAAACACAGGAGGCCCCTCACATTTTGTTCTTGAGCTTTCTTAGTACTGAGGCTCGATTCTCTTACTCCATTTTCAGAGCAGAGAAGCTCAACTCATTTCTCCATTTTCGATCAGAGAAGCTGAAATATTAGAGATCTTTCGACAATATTGTGGCTCAATACCCTTCTTTCTCACTCTCTCGTTCAACTTTTAGATAGAGGAAAGCCAAGAGGGAAAGCAAACCCTAGCCTCCATGTTTCTCAGTCTGACCCTCCCCTCACCTCTCTCAATATCAAGCAGACCCTCGCATCACCTAGCCTCAAGCTTTTCAAGTAAGGTCTCTCTCTCTCATTTGATTTTGTGAAAATTCCCTCAGCGTCTGATTCGTCTGAGAAGATATAGATGAGCAGTGATGGTTCTCGAGCTTTGGTTGTCGCTCGGCGACGATGGTGGATCTGTGAGATTTTTAATTTCTCAATTTCTTTCTGAAATTTTAGAGTTCAAGTCACCACAAACGCAGAAGAAGGAAGATGCAGAGTCTGTAATAGAAAGCCTCCCAATGGAGCTGAGTGAAGCAGGAAGATGCGTTCGCCATTGATAATGTTAACCTGTTTCAGAAGCTAGGGCTCCAAACCTTCGTTAATCTCTCTACCAACTTCTATAATAGGTTCGCTTCCTTCTAGATTGGACTTTCTTTTAGAACATTTGGCATATGACTTGACTATCTTCATCTCAAGCTAGCCATAAGCATACCCTAGGCTCAAGCTTCCCAAGTAAGGTCTCTCTCTCTCTCTCTCTCTCACACACACACACACACACACACACACACACACCACCTGATTTTCTAGAAATTCCCTCTACCTCTATCGACTATCTTCGTCTCTCATCTCTTTACAGATTCAAGCTTCTAATTGTCACGAATGAGTGTCCTTATTCTGATTTCTGGTACGAAGAAGTGATTGATTTTGAGAGATTTGTCTAATTTCTTAATTTGTTTCTATACAAATGACTGTTCTGTTATAATTTCTGGTGCGAAGAATAATGGTTTGATTTTGAGCAAATATCTCTTCATTCTTTTATCTTTTTTTCTTTTCCTTCATCATTTTTTTTCTTTATGGGTCCTGATGTTGTGGTTCTGTTACTTCTTTATATGGTGACTAGTTAGTTTAGGGCTAGGTTTTGTTGCTGTCATTAATTATTTTTTGAGAATTTTGGTTGTTGAGTTATTGGGTTAACAGAGAGGGGTGGGATCGAAATAGAGGTTAGAGGAAAAGAGAGTGTGAGCGAGAGAGAGGTTAGAGGAAAAGAGAGTGTGACTGAGAGAGAGCAATCATGTTTGAGAGGGATAACAATGTTCCTTATAGGGGTTGGGCAGTGGTTGTCAAAAGAGAGAGAGGCGAGAGTTAATTTGCTGCTAAAACGGTGTATTTTGAGGAGTGGGAAATGGGAACACACGATATTGTTTCTTTTCATACTATACCTGTCATTTTAGACTTGTTTTTACTTGCTGTTGGCAATTACCATTTTTTCAATAATTATAATTTGGTAAAATATGTATTTCTTAGAGCTTCAATTACATACACAACGAAAAATGTGCTTGAGCTTTTACTAATTCTCATGCTATTATACTGCAGAGAAATATGATGGTTTTACAATAGAGGTAACTAGTCATGATGTAGTATTTATGAACATTGGTGACACATTTTAATCATAGGTTACTGAATGAGAGTTGATTTAAGTAAGGAGACAAATCGCTCAAAATCACTAAGAAGCACGTGATCCATAATAGCTCATCTTGCAGTGAATCAAAATGAAACTATCATGTAATTTTCACATGTTCAAGGTTAATGAATCCCAAGAAACAAGAAACTTCGAATAAGATTAATTGCAGTAAAAAGCTACCCAACTAATCCAATTACATATATAATCACTAAGAAGCTACCGTTCCTAATTAATTATAATTAAAGTTCATTGCATATCTTATAGGAAGTTGTAGTTGTTTTAGTATCAATAGGTTCACATTGAAGATAAAATCACAGTATTATAAGTCACAAAATGTGTTGAACCAAGGTGATTCTTCTCTTCCACCTAAAAATTTTCAATCAGTATGTACACTATAAAACATATGTAAACTGAGATTATCTTCTGTATAATTCCATTTCGAATGAAAGAATATGTGAGTTTTCAATCCCATCTCAAAAAAGAATTTGTTCCATCTCAGAGAAGCACATAACATAGCAACTTCCCTTCGACATGTTAATAGCTTCATATTCCAAGTGAAAACTTTGAAAGAGCATCAGTAAACAAAAACATGGTGGTTCAAAAGACAAAATAGCAAGTAAAGGACATTTAATTAATGCTAGTAGAAAGAAACAAATATAGAATGATTGGTTACTAAAGACAGGCAAACCCTTAAATAGGAGAAAGCCAGCTAGTTGAAAGAAGAGCGTGGTACGCTATTCAGAGTCAAACTCACCACTAATATAACCATTCTCATAACACATACATTTGAATAATTTCATCATTGAAAAAGTCTGAATGGAAATCGAATTAAACAAGAGTAAGAAGGATGCACATACTGTAAAGGATTTTTTCGGTCTAGAAAATCCTCTACGAACAAATGATAAAAATCATAATTTAAAGAGATAATAGAGAATAAGAACACCATCATTTACGTAGAAAACCTTTAAAGGAAAGAAAAATCACGAGAAAATTGTTGATGTTCACTAGTGTAAAGGATTTTACATAGTTGTTGATGAGATAAGAGAGAAAGGACAGGGCCTTTAGTTAGGGTTTGCTCGCCCTTTTTGTTTTACATGAGCATCTACTTATAGACGTTACAATAATAATAATAAAGATAAAGGGGGACGATCACACCTCCATTGTTTTCGGCTGGTGGGATCTTTTTCAGGTCTGGGCTCCTATGCTCAACTTATCCACTATATTGTCTTTGTCACTGTTGAATTAATCATAGTCATAAGATCCATCACATGGTCTTGATCTTCTTCCTTTCCCTTTCTCATTTCCTATATGCTCGCTCAACTACCATTCAATTACAACCACTTGATGATTTCCTGTTATTTCAAGCCAATCAGTAAGAACCACTTATGGCCTTCCAATTTGTCTTGTCCAGATCACTCAGCTTACCCAATCAATTACGACCACTTTATTGTCGGTATGAACCCATTTTTCCCGTTCTGTTGTTCTTTCCTGTTCTGGAAGTGATGTTTCTCCTTTCTAGAAGCGATGACCCCTATTTCGGAAGCCATGACCCCTCATTCTGGAAGCAAAAGTCCCTCATTCTTCTTCTTATCCATTATTTCCCATCTCTGACAAGATCTCCCACTTCAACATTCTTTCCCGCTAAGACAAGATCTCCCGTTTTGGCGTTATTTCCCGTTCTGACGAGGTCTCTCGCTTCAACATTTTTTTCCAGTTATGACGAGGTCTCCTGCTTCAACGTTCTTTCCCATTCTGGTAAGGTCTCCCACTTCAGCGTTCATTCCCGTTCTGATAAGGTCTCTCGCTTTAGCGTTCTTTCCCGTTTAGCCCCTAATCTTGCCATGTTCGTGGTCCATGCGTCCTCTCAGGATTCGTTCTTTCTGTACATGTGTCTTAGGTGATTTTTTTCTTGTTCATTTACCCCCTATTACACTCAATAAATTTCACTTATTGATGTGTAATGATGAGGAGTTCTCGATTTGCATACGCCTTTTCAAAGATCGTCTTGTCTTTTCTCGGGAACCTGCACTTAGTGATTTTTTTTGCTTTCTGAGTTGTTTCCCGTTCAGAGTGGATGAGTCTTTCCTGCTCCTTTCTATTTTCATGTTCTTTCCTACTTTCTAAGGGCGTGTCGTTTGTTCTTTATCCGTTTACAGGTTTCTCACGAATCCAGTCCCCATTCCTATTTTCCCACCTACTTTTTTTTAGTTCTTTGATCAGTCATCTTTGTCCACGTGACAGTTGATATTTTTTACCTGTTCATTTAACTATCATTGCACTTTGGCCAAGTTCATCGAAGTGCAATGAATGCTTCCAACACATGTCTGACTTTCCCATTCTGAAGACGTTTAATTTTCTTTCTTACATTTTGTTTTATCCATTGCGTGTTTTTCTCCTTGCCTTTTTTTTATTTTTCACATTTTAGTGAGAAATATTTTCCCGCTCTCAAGGGCTTGGGCATATAGGCTACCGAACTTTTTCCACATTTTAGAGAGAATGTTTTTCCAGCTCCTAAAGGCTTGGACATTTAGGCCGCCGACCTTTTTTATATTTTAGAGAAAAGGTTTTTTCCTCCTCTCAAGGCCTTGGGCATTTAGGTCGCCGACCTTTTTTTTCGCATTTCAGAGAGAAGCTTTTCCCGCTCTCAAGGGCTTAGGCAGCTAGGCCGCCGACCTTTTTTTCACATTTTAGAGATAATATTTTTCCCGCTCTCAAAGGCTAAGGCATCTAGACCGCCGACCTTTTTTCAACTTTTTAGAGAGAAGATTTTTCCCGCTCTCAAGGGCTTAGGCATTTAGGCCGCTAACCCTTTTTTCACATTTTAGAGAGATGATTTTTCCCGCTCTCAAGGGCTTGGGCATCTAGGTCGTCGACCTTTTTTTTCACATTTTAGAGAGAATATTTTTCCCGCTCTCAAGGGCTTAGGCATCTAGGCCGCCGACCTTTTTCACATTTTAGAGATAAGGTTTTTCTCGTTCTTAAGGTCTTAGGCTCCTTCCGTGGAACCATGACCCCGTTTTGATTTTCTTCTGAGAACAATGTTTGTAAACACTCCCTAGGACTTAGGCTCCTAGTTCCTTCTGAGAGTATGACTTATGAATTTTTCCTCTCAAGAACTTACACCCTTAGTTCCTTCTGAGAGTAGGACTTATGAATTGCCTTGAGGACAGAGAAAGGAAATCTCATTTAGCTGCTATTTCATCCATTTAGATTTTGAGAGAAGCTTCAGAACGAAGGTGAAGAAGACCCTTAAAGAAGAGAGCTCTCAAAGCGATAGTGACAAATTTTAGCAACTTTATCTATTTACGTTGCTAGAATCAATAAATTGTCTTTCAATGTAGTAATTAAGTTATTTAATTACAATAATTAATAAACTAATTTACATTTTTCAATTTAAGTTATATTTATATTATTAATAATGACATGAGTGTAACATTTACATATATTATTTTTATACGTATAACTTTAATATTACCTTAGGCATGGGATCTGACTTTTTTATTACTCCCAATTTGTATGAGGGAATATAGTAATATATGTTTCTCGGGAGCACATACAAAAATGGGATTTATTTGTACGATACAAAATAAAATTTCACATAATTACTTAGATAGAATTTGTCGCCTGAAAATATGTTTTCTGGCTCCGATTTTGTGTAACCTCCATTAGTAATTTCAATTACTAATTTTCATTTTAAACAATCTATCTCCTTCTAAATTCACACTGAACTTTTGATATATACGTCACATTACTAATTCAAGTAAAGTGGATATTAATAAGATCAAACAAGAATCACATCTCTTTTAGTCAGGGAATTCATTATTTTGTTAATAATATCTTTGATGTAAAAATCTACGAAAAATGACATGAAAAGCCAACTTTCAAATTCTAACTGCAAAAATGACAGATTTTGTTTTATTGCAAAAATGACCGAAAATGATCTAAGTAAATAATTTATTTAACCAAAATTACATGCTGGAAAATAAATTATTTATCATATTTCGGCCATTTTTGTAATAAAAAAGTTTTCCGGACATTTTTGCAGTTTGAACTGGAAAATGAGCCATTTTCGTAGTTCTACAAAAAATCTATTACCTCCTTAATTTCTTTCATATTAATACCTAAACTTTCTCTATCCGTCAAATTATCTCAATGGCTATGAAATCTTTTAACAAAATCATGGTCTTCAACTTTATTATTAAACCTACATCCACGTTTTCCTCCCAAAATAACCACGATTTCTTCTTCATTATTGATTGGTCCTAAATTGGTCCAACAAAATAAAATTCAGCAAGCCCTGTTTTATCTCCTTCACTTTCAGCCATAGTTCGATTTCATCTTCTTATAAAACAATTGTCATAAAATCGTGAATTATCCTTTAATTAGAACTTGAATGGTACGTGAACAAGACATGACCATTTGAATTTTACCATCATTTCTAATGCCTACTTTTCAAGTATTAAACAGAGACCTAAAAAACTCCTAAAAAATCATTTGAATACAAAATCACAATGCACACTCAAATTTGAAGGATCATTACATTCATATCAAAAGTTATTAATTTGAAATTAACTTCACATTAATGGTGTCGAAAGCATCGATCGTGTCATTCTGAGTCATCATATGACCACCTATCTCACCAATCTCTGTGTTGACACCGTCTCCTTGATCTTCAACATATTATTTATCGTCGCTTCCCCATTATCATTTCATAGAGTTTCTCATGTTGTTTCTACTTGTTCCTTGTCGAGTTCTAGTTGAGTGTGTTGATGATTCTTGCTAAGGAGCTTACCGATCGAATTGTAGAATTGGAAGCGACACGAGTCGAGGAGGCTAGGGCTAATTTGGGAGGATTGTGAATTGATGAAAATAGACAGCTCGAGATATTTATCACCATTGTTTCTATTTTGATTGTGTGCTAGTGGGGACGATGTTAGTAGAGATGTAAATGGAAAGCATATAGATATGCTGATGGGTTTTACTGATAAGCTTCTTTCTAATTACTAAAAATTGTCAAATTCGCCCATATTTTAATTTGGTTCTCATTGTCACGATGCAACTTAGCATCCTGATGGAAATGAGGAGACCCACAATTATTATGCATGTTTTTTTATATAGAACATTTGGCAGGCTAGAAATGCTATGGTCTTTGAAGGAAAGAAGATATTCCAATGTCTATAAACTATTATGCAAGAAAGAAATTGAGCCTTTATAGGTAGACTTATATTGATTTCCCTAAAAACAGCGTTAGATATCCATGTATCTAAATCAAAGTTTCTTCAGCATAGAATCCTCCTGATATGGTGTTATCAAAATTTACTATTGTTGCATACTCGATAATATTGCGGTTATCATGGAAGGGTTTGATAATCAATTAATAAGTGTGAGGGAAAGCCTCACCTCTCAAGCTAGCTTTTGAGATTGAGAAAGTTCAATAACACCCAACAAGTTGTATCAAAGCCTGGTTGGCGTTATTAGTAGTTCAAAGTAGTTATGGATGTTAATACGAGAATAATGATTAGTCTGAATGGTACTAATTGGTAATTGTGAAAAGGAAAAATGGAGGATCTTCTTCACTGCAAAAAATTTCATGCTCCCATTAAAGGTGATACTATGAAGCCAACAAATATGAGTAAAGAAGATTGAGAATTATTGAACCAGAAAGTCGTTAGTTATATTCAATAGTGGGTGGTTGATAACATCTATCACCATATAGCTAGTAAAACCTCTACACACTCTTTGTGGATGAAGTTAGAAGAGCTATATGAGAGAAAAATAGTTGAAAATAAAGCTTTTTTTATACGAAAGTTTGTGAACCTAAAAACAAAGAGGGCGCCTCAATCGTAGAGCAGTTGAATGAGATTTAGAGCATTGTCAATCAGCTTTCTTCGATGAAAATGGTTCTTGATGACAATCTCTAGGCCTGTTGCTTCTCAGTTCTCTGCCAGATAGTTGAGAAATGTTGGTAGTATCACTAAGTAATTCTTCTCCTAATGCTCAAGTCTCAATGATTTAGTTAATAGCAGTTTTTTGAATAAAGAAACAAGAAGGAAATCCTTGGGTTCTTCAGTTAGTCAATCAAAGGTTTTTGTAACAGAAAATCGAGGGAGAAGTCAGAATGATTTTGATAAGAAAAGGGTTAAGTGTGCTTTTACTGTAAGAAGATGGGACATAAGAAATTTGAGTGTTGAACGTTGAAAAGGAAGCAGTAAAAGGAAAATGGTGGTAAGAGTGATGATTCAACAAAGACCATTGCAACGACGAGTCAAGACGTGTTTGTTATCTCACTAGAGAACTTGGTGAATGCTACATGCCTAGACACATATTTTGTAGTTGAAAATGTTGCCGCCACATGTTTCCTCTAAAAGGAATATCTTCTCATCTTACATAATTGGCAACTTTGGTGTTTGAAGATGGAGAATAATAGTACGTCCAAGATTATAGGGATTAGAGATGTGTGTCTAGAGTCAAATATCAGGTGCAATTTAGTACTCATGAATGTGAGACACTTTCCAGGAATTCGACTGAACTTGATTTCTACAAGTCAGCTCGATGATGAGGGTTATCATAATTGGTGAAGGTAAATGGAAAGTCACCAAAGGGTCAATGATAGCAGCTAGGGGAAGGAAAAAGCCTACAAACTACATGACATCTGCGAAGCTCACCAAGGGTTTGGTGAAAGTAGTGAAGAGGAATATCACTAGTGAATTACCCTACAAGAAATGATCCAACTGAGAAGAAAATTGGCCGAAGTTGAGATGTGAAATTCCTCGATGAACAAACTATTGTAGGTTTAACAAAAATTAAGAAGCCTTAGCTTGATGAAATTAAGTTAAATCCAGTTCATACATCTCCCAGGGATAGTGATGGTAGAGACACTGATGGTGATCGTGCTGATAAAAATGTTATTGATAAGTCACCAACACAAGATGCTCAGCCAGTTTTAGTGTCACCGGTTGATGTGATTATCAAGCTACATAGGTCTAGTAGAGAGCGACAATCCTCTACTAGTGTTCTCGATATGATGATGTACTTCTTACAAAAGGGGGAGATTCAGAGAATTATAAAAGGGTTGAGACAAATAGCCATCAAGGAAAGTAGGTAAGAGTCATGCAGAAAGGGATGAAAGCTCTACATGAGAACCACACTGAAAAATTGGTGAAGTTGTTGAAGAGAATCTTATCTAAGAACAAGTATCATGCACACCAAAAGACAACAGGTAAGATAGACTCCTCAAACTAGTCATGAGAGAGATTTTTTTAAGTTGTCTCTCTTATTGGAGGAGGAATGGCTTCCTAAAGCCCAAGGAAGCAAAGTCTAAAATTAAGTGGCATATGTTAATTTGAGGTGTATGGCATGTGTGTGTGAGTGACACACACTAGATAAAATCCACTTTGTGATAAGGGTTTTTGTTTACTCCTACTATAGTGCTACCAATGTCAAAGCAATTTGAATGTGAGAGAGTTTTAGCCATCTAATACTATATTAGATGAAGAATTCTAGAGAATGTTGGTTTAATAGCAGCCAACAAAGAGAGAAATAGGGACATAAGGTGAATGGAAGAAAACTGGGTGGAAATAGAGAAAAATTTGTCAAGCGATATCCAGTTAAATTCGGTGTTCCTATTTTTTGATTTTCTAGTTAAATTGTTTATTATCTCTACTTAGTAATTTACTTTGATATTGATTATTAGTTATCAATTACGTGATATTGAACTGCGGTGTATAGAGATTTGAGTAAAAATCCCAACAAGTGGTGCCATCATTCCCCATCTTCACAACACAATACCCTGATGTATGGTGAATCTGGGTGAAGTGAGTCATTGTCTTATTTACTCACGACCCGATGTATGGTGATCCAGGTAAAGCGAGTCGATGATTATCTAACTAAAGACCCGAATGTGGGTGAATCCGGGTGGACCAAGTCTATGATTATTCGACTCAGGACCCGATGTATGACGGGAGAGATTGCGGGGATTATCCCATATCAGTTAAGGAAGGGTTTGACGGTCAGTTTATAAGTGTGAGTGAAAGGTTCAACTCTCAACCTAGCTTTTGAGGTTGAGAAGGTCCAATAACAACTAACATTGGCATCAAAACCAGGTCCAGTTTACCAACAAGTATCCCACCCAATCTAGGTAAAGTGAGTTTTTGGCCCTTCAACTCAATAATTTGATGTGTGATGAATCCAGGTGAAGTGAGTCATTGGCTTCTCGACTCACGACACATTATATGGTCATCCGGGTGAAGCGAGTTGACGACTATCCAACTCAGGACCCAATGATTGGTGAATCCGGGTGGAGCGAGTCGATGGTTATCTAACTCACCTAATGTGTGGCATGAGAGATTGTTAGGGTTATCCCATATCGGTTGTGGAAGAGATTTGTAGTTAGTTAATAAGTTAGAGGGATAGCCTCATATCTCAAGCTAGCTTTTGGGGTTGAGAGGGCCCAATAGCACCCAACAGATGAGCTATCGGATTGATGGCAAGAAATAGGTTGGGAGCTTGTTTGGCTTCCGTAAGTAAAAGAATTATTGCGCAGGTTGAGTTACATTAGAAGAAAATACTGCTACTACGATGGTTTTTAGGGTCTTTCGCAACGGTTCTTCATCGTCACCAAATCTATGGCATCGGTTTTCAAACCATCGTGATCGTCGCTGTCGCGGAAACTATTACGATGATTTTAACAACCATCAAAAGAACGTCGCTAAAAATTTATCTATAGCGACGGTTTTATAGCCGTCGCTATTGACATTCTATCGCGACGGTTCTATAAAACCGTCGCCTTGTATACAATGGTTTATTTTCTGCGGTGGTTTATAAAACCACCGCTACTGCTTTCATAATTTAAAAAAAAAAGATTTTTGGAAGCACTTGCAAGCTATGCATACAATTTTTTTTACTCATCAAACTCGCAGATTAATAATGCCCATTAAGGAACCAACTTTCCTCATAAAAGTAAATGTACACATTTTTCAGCATGCATAAATTAACATATATAATTTATCTGAGATTTATATAAAGTAAACATAAACAAAAAGCAAGTTAAAATTTTCCAATCCACAACAGAAGCCTCTATTAGTTGGCTTCTATAATATAACTAAAAATATCATGTGCTTATAGATGAATAGAGAATATGTAAAAAAAAAAGTCTCAAGTAAAGTTTCAAGTTGAATACTAGCTTTAAAAAAAGTCTTAATCAAATGTACAGACAATGAAGCTTTAACATTAAATAACTAAGAAAGGTTTGCCGTAAAACATTTTAGTATATTGAAGAGGTTGGCTTGTCCAGCAGTAGAAACATATATTGGCAACAATACAGATGCATATAGTCCACTGGTTGATGATACATACCGAAGCATTATAAGCAGCAAAACTCTTCTGACCACTTATCCAGTTTGCTTACTCTGCATCTTAATCCTGCCGCAACCACTTCCTGAGCTACAACTATTCCAAATCTGAGTGTACAAAATTTTCAGCCAAAAATGTGAACTATTATTTTGTTCAATAGAGTTAAACCTCTATAGAGAAAGTTGGACATGGTTTAAGAATGTCAATCAAAGGGAGATATATATTAATGACATACTAATTGTGCACCAGTCTTTGGGCTCAATTTATTGCCAAAATTGTCAAAACTTTCCTCCCTGTAAATTATCACTCCTTGAGAAGATAAGATTTAAAAGTTATGTCATTGATAAAATTCACAATGTGGATGGGAGATATACCAATTAACAATTTCATAACCATGTAATAAAGCTAGTTTTTGTGCACGAAGGACAAAGTATTGATAGGCTTCTAATTCATCCACCCAATTCTTTCTTAGCCTGAACTTTGGGCAGTCAGAAAATCTTAACATGATGCTAACTGTCTTGGGCTTAAAAATTGTTTGGTATGGTAAATTTAACATTTCCATGCCTTCCTAGAATAGAAAGCATACAAGAATATAAGATGGAGAGATGATGGATTATTTCATTTCTCAAAACGAAGAGAATTTAGGAACCAAATTCATCACCATTATAACAGAATTCATATAGTTACCGAGGGAGATATTTATTGGAAGTTGGATTGTTATATGTGGAGTCCGAGTCACTGTCCAGCAACCTGAAAAAGAAAAATGAATTTGAACAAATTGTCATCAGATCAAGAATGTTATAATTCATAATCAATGTCATTATATTTGAAGCATAACGTAACGACAAACAATATAACCCGATTCAAACTTACTTGTGTTTACTTCGTCACCTCCCAAGTGCACAAATCTATATTTAAAGATCTTACTCAAATCTGAAACATTGGACATTCCAATAGTGTGTTATTTCTTTTATCTACCATCATAAAAAAAGAAGAAACTTAAATCATTGTCAATAAATAAAGGGTTTATGATTCCTTTCCAGAGATGGCGACTTTTGTGCGTCAATTCCCCGTGCTCGTTTTTTTCTGGCTAAATTTACAGCTCTTTCATTTAACGCTAGTTTTTGTTTGTATACAGCGACGGTTACGTCACCATCGCAGAAAGGTATTTTTAGCGACGATTTTGATAAACCGTTGCGGAAAGTGAATCTTAACCAACAGTTTTTAAAACCGTCACAGAAAATGACTCTTTGGCGACGGTTGTAAGCGTCGCTGTAAATCTCTCATGTTCAGTAAAACCGTCGTAATATGTCGGTTTTTCTTGTAGTGTTATTTGCTTTCAATGAAGTAGTTGATTTTGTTTTAAGTGTTAGCTACATTTAAGTGTTGGCTGCATGAAAGTGGTGATCTTCGAATCATATACTCATAGAATTGTGCAATGACCGCAAAGAGGAGTCTGTGGCTCATGGCTTCGTAGTAGCTGTTTGAGTATATTATGGTTCTTAAAAGTAAGTTTCTTAATTATGATTTTATGTGGGTGGAAGGGATCAAAATATGGTTGTTGATGAGTATGCTATGGTAATAGTCAGAGCTATGATATGTCTCATGATATTTTCTCTATCAAAATCAAATTTACTATTTCAATTATTAAAAATATATGAGTTGTTAAAAAATAAAAAATAAATTAATTTAAATAAATCGAATCATGAAAAGATGATCAAACACTTTTATGTGTAGTCCTATTCGTATTTTATATATATTATTTATTATTGATTTTTTCAACATGTACAACGTACGTGCAATTGACTAGTGTATATTAAACATGGTCTCACCTATTTCATAGGAGAGACATTATTTACTGTTGTTATATCTTATCTTACTTATCATACTAAACGTGTGAATCATCAAATTTATAGCACCCCTCCATTTACCATAATGCCCTCATAATGCTCCGTTTATTATATAAAAGTATTTGCTTATTTAGTAGTGGTTAAGAATGTTTTCATATTTCAAGCAGAGTTTTTAAGGGTGTTTTGGGTTTTTTAATACCCTTAATAGTGACTTTTGGTATGGGCTGTTCGGAATGGGATTGGCAATGGAAGTTTTTCTTCCCATTTTACCCCTAAACCTCGAACTTGCCATCCCATTTTTTCCCTTCTTTTCCTCTTGTTCGTTTTTTATTCATTCACACACCCATTCAACGTTTCCTCACCTGCTCGACGTTGTTCTCGCGTCACTCCCTCTATGGTCAGCGCTGTTCAGGTACGTGGGGATGGTAAATGCTCTTCTTTCACTTCTATCTTCACTAGACACGTTTTTTGGTCTAAAATTAGGGAAAAATCAGAGCTTATACGTGGGATTCTCTTTGATTGTTCGTTGATTTTGCTTCCTTTGTAGGGTGTTTGTGCACGTGGAGATTCGTCTAAAATTAGGGAAAAATCAGAGCTTATACGTGGGATTCTCTTTGATTGTTCGTTGATTTTGCTTCCTTTGTAGGGTGTTTGTGCACGTGGAGATCTGAATCACCACGCAAGTAAAGCCAGTACAAGCTTGCTTCTGATTGTGCTTAACTGTAAGGTAAAAGTTAAACCCATTCTATCATCCAGTATAATAGTTGTGGTTATTGAACAGATTTGGATTGCTTTTGAGTTTTCTTATCTAACCTTATGTCATTCCTATTTTATTTTGTTTCTCAATCTATTATACAACCTGGATTGTTTGATTTATTGCTTCGTTGATTCGAGGGAGATGAGGTCTGCTTTAAGGTCTTTTCTTCCCTGATTTCTGATTCAGTTTGTTAACTGAGCAATTGGATTTTCTCATGATGTAGCTGCGGTGGCATGGAAAGCAAGGAAGCCATTGGAGATTGAAGAAGTGGAGGTGGCTTCACCGCATGCTAATGACATTCGCGTTAGTATCCCTTTTACTTATTTTTTTCACGTTGGTGTACCCTATTTATGGGAAACTAAGGTGCTCTCATTTCAACACCAAATACCTATCTTCTCTTCCTTTTCCCCCGCAGATAGCAATTTGCCTGTAAAAATCACTTGATACACATATCAAATATTAAATTGGGGATTCTGCAAATTTTGCAGGAACAAAAGCCTTTGTTTCCTTGAATCTACGCTCACAAATATGAGAGTACATTGTCAAAATAAAAATTTATATGTTCCCTTTTGGTAGATTTGATTGTGTTAATATGAATTGAAATGTGAAATGTAGGACTTACAAGGGTGTTAGTGAACGCATGATTGGTTTAAAACTTGGGGATCGTGTTCTTCCTGTATTCACTGGGGGACGCTTGTGATGTGCTCACTTTAAATCCAAATAGATCAACATGTATGAGCTACTGAGGATTAACACGCTTCTAAGGTCTTCCTAGAGAGTGCACATGTACAATTACATGTCTATATTCAGTTGTTAATCTTCGTATGTTTTATTACTATATAGAACTATGATGGTGATGTGAAAGAACTATCCGTGAATTTCACTGTTATTAAGAATCATTTGGCAAAAGGCTGTCATCGAGCTCCAACATCGTGCCAATGATCTCTCATGACAAATGATAACAAATTACTGTATATCTTCAGGCTATTGCAGATTCTAAACTAAATTGGCAGGTACATGATTCACACCTTTGTAGTGTTCCCACTTTTTGGATGGTAAATGAGATTTTATTTAACGAATAAAGAAACTGTACCACTAGATCTGAAATACGAGGTATTGAAAATTAGATAGAGGTGACTTTGAAAATTTTTTGTCTCATGACATAATACTTTTGGTCTATTGGCATCGATGATATCCACGTATAAAGATTTTCTTTCACTATGTGTTGCCTTCTTATAAGGTGTGTGAACATGTAAAAAATACTCACAGTCATGTGGGCAAAGATGACTGATCAAAGAACTGACAAAAAGCAGGCGGGAAAATAGGAACGGGGACAAGAGTTGTGAGAAACCCGTAAACGAATAAAGAACAAACCGCGCGCCCTTAGAAAGCAGGAAAGAACACGAGAATGGAAAGGAGCAGGAAAGGCTCATCCGCTCTAAACGAGAAACAAATCAAAAAGTAGAAAAATCACTAAGTTCAGGTTCCCGAGAGAAAACAAGATCTTTGAAAAGGCGCATGAAAATCGAGAACTCCTCATCATTACACATCAATAAGTGAAATTTATTGAGTGTAATGGGGGGCAAATGAACAGGAAAAAATCACCTAAGACACATGTACAGAAAGAACGAGTCTTGAGAGGATGCGTGGACCACGAACATGGCGAGATTAAGGGCTAAATGGGAAAGAGCGCTGAAGCGGCAGACCTCATCAGAATGGGAAAAAACACTGAAATGGGAGACCTCGTCAGAATGGGAAAGAACGCTGAAGCGAGAGATCTCGTCAAAACGAGAAAGAACGCTGAAACAGGAGACCTCGTCAAAACGGGAAAGAACGCTGAAGCGGGAGACCTTGTCAGAACAAGAAAGAACGTTGAAGCGGGAGACTCGTCAGAATGGGAAAGAATGCTAAAGCTAGAGACCTCGTCAGAACGGGAAAGAACGCTGAAGAGGGAGACCTCGTCTGAATGAGAAAGAACACTGAAGCGAGAGATCTCGTCAGAGCGGGAAAGAACGCTGAAGCGGGAGATCTCGTCAGAGTAGGAAAGAACGGATAAGAAGAAGAGTGAGGGACTATCGCTTTTGGAATGAGGGATCATCCCTTTCAGAACGAGGGACCATCGCTTCCTGAACGAGGAACCATCGCTTCCAGAACCGCAAAGAACAACATAACGGGAAAATGGGGTTCAGACCGACAATCAAGTGGCCGTAATTGATCAAGTAAGCTGAGTGACCCGGACAAGACAGATTGGCAGGCCACCAAGTAGTTCTGACTAATTGACTTGAAACCATAAGAAATCGTCAAGGGGTTGTGATTGATTGGTGGCTGAACGAGACAGATAGAAAAAGAGAAAGGGAAAGGCAGAGGATCAGGACCGTGGGATGGATCTTACGGCTACGACTAATTCAGCAGTGACAAAGACAATATAGTGGATAAGCTGAGCATAGGAGGCCAGACCTGAAAAATATCCAATCAACAGAAAATATAAGGGGTGTGATCATCCCCCTTTATCTTTAATATTATTATTGTAAGGCCTATAAGTAGAGGCTCATGTAAAAAGAAAAGGGGGAGCAAACCTTAACAAAACGCACTGCCATTTCTCTCATCAACAACTTTGTAAAATCCTTTATACTAGTGAACATCAACAATTTTTCCATGATTTTTTTTCCCTTTAAGGTTTTTTCATGTAAAAGATGATGTCTTTATTCTCTCATTCTCTCTTTAAATTATGATCTTTATCTTTTGTTCGTAGAGGATTTTTCATACCGAAAAAATCATTTACATTTTGGTGCTTTCACTGAGAGTGAGAGGAAAACTCAAAGAAATCCCTCCCAAAATGCCAAAGACCAAATGAGACACTCCCTCAACAACGAAAGCAGGAACAAAAATGACAATAGGTTGGAAGCAGAGATGAGAACGACAACAAGTACAAAACTGGAAACGGAACAGAAAATGCTAAACTCGTTCCTTGCATATTCGATTGACTTATTTCTTTTATATCATTATCAACTTCTGAAAAAGAGGGGTGAACTTATTTGACTCGTGATAAACAAAGTTTTGAGTTTTAATTTGATTTAAAGTTTTGAGTTAAAATGACTTGAGAAAGGGAAAAAGGCTCGAGAACGGGAAAGTCTTGAGAATGGGAAAATCCTGAGAACGGGAAAATCCTGAGAATGGAATTAGCTTGAGAACGGGAACAGAATTAGCTTAAGAATGAGAATGAAATTAGCTTGTGGATGAAATTATCATGATGACGGAGAATTTTATGGTGGTTTTCATATAGAGAATAGTTTATGTAGAACTGTAGGCTTCAAAAATTATATTATATTTATTGGAAGCCAACTATATGCCAAATCTTATATCATCAGAAAGATACAAAAGTCTACTTTTTGAAAAATATCACGAAATTTGATTTGAAGCTCTCAATCAAAACTTATGGTATGATAACTTGTAGGCTATCAACTCTCTCTCTTCTTCGACAATGGAACTAAGGGCGTAAGTTCATGAGATGGGCAATTTATAAGTCCTATTCTTAGAAAGAACTAAGGGCGTAAGTCCTCGAGAGGCGCAGCTCATAAGTCTTAACTGCAAAGGATCTAAGGGCATAAATCCTTGGGAGAGGCCATTCATAAATTCTACTCTCAGAAGAAAACCTTTCAATAAAGATTGTGAGTTTTTTTCTAGAAGATGAGTCACATGTAAGAATTTTCAAACCCCAGTATGGGTCCTGGTTACGACTGGAGAAAGTGGGAAAAATGCCATGAACCAAAGACTAACAGAATCCTCAAATGAATAAGGATTAGAGGTGTTAAACAGGCCAGCATGGCACGACAAGACACAGAATATCCGGACACATGTAAGGCTCGTCGGGCTGGCCCAACGTAGATGCAAGGTGTGACGTGGGTGAGTGCAAGAGTGGTCTAATGCTTAGCAAGTGCGGAACAACGCCTAAGAACATTGGAGAGGATGTTAGGAGGTGAAGAGAGAGCACTCTAAACACTCAAGGGGGGTGACAAAATACTTTCTCTTTCTAGAAGTGGGAGCTTCTCTATCTAGAAGTGGGAACTTATCTCTCTAGAAGTGGGAGCTTCACTTTAGAAGTATGAGCTTCTCTTTCTAGAAGTGGGACCTTATCTATCTAGAAGTGGAAGCTTCTCTTTAGAAGTGGTAGCTTCTCTCTCTAAGGTTTTTTTCATCCTTCAAAATGAAGGAGAAGCCCTCCTTTTATAGGCGACAAAAAGGACGGGAGACCATTGTAACTTAGCTAATTAATCACACTTAGGTGGATAAGAAGAGGATCTCACATGTGCCAATCGGATGGCGTCATGTGGGTCTTGTGGAGTGACCATGATCTTGTTGGAATTATGTTCATAAAGTAGTGTATAATTTATACTTTCTCGATGCGATAAGAGGTAGTTTGGACATTGTCCTTAGATGAGACAAGCTATCGTTGTTGATCATAACATCATGAAAGAAATATTTTTATTGAATTTTTAAATATTTAAGTATTTGCATCATGCATCATACTTTCCTAAAAGATTGAGTATTTATTCACACACTGCGTAATTTATTCTTTTCAGTAATCTTATCAATATCCCAAATCTCAACTATCTTAAATACGAAAAAACCTACAAGTGAAAATTACATAGATTGGAAATGGAATCTTGATATCATACTGACAGTAAAAAAGCACAAGTCTGTGCTCACCACCCCTTGTCCCCTTGAGTCAATTGTTGAATCGACTTAAGAGGAAAATGATACTTATGCTTCTTGGCTGCATTCTGATGAGATTGTGAGGTGCTACATCTTGGCTTCTGTTAACAATATGTTGCAACAACAGCATCAGAACATGAAAAATGCCGCTGATATGATGTTGAATATCACCGAAATGTTCGGAGATCAGGGTCGCCAAGCCAAACAGGCAGTTGTGTGAAACTTCATGAACTGCAGGATGAAACCTGAAACTCCTGTCAGAGAACATATAGCGTTGATCATTAGTTATCTAAATGAGATGAAGATCATGAGTGCTGAGATAGATGGCGAGACACAAGTTGATATGATCCTTGAGACTCTGCCTGAAACTTTTGAGAACTTCAAACTTAATAATTCGATGAATAAGTTGAGGTACTTACTTCTTGAACTGATGAAGGAACTACAAGTTGCTGAGACCCTATTTCTAAAGGGCAAGAGGAAGATTGTAGAGGCAAACTTTACTGAAAGCAAGCATTCCACCTCTAACACAAAAAAGAAACACAGGAGAGGTCCCGAGAAAGCTAAGAAGCATAACTCAAAAGCTGCGAAAGGCAAGGGCACTGCAAAAGTGGACAAGTCGAAAGACAAGTGTCATCATTATGGAGCCGTTGGTCATTGTAAATGCAACTGCCAAGATTATCTCAAGGAGTTGAGATCTAAAGGTATAGTACTTATTACCGAGGCTTGTTATGTGGTTGACTCTACTTTTTCTTAAATTGTACACTCTGCAGCCACTAACCATATATGATATTACCTACAAGAGTTCCGGAAAATTAGAAGGCTTGACGAGGATGAGTTCAGCTTCTATTGGGAAAATGGAGCATTAATATATGTTGTATTTATGGGAACTATTAAATTGTCATTTGATAACAGTTGATAACAGTTTTATGATTTTACATGATGTTTTATAATATCCTGATTTTTTGGGAAGAACCTTATTTCGGTAGTTAGTTTAATTGAGCAAGGATTCAATTTGAGTTTCATTGATAAAGATACTGATATTTTTAGAAACGTATGCTTAATAACTACTGCATGTTTGATAAATAAACTTTTTTATGTGAAACCAATAGTTTCAATGATATGTGACACTGAAGTGAGTGTTGATTCACAAAGGGATAGTAAAAGGTTGAAGTCTGACTCAACCGATCTAACATATTTGTGGCATTTATGCCTTGAGCATATTAGCCTGGACAGGATTAAAAGACTTGTGAAGGATGGTCGTTTGTAAACTTTAAGTGTGAGATCACTACCCACATGTCAATCCTGTATAAAAGGTAAAATGACCAAAAGACCATTTTTCAACAAAGGGTAAAAGAGCCACTCAATGCCTCGAACTCGTACATAGTGATGTATGTGGGCCATTGAATGTCCAAGCAAGTGGAGGATATAAATACTTTGTAACCTTCGTTGATATCTACTCACATTTTGGTCATGTTTATCTAATGCGCCAAAAGTCTGAAACATTTGAAAAGTTAAAAGAGTATAAGACTATAGTTGAAAAGAAACTGGAGAAACAAATCAAAACACTACTATCTGATTGTGGTTGAGAGTACTTGCAAGAAGAGTTCGAAGACTTTCTTAAGTAAGAAGATATTCGTTCTCAACTTACAGCACCTGGTACTACAAAATAGAATGGTGTGTCAAAGAGAATGAATCAAACTCTGATGGATATGGTTAGATCCATAATGAGTTACTCATCCCTCTCAGATTTGTTCTAGGGATATGCCTTGAAAACAACAGTATACATTCTAAACCAAGTTTCGTCGAAGACGGTGCTTGACACGCCATATGAAAGATGGAATGGACGAAAGTCATTTTTGTCAACCACTTTAGAATATGGGGGTGCCTAGCATATGTTCTGAAACCGAAAACAGGCAAGTTGGCTAGTCGGTCAGAATTATATATGTTTGTGGGATATCCCAAAGGAATGAAGGGATACACCTTTTATAGTCCAACTGACTAGAAAACATTCATTAGCACGAATGCATGGTATCTTGAGGAAGACAATATAAGAAGTGTGAATCAAAGAAGTACACTTATGATAGATGAATTATTGAGTGGAAGGACACAGGTCCTAATCAGGAACTGTTTCTGATTCAATAATGGAAGAACCCCAACAGGGGCCAGAGCGTATGGAGCCTCGACGTAGTGGGACGGTTGTGAGACAGCCTGACAAGTACATGTCTTATGAAGATGCCATAACAGTAGTCTCAGATAAGGATCATGATGAACATGTCTCCTACTCTCAGGCCATGGTTAAACCTGAAGAAAATCTATGGCAAGAAGTCATGAACGTTGAGATACAATCGATGTACTCGAACGGAGTCTGAAAACTTGTAGATCATCTTGAAGGGGTAAAATCCATATGGTGTAATTTGATTTATAAGAAAAAGAGAGGTCAGGATTAGAATGTGGAGACATTCAAAGCTAGGGTAGTAGCCAAGGGCTATTCCCAAAAGGAAGGTATAAACTACGAGAATACATTCTCACTGGTAGCCATGCTTAAATCCATCTGAATTCTCCTGTCCATTGATGCTGCCCTAGATTATAAAATTTGGCAGTTGAACGTCAAGACTGCTTTTTTGAATGACAATCTCGGAGAGCGCATTTATTTGGCTCAACCAGAAGGGTTCATAAAAAAGGGTAAGGTTTGCGAGCTGCTGAAGTCCTTGTATGGACTTGAGAAAGCGTCACAGTTGTGGAATATTAGATTAGATAAAAGTGTCAAGAACTTTGGTTTTGAATAGTTAGTGGATGAACCATGTGTGTATAAGCTGATATATGAAGGGAAAGTGATTTTTTTCTAGTCTTGTACGTAGTTGCTACTAGTCTTATACACTGTGTGTACAAGTTGATACATGAAGGAAAATTGGTTTTTCTAGTCTTCTACTTATTAGGAATGATGTAGAAAAATTATCTGTTGTCATGATTTGATAGTTTGATATGAAGGATCTTGGAGAAACTGCATTTGTCTTAGGAATTTAAGGTGATGGATCGCTTCAGTATGCAAGACTCCAAGAAATGATATCTTCTTTTCATACATGGAGTCAGCCTCTCCAAGGAGCAATCTCCCAAGACTCCTCAAGAAGAGGAAGACATGAGAAAGATTCTCTATGCCTTAGTCGTAGAAAGTCTCATGTATGTAGTGTTTTGCTAGGTTAGACATTTCCTATGTCGTGGGTATGGTGAGTCATTTCCAATCTAATATTAAAATCAAGCATTGGAATGTCGTCAAGCATGTCCTTAAGTATCTGAGGAGAACAAGGAACTACATGCTCGTGTATTCAGATACTGACCTGAATACGACGGGGTATACTGATTCTGATTTCCAAGCAGACAAGGATTCTAGGAGGTCCACTTCAGGATCGGTGTTCATCTTGAACGGTGGAGCAGTTGTATGGAGAAGTATCAAGTAATCTTGCATTATTGTTTCTACCATGAAAGTTGCATATGTGGCAGTTTGTGAAGTTGCTAAGGAGGGTGTATGGCTTAGAAAGTTATTGAAGACTATAGAATTATTCCAGAAGCTGACAAGTGCATGACACTTATTGCAATAACAGTGGGGCAGTAGAAAACTCGAAGGAACCAAGGAGCCACAAAAGATCCAAACACATAGAGCCTGAATAACACCTGATTAGAAAGATTGTTCAACATGGAGATGTTGTAGTAACACACATATCGACGGTCAACAACCTGACAGATCCATTCAAGAAGACTTTAAGTTGTATAGTTTTTTATGGTCATCTAGAGGGCATGGGGATACGAGATTGTACACGCCTACTTTAGTCCAAGTGAGAGATTGTTGGAAATATGTCCATAAAGTAGGGTGTAATAACTATTTATGACTATTCAGTTATTTCTCAGGCATTTTGTATTACTAAATTTAATGAATAAATAAAAAAATTTCTTTAATTAAAGTGTGTTTATAATTTACTCAAGTCATAAAACTATTATCAATGTAAGAAGAATAATGACATAGAGGTCTTCCTAACAAACTCTTCCAAAATAGTTTAGAACCTCATTCGCAGTCTTAGGATCGACTGTGTAATCATATTGATTATGACTGTTAGGTTGAACCAATGGATGCCAGTCTTGGGGCATGAAAATGGAGACTCAAACGGTTAACCTAGACGTTTTATGGAACATGTTGAATAGACTGATCACAAATTAGTTTAGAGCAAAAATTGTTTACCCTACTCTAAATCTAATTGTTACACCTTAAGGGTCTTTTTGTCATTACCTTAATCTTTGAGGTGAATACATAGCTTGACTTACTTACTTGCGATCTTTGATATGTCAAACGGGTGAGTTTGAATTGACGGACAATATCTCAGCTGTTGGGATCATAATTCAACTATGTTAGAGTTACGTGATTCACAGATATAAAAATTCGTGGTTAGATTGCGAAAGCAACAATATCACCTTATACTTTATTGATGGGTGTGTGAATAAATAAATTGGACCCAATATTCAATGAACTGAGTCATTGATTAGACTTGTGAATTGTACGAGACAATTCACTATTATATCTTTCTTATTCACAGTAAATAAAGATGTTAAGGAAATAATAACAAGAGGGGTAAAATGATAATTTTACATCCCCGCTCTAATTACTGATATTAACGATGGGTAATATGTTAAAATATTATGTGGACCATGAAATAAAAGAGTTTATTTGCACCAACAGAAAATGTAGCGCGCATGAATCGAGAGTTGATTCAACATCGAACCTATAGTCGAGTCGTACGATGTCAGGATTAAATAGGTCAGCAAGTTATTAGATAAATTCACCAGGTATTTGAATCCTATAGCTTAATTCATGTGGGTCCATTTGATCTCAGGATTAGTTCATGAGAACTTGAATAGAAGAAACGATATCAGTTGGACCAAAATGTATTTTGGTGCCAATGTGTATTTTCTACATTCATATGTGATTGGTGGTGTCACTTAAATAGTTAAATGTGATTAATTATATTAAAATTAATTAATTTATTATTTTTTAATTATTAGATAATTAGTAAATAAAAAAATTAGTTAATTAATTGATAGAGATCAATTAGATTTATCAATAAAATTGATAAACTTCGATACAACACAAACTCTAAGAGGATATATACAAAATTTTGCCATGGTGGTTATTTTTGTGTTAATTTTCAAAAATTTAAAATATAGGGGTATATTTATAAATTTCTAAAATTAATAACGACATATATGTGATAACAATTTGATTTCCCACATGAATTGATTAGGCACAACACAACTCTAGAACATAGTCATTGATATTAATCAATACAGTATGTAATTATACAAAGAGTGAAAAAGAGTTTTCTCCCTCTTCACATGTTACCGCCGAAATTTAAATTTAAGGAAGAAATTTTTTTATTTTTCTTATTTAATCGTTTTGAGATCCCACACTCAGTTCCTAAACAAATTCTCATGAGATATATGTCTAAAATTAATGAGTGGTTATTGGTGTGAAGAAAATTTTGAAAAATTGATTCTTAAAGATCGTACTTGGATTTTGGTTCTTGAAGATTTGGATCTTGAAGTTTGAAGAATGTGAAGAATGAATACAAGGATTCCACCAATTCAAAAAATCTCTGATGCAGCGCAAAGGTGAAAGTTGTTTCAACCTTTTTCTATTTGTTTAAATATCTTATATGCATGATCGGTTGTGGTTGTGGTTTTTAATTATTCTATTTAATTAAATAAATTTTAAAAAAAATGATATTCTGCAAACGAATTGTTCTTGGTTAAAACTTGTATTTCTTTAATTTTAAAACCACCGATCTAACAGATCTAGGGGGAATAAAACTAGCCGATGAGGCTCAATGACGATATTCACCTAAAGCCTCCTCTCAAAGGGATATCTTAGTACCAAACCCCCCACCCCAAAGTGGGAGGGTAGCACGCCCTCAATGTTTAGAGTGGTCATATTGGAAGAGGTATGTCCTCTCTAATACAACGTAGCCTCGCCCCTAATCCTACCAGTTCAGAGTCTCTTAAGCGTTCTTAGGCAACCATATGTCCACCCAAGTTTTTGTCACTTAACTTGGTGGTTTCTGATGTAATGACTCATTGTGATAGTAGAGTAATACGTTTTGTCTGAAGTGCGTCATTGTTGTCTTCGAGTTGCATTACAAATGGTGATTCATGCACCTTCATGGTACAGCCATGGGGTGATATCAATGGTACTACCATGGGGGTGACATAAATGGTGCTACTATGGGGGTGACATCAATGGTGCTACCATGGGTGTGACACCCTATGGCACTGCCATGCGGATGACACCCATAGGTACCTTAATGGCGATTACCCATGAGGTGCACCTCAGTGGGGCACCCTAAATGGTGCACCTCAGTAGTGACACTCCATGGTACGTCTCAGCGGTTGTACTCCATGGTACGTCTCAGCAATGATACTCTATGATACGTTTTAGCGGTGATACTGCATGGTACTTCTCAGCGGCGGTACTCTATGGTGCATCCTTGGTGGAGACACTTTCGATCCGTCATAAGAGTTGCGCTTTGCGGGGATTTAATGTTAAGGTCGTCAACCCTCATATATATTTAGTCTCATGTGTAACCATGATGCGAAGTAATCATGCTTGTACATAATTTCTTCAATATAGCAATTGATTGTATCATCAAGCCCCTGGTCCGCTGATTGTTTTCATTTCATGATGTATGTGGGATGCATCAATCCGTTATGCTTAATGTGCCTTCTTTATGTGACGTAGGCATCTATTTGTCCTTAGGTTCGATGAACCTAGATAGGTTTCATGGGGGGTAAAATTTCAAAAATTTCAAATTTTGGAGTGTGGGGAGTCCCTTCTCCCTTCTCCCCCATTTTGAAAAAAGAAATCAAGTTGAGTGGAGGCATGAGGGGGTGAGGTCGAGCATGACTAAACTCACTGGGTCTAGTGGTGGCATGAGGGGCTGAGTTCAAGCGTGGGAGCTCGCTTGTGGGGGAGTGTAGTGGCGACATGGGATGGATGGGGGAGGTCAAGCACAGGAGGTCTCTCAGGGGAGTGCAGTGGCGACATCACACTTTGGGGGGAGTCGAGCGCGGGAGCTCACTTATAGGAATGCAATGGTGGCATCACACTTCGGGGGGGAGTCGAGCGTGGAAGCGCTTGTGGGATTGCAGTGGCGTCATCACACTTTGGGGGGGGGAGTCGAACGCAAGAGCTCGCCTGTGGGAGTTTAGTGGTGGCATCACACTTTGGGGGAGTCCAATGGCGGTATGAAGGGTGACGTTGAGTGGCTGCATGAGAGGGGGGTCAAGAGGCATTGAGGGAGTGGGAGTCTAGCGGCAGCTTAGCTGGGCGTGTAAGTCCAGTGACAGCTTTGTTTGGCGTTGGAGTCCAGCGGCGGCTTGCTTGATGGGGAAGCATAGTGGTGACATGGACTTCGTGTTTTCTTTGCTTGGGTTAACCAAGTCTTTGTTTAATTTAAAGATCTTGCTTTCACAGACTATCAAGGAGTCATCCTGTGCACTAGTAGGAGTCGAGCTCTCGACTTTGGATTCTTTTCTTCAGGTGAGTAAAATACTCATTGTAATACTTAGAATTTTTACAAGTAAAATACTCATCATGTCCAGCATTTATATTAGCCCATATTTCTAACTCTCACAATACTAATCATCATAAGAGAAAAGTTTAACATAATATTCAAAATTCAAACTCACCAACATAAACAAATCCAACACAAATGTAAATCCAACATTTCAATACACATGGCTAGCCCCCCC
>QANY01012326.1:360897-548796 GCA_003255025.1 Datisca glomerata
GGGAGCTTATCACTTTGTAGTTAAGAATGTTAGATGATTTTTGAATATTTTCTGAATTGATGCTCCTTGTCTAAAGATAATAGTGTTAGTTTCAATGTGTATATGGGGGAGGGGGGCTTATCACTTTGTATCTGAACGTGCTTGATAATGATGTTTGAATATTTTCTTATTGATGCTCTTTGTCTAAAGATAATAGTGTTAGTTTTAATTTAAAGCTTGGCTCATTATGATGTTACATAAAAAGCATGTGTGCTTTACGAGATGAACATATCGCTGAGCATGTCACACCTCGCTCCGAAGAAGAGATAGTTGAAGAAGTCCTTGAGTGAAATAAAGGTCTTGGACATGGAGCCTCGCTCCGAAGAAGAGATAGTTGAAGAAGTCCTTGAGTGAAATAAAGGTCTTGGACATGGAGCCCCACCAACATCTTCCAAGAAAAAGAGTCGAGTTAGAGTTTAAAATATAGCATTAAAGAAACAAATCAAGTCGATGGAGAGCCAACTTCAAAGCTTACTTGCTTGGGCTTGTCAAAACAGTTTTCCATCTCCTGACAACGACTCAACAATATAAACATGAGCTATAAAATATTTGTTAAGCTTTGTAGTTATAACATCAAACTTTAAATAATCTCTTCTTTATTTTTCTTTGGATACATTTGTGAACCAAATTCTATAATGAATTATGATTCGGAGATTTTGTAATGAACTACTATATTAATGATATATATTTGTATGTCTTAAAAAAATACTGGGTTTGATAAATTTTTTTGATGATATTAAGTGTTATTACAGGTGATATTAATTACTATTGCAGCATTTTGTAATGTAAAATTTGGCCGCCGAAAACATTTCACTACAAAAAAAATTGGTGACAAAAGGTTTTTGCGACGAAAGTTTCTTTTTGTCTCAAAACCTTTTTGTGACGAAAAGAAAAAATGGCACAAAAAGGTTTTTGCGGCAGAATTTTTTTGGCCGCGAAAAACCTTTGGCGACCAAATTTTTTTTTCGTCACGAAAGTCTTTTGCTACCAGTTTTATTTTGGTCGTGAAAACCCTTTCGCGACCAATATTTATGTTTGTTGCGAAAGCCTTTCTCAACCATTTTTTTCTGTCGCTAAAGGCTAACGCGATGAGATCTGTATTTCATCGTGAAAGCCTTTCATCACGAAAGGATTTCACGACAAATTTTTTGGGCTTTAGCGACCAAAATGTTGGTCGCGAAGCCCTTGTTTCTTGTAGTGAGATCATCTGTTAGATAACATTCTGTAATACACCCTTCAGGTCGTGCATGATTTCAAACGTATCCTTTTAATATCTTCATATACCTTAAACCAAAAATGCACATTTTAAAGTATCTTATACGTTTAGGATAATATTGTAAACTAAAGAATCATGCTTTGATTACCTTTCAAAAGGATACATCCAACGAAAATGAACAGGACCACATAGACGTGCTTCTCACCCCAAGTGAATTACTAGGGAAACCATTATGTCAAAGAATGATGGTGGGAAGAACTTTTCCAAGATGCACAATGTTTCAACTACTTCATCTTCCATGGCTTGTATTCTTTCTCTATCAATGAGATGCTGACACAATCTATTGAAAAAGCACATAACTTGAATATTGCATCTTTGGGCCCTTTTGGAAGCAATCCCCTTAAGGCTACAGGTAACAACTGTTGAATGTGAACATGACAATCATGTGATTTAAGACCAAGGACTTTACAATATTCCATTGATATGCAGTTTCTAATATTAGAACTGTAACTATCTGGTAATTTTAGATCGAAAAGCCTCCTACAAAAGGTTTCTTTCTCTTTTTTGGTTAATGAGTACAGAGTAGGCGGAAGGATTATTCTAGATCCACCATCTTTTGGATGAAATCCATGCTTAATATCCATGTGTTGTAGATCTTTATGTACATTGATTCCATCTTTTGATTTTCCTTTCACATTTAGCAATGTAGCAATAATGCTTTCACATATATTTTTCTCAATGTGCATCACATCCAGATTATGACGTAATATTAATACCTGAAAATGTGATGACAACATCTAAAATGTTCAAAATGAAACTAACAATAGAGAAGTTGAAAGATATTAACCTCCCAATATGGTAAATAAAAGAAGATTGATCTTTTCTTCCATATAGTATCCACTTCTTTGCCTCTTTTCTTCCATATAGTATCCGCTTCTTTGCCTCTTTTCTTCCTTTTTTACCACATTTTCCAAAATCCTTTACATAGTCTTTCAGCTCAAGAGAAACATTGTGACTAACCATGATTCTAGGAATTTGATCATGCTCCTCGTTCCCATCAAACCACACTTTCTCTGTCCTAAATAGATGAGATGGAGGTAGGAAGCGTCTGTGACCCATGTATGCACACTTACTACTATATTTTAACCAGCAAGAATGTGTGTTTTCACCACAAACTAGCCATGCTTTTTTTCCTTTTGTAGTGCATCCAGCAAGATTTCCATAGGCTGGAAAATCACTGATGGTCCACATCAAAATAACTCTCAAATCAAAAAAAGATTTACTGAAAGCATTAAAAGTGCGCACCCCATTATTCCATAAATTTTGAAGATCTTCTACTAGAGGTTGTAAATACACATCGATATCATTCTCTGGTTGTTTAGGGACAGATTCAAGAAGATATTGTCTCTTTTCATGCATAACCATGGTGGTAAGTTGTATCTCACAAACATGACTGGCCAACAACTATATGTAATGCTCAAACTATGAAAGGGATTAAAACCATCTGCAGCAAGTCCTAACTTAAGATTATGCTGATCAGATGAAAAAGAAGGCCATTTTTTATTCACCAACTCCCACGTCATAAAATCTACACGGTGACACATCTTCCCATCATTACTCGTATTGTTTTGATGCCATCTTAAAGTTTCAGCAACTTTTGCAGATTTAAACATCCTCCTAAACCTCATAATTAAAGGAAAGTACGACAAAACTTTAGCAGGTACACCCTTTTTTATCTTATTTGCACATTCATTAACTTTCAACCTTGAAGAGCCACATATTAGACATTTCTCCAAATGTTCTCTCTCTTTTCTAAACAAGCAGCAATCATTCACACAAGCATGAATTTTTTTGTACCCTAAATCAAACTCTTTGAGAAGCTTTCTTACTAAATACATGGAACTTGGAATCACATTCTCATCCGCCAACATATCATGTAAAATTTCTAAAATTTCAGTAAAGTTTTTGTTAGACCAACCACTCTTGGTTTTAACTCTATACAAAACTACAATGGTTGATAACTTTGTGTATTTGGTACAACCTGGATCCAAAACAGTTTCAGCGTCTCATAACTTATCCATGAAATCTGCATCTTTCCCTTCAAAATCCCTAGAATGTTCATCTTCAAATCCATAAGTTGATTCATACATGTTGTGTGTGTATGATTTATTTAGTTCATTCATTTTATCTTCTCTAAGTATTTGCTCTCCATGGTGATACCAAGTTATATAGGTTAGATCCATTTCTTTTATGACTAAATGCTCAAAAACCATGTCACTACATTGGTGACACATATTTCAAAATTCTTTGCAAGGACATAAAATTGTCTCTACATAATTTTCATTTCTTTCCATGCTCCTTCCTGATACTCTTTTGTAGCTCTATCAATTAAAACACCAACTACTAAGATATATATTTATGATTATATTTTAAACCTATCTTAAATAAAGTAACCAATCTTTTTACCTGTTGAGACGCACCCAATTTTTATCCATCCTGAAGCTACAGATTATTGATAAGTTAACTGGTGAAATGTAGATATGATTATCCTTTTGTATTTTTCTTTCAACTTATCAAAAGGAAAAGAAAAGGAAAAAAAATAATACATTATCACACACAACTAAAGGATAAGTACAACTATTGGCTAAATGAGCATTAAAGAAATAATTAATTAGCATTTCTAATGATTAGTAAACGTAACATACAAGAACAAACCAAAAAATAAAGTCAATATACTCAACATTCCTCTATGAACTTTTGCTCCCTCAGTCCAATCTGATAACAATCAATTATAGACTGAACAAGCAACTATGTCCATGGGAATGACATTACTCGAGATATGTTAGCAATAAAAGGTCCAAAGATAAACAAAACACAACAACACGGTCCAAATAATTTTGATGGAGAGAGATTATGGGTGTCTAAGTCCCAAATTCATCTACAAAAGAAACACATATAACTATTAATATTATAATTCCACTCTGTATCTTTCGGGAAAAGTAACTAAAATAGATTATGTACTACAATACATATGCAACAAGTCTAGAAGAACAAAATTTTCAATTTAACAAATTATTAGGATGCATCAATAACATTGTTTTTAATGCATAGGGATAACATAGCCCAACCAAGAATTGCAAGACTTTTATCTATAGCTAATATCAAAAGGTCAGAATATAAGAACTCTATTAAGTAGATATGATAGGTGGTAAGGTAATAAGCATACTTCTCTATTATCGGTAGATAATATTTTCTCTTTTCAGTACATGACTTCTATAAATAATGTGGTAAGGTAATAATTTACGCCACGGGCTTCATGTTGCCCAACATATACACATTAAGACTTCCAATCGACTAACCATATTCAAACAAAACAATCAAGAAGAAAAAGAAGAAAAGGCGATGGGAAAATGAAAAGAAAATAAGACGAAGTTTGACAGCAATTAATATAAAGAAATAGTTTAACCAAAAATTCAATTCTATAATGCATAAGCTATTTGAAAGGATCATTATCTACTAAGACTTACCAATTTCAAAATGGAAGTCTATGCTCCGATTCTTCAGTACATGTTTGTAGCATCTTCAGAGCAACTAACCTTGGCGGTTTAAGAGCACCTCCAAATCACCTCCAAAACATCTCAAAAGCAACCTAGAAATCGTTTTGAATAACATAAAAAATAGACAAAAATATCAGCAACGTAAACCCAGACAAACCTTAGAAAAAACATAAAAACCAAACAGAAATCATAAAAATCATACATGAATTTGAGGTTAAAGCCTACCTCGCAAGAAAAAAAAACCCTCGCCTCTAGTTCTGAGATGTAAAATCGAAGTGGGAGAGAGATGGGAAATAAAGTTATGACACAGTGCTCAGAGAGAGGGATGAATAGAAATGAAAAAACACTGAATTTTTTTTTTACAAAATAAGAACCCTGAATCTAAGCACTGACCTCATTCAATTAAGAAAAACTTAGAAAGAAAACCGTCACTGACTATCAAAATCCATCACATTAGACGAAAATATAATTTTATAAATAAATTGAAAACGTAAAAATTGATCAAAAATCCATCACAGTAGTCAAAATTACCTTTGAATATTGCTGAAAATATCATAGAGAGATGGACAGAGATATGGTCAAAGAGAGATAGAGAGAGATAGAGAGTGGGTGACGCCAAGGGTAGAGAGAGAGTAAGAGAGTTATAGGGATGAATACCTTGGTAGAGGGAGCAGCGTAGGGGATCTAGAGCTCCTTCAAGCGAGCTCGACTACGAGTGATTTCTAATTTTTGTTGTCGATTCCCACTAGCTGTGGAGTTCAGCTATGGATAATTGAAGATTAACCAAGATCGCCAAGGGGTAGGGAAGACCACTTGCTCTCGGGTTTAGGGAAAGAGAGAGAGAAATTGATTTTTTTTCTAAAAGAAGAGGGAGATAGCAGAGTGTGAGAACCTACAAATGGAGCGCTCACGACCATGAAAGGGTTTGAGAGAGGAGGAGGCCACGCGAATAAGCGCTGGTAGTTTTGAGCATGATTTCTAGTTTTGAGTTTTTAAAGCGATGAGAGGGTTGAGAATATATTTTTTTAGTGTTTTTCAATTAGGTGGGTTTCAAGAGTTTTTATTTCCCCCGCAAAACACCGTGCTTTGTGTGTGAAGAAGCGCTGGTTTTGATGGCGTTTTGTAACAAAATGACGTGCTTCAACGCAATTGAAGCTTTAAATTGTTGTAGTGATGGGTGTTTTCTAGGAAAGGCGTTGGAGCCCCATTAAGTAGTGATATTTCGTAGCACATCTTTAGAATCAAAATTATCTGAAGTTCCTCTAATCATTCCAAATTTGATTACAAAAGAGCGGGCCAGCTGGCTTATATCACGCTTGGTTGCCTCGGTTGCTATTGTTTCAATTAATGACAAAGTGTTTTGACATTGGCATGTTTAAGGAAAAGGGGTGGATCTACGGGTCTGGCACCCTCCGTAATGATATCGCGCTTCTTCAAATTCTCATCAAAGAACGTCCTCAAGAAATTACACTCTTGGGTAGGGTGTGATGTAGTACGGTGATATCGGCAGAAGTTTAGGAAACTCCTTTCCTCCCTTGTGGGTAGCACGGTGACCCAAGGTAAAATGATCTATTTTTCCTTTATCCATACGTCTACTAGTGCTTCTACCTTATCCATGGTGCAATGGAAAGGCGGTGGGTCACTCCTCCCATCTCTACCTCTCTTATGACTGCGCCCTTATGGTTGTGCAGCCGCTACTTCAGAGCAATCATGACGTATGGTGGGTCTCGTAACCCCTCTCAGGTTGTCGTGGCTTACGTACTGAAGCGCTTGTCCAACATCCCTCCAATGCACATCTTCACAAGAGCTTCCTCCTTGCAGTCCTCTTGGAAATCCATGGCCTTTTCCTTAAACCATTAAATATATGACACAAGGTCGTCATTGATCTTTTGTCTTTCCAGATCCAATATGCTAGATGTACTAATGCAAGCTTCCAATCTGAAACTCACTTCCATTATGCTCTCAGCATCAAGGAAACAACAGAATTTCCTCTAGTGTAGGATCTCTCATCGGCGTCCCACAAACAAAACCCCATATGAGGTCTACCCACCACCACATTAATGATGTCAAATCTAATCCAGTGATAGGTAAGCTGACATTAGCATACACAAAATGAGATATTTTGGGACCACAATTCCATAATAGCCATGTCAATCTCCAACTCACCACTCATTTAAACAAACCATCAGATGTCGCCTCCACCAATTCAAATAAAGACATCATCTCTACATTTGGGCCTGGACCAACACCTATGGCTTGAAAACCCACGTCTTGAGAGCCCACCTCACATCAGGGAGCTTAATCTTATTGGCCTAACTCACCCCAGTTGTTCAAGACTGTGAAACCAATATAACTAAGTCTAATCCTTCGTCTCATTCTTTCTTACACTTGAAAAACAAAGATCGGGTTCGTGGAAGAAGATAAAGTTATTCCTCCCACTGTCCCTAAATCTCCTCTTCTCACTCTATTTGGATACTCCAAGCCAGATTTTGCAAAATAAAGAACTCATTTCAAGATTGGCCATCACTCACAGGTAAAAAGCTTAAAAAATCATTATATAAATGCTCATTCTCCTTCTCGAGTGGCGGGTTTCTATGACTGGACCCACTGCGAGCAATGAATTTTTTAAGTTGGAATGCTGAGGGTTGTGTAACCCTGAAGCGTTCAACTCTCCATGTCGCGTAGTTAGCAAGCAGGATCGAGATGTTATTTTTTTATCGAAACAAAATATCAAATTCTGAACTGCAAATTATCAGTAGGAGAATTGGTTTTGATTTTTTCGGGGGGTTTATTGTATTGGGAGAAAAGGAAGTATTGGCATCCTTCAAAAATCGAATATCTCTCTTAGAGTCAAATCATTCTCTGCGGGGCACATAGACTCTATTATTTGTTCAAAAATGGTTTGAATTGGAGGCTTGCTGGAGTTTACGGTAACCCATATCTTGACTCTCGTATACACGGTTGGTCCCTTCTATATAAGCTTTCCACTCTCTCAAATCTCCTCTGGCTGGTCGTAGGGTTCTTCAACAAAATTTTGGCAAATCATGAAAAAGAGGGATCTTTCTAGACTAAGCTAGCGAATTTCAGATTTTAAAAAATGTCTAGAAAAATGTGGTTTAATGGAGATTCAATTTAAAGGTCCCAAATTCACTCGGACCAATAACGGATAATGAAATAATCTTATAGCTAAAATCCTAGACCGTGCCTTTACTTCAGAAGATTGGTTGATCAGTTTTCCTAATGCACGGATTACCCACTCATGAATCTCTTCCCTAGACCCATGCTTATCTCTCTAAATTTTCCCCTTCTTCCTGCAATCAGTGGTTGTCTAACTCCAAACACATCAAATTTGAAGCTATGTGGCCTAATATAGATGAATGCCAATACATTATCAAGGAAAATTGGATTGTAGCATAAAACTAGTAGACGCCTTTATTGAGAAAGCTTGGGCAGTGTAACCATTGTATTGTGCAGATTTCTCGTACTTAAAATTTGTTATGTGGTATATTACTATATACTCAGAGTATAAGGTTATATCCTACATAATTATATACTATATAATTACATACTATTTTGTATGTCAGCATAACTTATTGGTTATTAATATTATTTTTTTGTTCTTAAATACAAGATGGTTAATAATCCATAGTTCATCTTTATGATGCAGGTAGAGGAATGGAGAATTTGAAGTCAAGTTTATTATGTCAATTAGAATGTTCAATGTCAAGTTTATTAGCAATCTTAAAACTTTCAATAATGTGAATTTATATGTGCATAATATAGTACCATATATGTGTAGAAACCATGATTCAAGTATCATAAAAATCACATATTTTAAAAAGATAAGTTTTATTCCATCATTATAAAGTTAGTATAAATTCTCAAATCATTTCAATCCATCATTTAATCATAAAATAATGTCTTATTCAAAATTATATACAATATGTATTTATATACTTGCAGTATGAAAGCGTATACCCATCACTTGAAAAATATATGAAAATTATACGCATCATCATATAATCAGTATCATTCTTTAAAATCATTTCAAATTATACCTCTATCATAAAACAATATCATTCATTATAAAATTCATATATATCGTCATAAGTTTACTATCCATCATCATATCAATAGTATTTATCATAATTGTCATATAAATTGAGTGCATAAATATATACTATCATTATATAATAATATACTATGATTACATGGTTATAATAAAAAGTTGTTACATGATGTATATAATAATATATGATGAGTACTTAAATATATAATATCAGTATGTAAAAATAAATACCATCTACAACTATTTACCTATAGTATATTAGTATGTACTATATGACATTAATTATACAAATCTGCAGAAAAGAATATACACAGAAAATCTACAGAAAATGAAAATTTATACTTTTATCATTGTCTATAGAAAATTGTAGAAAATATAAGTGGAACTTAAAATCCCTAAAATCTAATGTACTTGATTTCAATTATTGATCAATTCTGAAATAATCTACCATAGAAAATTGTTCATAAAATCGCCCAAAATACAATCGCGAAATCAGCATGATATTGTTGCAAAGAGCACCAAATCAAGAAAAAGCCTGCTATTTATGACACAGATCTTTCAGAACTAATGAATTGAAGAATAGGACAAAAAACTAAAATCGAAGAAGCTCAAAATCTACTATACAATTGACGTCTCGGTCTACCAAGTGCGAAAGAGCTACGAAAACAAAGAAGAAGAAGAAGAAAAAAGAAAAAATCTAAAAGAAAAAAATCAGTTATAACAAGCTTGGAGAATTCTCTCCAATCCATATTCACTAGGGTCAAAATTCCCATGAACTTCTCTACTGGAGGCTTCACCAGATTGCGCTGCATCAGTCACTTGAAAGTCCATACTTTGGGGTCGTGATCTCCTAATTAAGGTCCTTCACTGAAGAATCATGAACATGCATGCTCTCTATCAATGCATCAGCTAAATTGACAATTCCTAGAGCTTCATCCTTTAAATCGGTTAGCACATCCCCCACTCAAGGAACTCCATCCTTAGTAGTTGATTTCATTACAAATGGACAATGGAATGGAATATTCACAGACTCAAGCTTTTCTTTTTGGAAGAAGATATTGATGCATATATGTCCATTAGCTTTAGTCCAAGTACAGGTGAAGACTATATCTTGTGGCATTACACAAAAGCAATATCTTTTCTATCAAAAGTGCTTAGCATTTAGACCAATCTTCATACGATGTTGTTGGCCCCTCTTCCCCTTAGGGTCTCACTACTTGGTGGAAGAGCTTATGAACTCTCAAGTTCCCGAACATGGTAAAATGATCCTCTAGAAAGCCTCTAAATTTTTTTACCTACTCAGCTAAACCTAAAGGACCACGACCTACGTTTAAATCCAAGATGCTTTTTCTACGACAAAGCGGTCCACTCCCTATTTACTTGCAAATATTCTCTATTTGTCTGCGCTTGTGATGAATGGTCTTTTATTAATGGTATATTTAAATTATTAGAAGACTGTTGGTCTTTCTCTGATGCTTTTGATAGTCTTTTTTCAAGGAGAATTAGGTTTCACTAATTGAGAGAGTAGAATGAGGCTTCACCGAATGAGGGAGAAGAATGAGGCTTCACTTCATCGAATGAGGGTGGAGATGAATCTGATTTCCCTTCCCTATGATGTAGGTGTACAAAAAAGGAAAAGAGGGGAGAAATCTATTTTCTCCTACTAAAATTACTTAAAAACCTACTTTTTAATGGCATGGTGGAGGGTAAAATAGAAAAAATAAAAAAATTTGCCCATATCTTCCTATTATGTTCTATTACATGCAAATAATTGATGGATTTAAATATATATATATATACGTTGGGGGATTTCAACCAAGTGCTCTCCTGGGCTATTGGTGCACGGGCGAGTGGCGCAACAATGGCGAGCAAGGCGCACGCCTGCCTGAAGCCGCGTGCCTCAGTAGGTGTAGAGGCACAGCCATGGCTGCTTGCATCGCTTTGCGCCATAGGAGAGTGCCTGGCTGCGCCTTGAAGACACTGTTAGTAGCCAAACCCATCTATCTTCCATGTGTAGGCAAGGGCAAACATTGATAGCTTGTTTAATCAGCAATAATGTTTCTTTACTTGAAACATCCCAGCACCATTGTGCACCGACAATCGCTCTGTCAACTGTTGTATCCATCCCCAACTAGAATTTCAAACATTCTTCTCCCAAACCTGTCATGTAACACCCTTATAGGATACAAGATTCACTCAACATTATAGTCGAACTACCATTCCCAATTTGTCACAGCCAAACTCAAAAAAAAAAAACTATCTTCATCATCTTTGTCCAAGTCCATGAGGTCTTGATGGCATTTTAGCAGTGAACAAAGAGCCAGACTTTAAGAAATATTTCTTGCACCATAAAGCGCAAATTGAATCATTTAGTTTTGTGAGTCTATGACAAGAAACCACATAATCTCCATCACAATTGCCTTATTCCATTCACTCAGACTAAAAACTTCAAGCTCACTATACTTCTTTGCTTACAAATAGTTTCCCAAGCCACATTAGCCATTGCATGATCCCTAGTACTCAATTTCCACATAGTTCCTTGCAACTCCTTAAAACATATGTAAGACCTTTTGGGGGAAAACGAAAAAGTTTGCCCATTAACTCTGGATCCCAAACAGAACATCATGTATTAGTTGCAAACTTCTAGCATATGAAAGATGTTTTTCTTCCCAACTCTGAATTCTCTGAATAATCTTGCCTACATATCTTACAGCCTCCAGCATGCACTCTTGAACTAAGTAAACAAACTCACAAGTGTTTAACAGGGAAAATACTAAGTTGAAAACTTGTAACTCAGAGAATATGGCTCTGAATATCTTGTTGGACCCCAAATCCAAAGGAAAACACATGACTTTTGTGAGGGTTAAAATTGCAAACATGATAACTAATGGAAGAAATCAATGGCTTCCTTAACCAACCAGACAAATGAAACATCCACTTTAAAAATAATAATAGATCATCTACAAAGCAAAAATTAACTAATATAAGTTGTTTACATCTTCAATGGTAATTAAAAGCTGGCAATGTAAATATATGTCTTAGAATCACAGTTGAAGCCTCCATTACATGGACAAAATAAAATGATAAGGGGTCCCATTACGTTAGACATTTAGATAATTTAAAATACTCTTAAACTCCCCATTCAAATAGATAAATAGCTTGGAGTAGTTATGCACTCAGTAATCCAGTGGTAAAATACATCACAAAATCTCATATGAAACAATATAGCATGTACAAACTCCCAAGATGCAATTATATGTGTATATCCAATCGAGCATCGTAGCACATCTAGACGTGTTATACGTTGAAATATATTCTCTCACAAGTTCATGAGCAAGAAGAACATTTTATGCAAACCTTCTTCTAGGTATAAATGCATTCTGATTGAAACAAATCAATCTTCATAGCACTTCTAGGGATGTATTGTAAATAATACAGACACAACTTATGAGAATGTTCCACATGTACTTGTGGTGGGTATCTAAAGATTTGTAGAAAACACGTATTGGCCAAAATGTCCAGTGAATGTTTCTGCTTGATTCCTCCTTTTAAGATATAGTAGATTGTAGATAATAATAGGAGTTGATAGTGATGATAGCTTAACATTACATGATTCATCATTTTTCACTCATTATTTATCATCTTTGTCTTATCAATTTTGTCAACTTGTTAAATGTTTCGGGTCTAATACCTTGTTTTGTTTTAGTGCCCAAGAGAAAGAACGAAGCAAAGTCTATGATTTTTGCAAAATCCAAAGACAAAAAAGAGAGTAGGGCAACATTCCATATCTTACAGATAACATCATCTCAAATATTCTCAGTTGGCTTCTTGGTAAATTTTTTCCTAGCTATAGGAGGCTCGTCTGCAAAGCTTGGGCTGATATAATAA
The DNA here is from genome assembly GCA_003255025.1 of Datisca glomerata. Classification (NCBI taxonomy): domain Eukaryota; kingdom Viridiplantae; phylum Streptophyta; class Magnoliopsida; order Cucurbitales; family Datiscaceae; genus Datisca; species Datisca glomerata. The sequence continues at coordinate 373,667 of QANY01012326.1, forward strand.
GCAGCCTTTTGTTTCAAAAGGAGACAAATTTTCCGTTCAAATGTTGTCGTGTTCCCCATCCCGATTGCATTTCGGCATCCCCGATGGTTCATCAATCTAAAAGAAGGAGATTTTGAAGTGGTGGTACATTCTAAACTAAAACTACCATGATGTGTTGTGTTTACTTGTGCGGGTATTTTACTACTTGGTGATATCAGTCGGACTGTACAATTGTATGTCGCAAATCTTGTCACCAGGCAAGTATTAAGACTCCCTGATCCTCCCACATTCATTGAGTATATCATTTTATATGCTAATATTTTGTGGCTGCCTAATACTGGGGAATTTAAAGTTATATGCCTTTGTCAAGATGAGGATGGATGTTGTGATTGGTACGTTTTAACCTTTAGTAGGGACATGACATGGAATGTGAATAACACTACTCTTCCTCGGACAACCATTAAATCATATATGAAGTTTCATTCACTTTGTGTTGCTGGTGTTGTTTATCGGCACAAACATGATCATTTGGATGAATACATATGCAGCAAGGAGATTCTTGCTATAGACCTATATGACCAAACATTTCACATTGTCCATGTTCCGGTAACTGTACCTCTGTAACTATATTTTTCCATTGAAGGAATATATTTATCTTGCGACTCACGACCTAATGAAGAGATATCTATATGAAAACTGAAAGATTATCGAAAGAATGAATGGGGGAATGTTTGCAAGATTAATATGAGCAATGAATTGCATTCTCATGAGCAAATATCCTAACATTAGTTGTTGGTTAGATGATCATCAAATATTGGTCTTTGTAGTTCATGATTTGGGAAAGATTATGGCCTACAATGTGAGGACATGACAATGCACCTTAATTAAGAAGTGTCGCATTACTGAACCCTTCTTGGTAATGCAAACAAATAGCCTTCTTTTATGGTGATTGGTAAAAATGATGCGGCGCCCCATCACATTACCTTGATAGAATTGATTAGAACACTGCAGTCCTCTTTAATATTACTAATATTAAGTTAGTTATATTTATGCTTTTTAATACTACTAATATTAACTTAGGTATATTTATACTTTTTTCTTTAAACGATTTATTTTTAATTTAAGTTTAAATTATTTAAGTAAATTTTAAAATATTACCAAAATATTGACCAGCCATATCCGTTTAGACCTCAAGTACTAACCTAATAACAAAGTAAGACCCTTCCCTTATGGTATTGTATCAAAATGGAAATGTGTTCCTTAGTATCATCTTCATATCATAAGACCAATTTGAGGAACAACTAAGCGTGCTTTTCTTTCCTCCTGAAATAGATCCTCGAAGTGTTAAAAACTAACTTTAGCACATTCTTCTCAATAAATGACTAGGCACCACCAGTTGCATAATCACTCCAACATTGATGTTCGTTTTAGCCTAATTCAAATTGGAAGTTGTTTACATGAAAACAAAGAAGATAGTTGCAGGAAATCCATTAGTTAAAGTTTTTTTAAACAAGTCAATTAGCTAGAGTTTAGAAGATGTAAATGCTGAATATTGTTTATGAACTTGTTATATGCTTGTTCGATGCACGGGTTTACAATAATTTTGTTTTAACTTTTAATTTAACAATCTTATATTTAAAAAATTAATTCAGTATTCATTTTTAAGATACGAACCTTGGTTGTCTCAAATAATATTTTTGTGAGACAAATATAAGAAATTAATGATTAATAACAATCATGTTCTTGCACAATAATTAAGAAAAATATATTGGATAGTTAACATATTTTCTTAGCTTACATGTTTAAATCTAGAAAAAGAAGTTGATATTCTTATATAATAAATAAGCCACTAAACTAAACAGGAAAGAAACTGACGCAGGCATGTGAATAAAAACTGATGATTGAGATAATAAAACAATTCATTAAAACTTAGTATAAAAGTGAGATGATAGAAACAAAACAAAAAAAAAGACTCAAAACGATAGTTGGACTCCACCAACTCCGCTCCATAAAATGAAACAAAACAATGAAGATGAGGATAAATCATATTAAATATATATAGACAATTTAAGAAAGGATAATTGGAAAATATAACAAATAAAATAATAAATCATTCATGAAGAAAATAAATAAAATAACAACCATACATTGACGAAACTAAGAAATATGTCTTATTGTAAGAAAATTCATTAAAAAAACTTGTCTAATAATAGAAACACAAAAAATATTATCAAAATTTATAATTCGTAGTGACGTAAAATAGAAAAAAACAATGAAAAGAACATACTGAAAACTGAATCTTAAGATAATTGAGAGTTGGGATGATTTTCTGATATTGTTAATGGGAGAGAATACATTTTCTATGTCATTTGAACTTTTTTACAGATTGATAGATGAAAGTGGAAAATAGTTTCTTGATTACTAATAAAAAGACCTTTTCATATTTGTTATGCCATATTAGAGTAATTTTTTAATATAAAAAATACAGAAAAATTAGGGAAATAAAAATTATAACGAAATTAATCTTACATTGTATTTCTATGTTTAATTAATTGAATTTGACTTACAACTTTCATAACATCGGTAAAAGTAAATTATTTTTGTTGTATGTAAGGTTTTAATTTAATCAAATTAATTAATAATGCAACCATTTTTAATTTGTTACATTTACAAAGCCCACTTATTAGTATTTATATCTCTAATAAACTCATTATTTAATTGTTGATATTTACATAATTATGACATTTTAACTATTTATTAAATATGTTATAAATTTATTAAATATTAAATAATGACAAAATTTAATGTAGTCATTACACATTTAAGTCTTGCATTGAAGATAAAAGATCTTTCATTTCCATCTTTTGATTTAACTCGGAAAACTCTTTTCCGTTGCATATTAATTTCAAATATTACTTAATATAATTGTTGAATTTAGACACATTTAAAAGAAAATAAAGAGTCTTTGAATTTCGATGCAAATGTTAACCACATTTTCATCTCTATCAACTCTAATAATAGTAAATAATGTCAAAATTTTAATCATTATATTTAAGAAAATTGATACATTAATACTTATGAGTGTGCAATGACATTTGTCAAAAAGTTGAATGTGACACTTGGTACGATTTGTAGTGCCTATACCCAACTTTATATATGTATACAAGAGTTGCAGTAACTATACCTAACTTTTTATATGTATATAAGATTATGAAAACTTATTTAAGAGATGCAATTTGGTGGCCTCCAATTAAAGGAATCTTTTCAAATATACATGTTAAACTAACGTTTCAAACATGTATACTTGACGTAACCTTTTACATTACTTAATCAGAAAGACGTGAAATTGTAGGCAACAAATACAAAAGAGACATGTCTTTAAATTAGGGGTATAGTTATAATTAATTATAAAATAATTGAACAAAAAATGTATTTTGGTCATACATGAAAATATGGGTATAGTTATATGAAAATATTTGTCAGTATATATTTTTTATCATACAACCATCAATTCATGAATAATAAATATAACTTACCTTCAAAGTGGTTCACCCGAACATTTGTAGTAACAATAGTAGGACAGTCTTTCACAAAATCTCTTAAATCACACCTCTCGTTCTCAATCGAATCTCCCCAAAAAATCATTCTTACCATCTTTGTTCTGTAAAATTTGACAAAATCAAAATACTACCTATCCACACAGTGTGCATTTAGAAACCTAATGTTTCCATTTTTAATTTCATAAAACTTTCCCTTTTTCATTAATGTTTCAAGCATTTCCAGTAGAATCGTTGTACAAGGTGTAATCTATCTTGTCACCCTGTAAAATACATTATTTGAACTTTAATATGAAATCCTTTTAAATCAAAATAAATGGTCACATAACACCAAAATAAATTTCATGATTGCAATGTTTGTATGTGTCGTCAAATGTGCTTTTCTTAAAAGTTGGATGTTAATACTCCGTTCTTTTTAGTATGGACACAAATCCCATATGGCACTTTCAATATTTCTAATATTATCTCTTTTTAGATTAATAAATAACAATGAAGGAATAAGTGATATGGATTAAAGAAAAAAATTGTGATGAGTAAAAGATTAACAACATTCCCTCGAGTATGCATAAACTGTGGTTGTTAAAATATTCTGAATTCATTTAAATATGAAGAAGTTATAGATATCTCTCTTGAAGTAACAACCACTTATCCAGTAACTATTATATTGTACCATCTCAAAAGTAAGTTAGACATTTAATTACTATACTTAACTTGGCTATTGATACTCTATTATTTTCCATAACACCTTTTAAGAATCTCAAAAAATATTTTATAATTCAATACACCTCAACGAACTCGTTTTAAAAATAACTTGAATGAATTTATTCATGAAGGGTTACGTCGTGAATTATTATTATTGCATTGAAGCAAACCTTGGACTCAAACCCAAGTAATCTCATTTTGCCACATGACAATTAAAAGGAAAAATGGAAAAACAATTAAAATAAGATGATATATTTATCTATACTATGTAAGTGTAAAAATTGAAGCAATATTTTTAGATTGTACTACCCCTAATTATTTAATTATTTTTTTACTTTATCCTTACACTGTACCTATTATTCCAATTATTCATATGATTTTTTGTAACTATTTTGTATTTATTATCTTAGTTGTTCATATGTAATTTTTTTAACAACTTTGTTTAAATTATAATATTTGAAAAAAGTTTTCTCATCATTTTTAATTTAAAATCTTAAAAGACTAATTACAAGTGAAAAATATGTCTCAAATTATTTTTAATGCTCATTACAAGTAACCTAATATTATTTTAGATAATTTTTTATCATTTTCATATGTATACTATTATAATGAGCATTAAAAATAATAGTGAAAAAGAAAACTTCATTGATCAAATGACTAAAAGTATTCTATATGTATAACTACTTAGCCTATATTATCTTAGGATAGATAAAAATGAGTAAAAACTTTTTTATAACTTTATCATCACATTATTATTATTAAATTTTCTAAACTATCTTTAACTCACTATTAAATAACATCATAGTAATTAATTTTAAATTGATTGATTAATCAAAATTGTTTTCATCTAAAGTTATATACTTAATTAATCCTTTTACATTACATTTTATAACAGAGATTATAATTAATTATAACAATATAACACATAATATATATCATGATGCATAGTGAGTAAAAGAAAAAATTTGTAAAAATAATTTGATAAAAGAGAAAAATAATTTACAATTGAATTTGAGAAAAATGCACGTCTTAAAAACTAACTTTCAAAAGGTGTTAATGTAAGACGAGAAAAGAGACGTGTTTATGTTACATGTATAATTGTAATTAACTATAAAATAATTAGAAAGAAATGGAAAAAGTCTCTAATTGAGACATTTTGTATATTATATACTATAGTATGTGTGTTGTACATGTTTATAAAATTACATCTAATAATTTATCGAAAGAAGATTATTGTGAATATTTATGGATTTATTATATATAATCATAACAAACTATACATTTTTATTAACTAGAATAATTATAGAAACTAATAGGTGATGAATTGGAAGTAAACTGAAAAATTAAGAATGTTTAATCTCCAAACATGTTAGTTTTTCCCTATGAACTGCAAACACGGTAGTTTTGCCATTATCACGTGGCAAATACATGACCTGCAACATAAAAAAGATATTTTCTTTCTCCATCTAAAAGAACATCCACTTCAATTGATCTTCTTCGTTCACTTGATTCTTCTTTTCTGATTAGTAACTCATTCTTCATGGTGTAGTTGATCCATAGACATGTAGAATCATCTATTCAACTGCTTTACATGGTTCTTTCACAACAATGATTGTAGATTAAACAACTGAAACTCGTCCACTCAGATTAATTAAAATTAATTGAAAATTAAGAGGCAAAAACATATAATTTATTTAAAAAGAAAATATAAGAAGTAATGTTGTTCCATCAACAATTCAAAATTTAAAAATCATAAAAATGGATAAATAAAAGAAACATATATGTATGACAAAAGACTATGAAAAGGTAAAGAAAAAGGCATTAAATCTAACATGTGCTCAAATTCATAGTGCATGTGATACTTTGAATGACAAATACGCATTTGCATTTACAAATGATAATTGCAATGTCAATAAATTTGTGACCTTTGGATGACAACTTTTTTCAAGTTCAACTTATTTGCAATCCATATAATCTCTTAATTTACATGATGCATTTATTCCAAGTTGATTACATTTAAACAAACACACCAATAGACACATGAACAAATTTTTAGTACATTTAGTTCATAGACCCAATTTTTAATCTATATTCAATTCAATTAGAAAACTAAAATTGATTCATTATATTTAATTCAATTCATTATTTTCATATAACTCGTAAGAAGCTAATCAAGATATTTAGTTTTATATCCAACTTCTAATGGATATTCAATTAAATAGAAGGAAATCCAACGGATTATTTCTCTAATAAAAATGAAATTTTAATTGTCATTAAATAGAGTTAAAATCAAAGAGATAGAGAAATTCATCGAAATTTCATTTTAATGCAACATTTCTGTCTCCATCTTAATGCAACTTTTTATCTTTATATCCTCTAATTTGAGGGAAGTTGTTCCTATTATTTCTCTAGAAATTCTAAGGATAAAAACCAATTAGCTCATTCAGTATATGTGTTTTCTATATATCATTCATGCTTTTCATGGAAGGTAGCTAAGGAAGAGTCAGAAATAAGTGGCAGCCAATAAATTCAATTTTTTTCAAAATTTAATAGGGTAATTTTAGAATAAGATAATTATAATATTCTAGAAAATGATCATCACATCAAATCGTCTCATATATTAGAGATCATAGATGTGGATTATAGATATAGTTTTTTATTGATTTCCTTTGATTTTTAAACTATATTTTTCGTTACATAACAGAAGGTTCTGTTGATCAAATTGTAGCTGTTGGATAATATATCAGCAGTCTAGATTTGAAACGAACAGGAATTAAGAGAGTTTTTTCTGTCATTCAGTTAGAACAAATCTGGGCCCTAAATAAATAGTAATGATGTAACCGGATCCTCCCTCGTCCAAGAGGGGGCGATCTAGAAACCTTATCCAACGAAAGCCCTCTCTCGCTCGGTACTCCCCTCTCCCTGCGGCCAGCGGGCTGCGAGTCTGACTGTCCGCGGTTTCAGCCTGAGATCTGTGACTCACGGAGTCAGTTATCCTTTGTTGTCGCGTGGCTATTGCCTCCTCCTCTATTGAGTCAGCCATTGTTGACTGCATTGCAAGCTTATGTGACTGTGAGTTACACTTTATGTGATGATTGGTTTCACAGTTATTGTTGCGGGTTTTCCTTATTTAATTATTACTCCTATGGATATAGGGTGTATTGATTATTTTCAATGTTTTCGGCACAAAGAAGTTAGAACTTTGCACTGTGACCGAAAAAAGAACTGTGAATTGTGGTCTTTCTTGGAAAATTGAGTTTTGCCTTTGTTGACAGGTAAACAAGATAGACTCTAAATACATTTTCTTTTTCTATAATGATTTCCTCTCACAAAGAAAACTTTTTTTCATTTTGGGTACAGAAAGCAAAAAAATTTCCTATATTAGGTTCTCAGTTTATTTAACCTAAAGCACACAATACTTCGGAGGGTGTTACAAGTGCGGCTCTACCTCTGTGAGTTTACTCGAACAACTTTCTAACTTTATCTCTTTGATAAATCTCATTATTTTTATAAAATTATTTTTAGATAGAGAATCTGATTATTTTTGAAAGAATTGCTCATAGGAATTTGATATGAGAAGTTTGACTGTTTTCTAAGCTAATATGTGTTCATTGAGTTTATTTTTTTGTTGATAGGATGTTCTTTGATGTTTAGCTATGAAATTTGATTGATATTTAACTTCAAATTTTCAATCATAGGGATAATGTGTCATGAGGAAAACTTTCTTTACGAGAAAAAGTCAAGACTAGCAGTGACGCCACATAAGAAAGATACTACTTATAAACAAATTTGAAATATAAGAAAAAAAATATTGATTGATGTCTAAAATCATAAGTAAAACCAAAACTTCATTTATATTTTTTTCAGATATCAAATGAGAGAGAAGTCGTTGAGCTAGTGCTAGCCTCATTTTAAGAATCCTTGAGTCATTTTCTAAACCGAAAATACTTACAAAATACAAGGGGATACACCAAAAACAGTCAACAAAACCTCAACAACAAGACTGAGAAAAATGGTATTAAAGCCTACAATGTAATCTTACTCGCTCAGGCCGAGTAGCAAGCGTAGCTACTTGAAACTGCCAAGTTAGGGATCATAGATCCATCTATTTAGTTTAAACCACTTACAACTCTCCTGCAAAGAAAAGTCTTAGCTTAGTTAGATCTCAGATTTACAACACAATTATAGTCTATCATTAATTGTTTTCACAGCTACAACTGTTATACTACTAGCTGGATTACAACACCCTGCAAACAGTCTAAAATCTTCTCTTTCCATACAAAATAAATGACAGAATTAAAAACTAACTTTAATTAGCCGGTTTTTAAACTGCCCCTTCTAGCATGTGCATTAAACCAATTAAGGAGATGGTCGCAATGCCGAAATACAATTTTCATAATACATCTCCTTACAACTGCAATCTAAATACCCGTTGATATTCACAGTCACCAGATATATGAGCAACAGTCTTTCTATTACCAGTAGAAAGTACACAATCTGCAGTATTCGCCATACCCCACATCCTACAGTCTTGGCATGCTAACCAAGAAATGACACTCAATCTTAGAATATCCTTTTAAACTAAATCAGCTTAGTCCACTTTACAACCTCTAAGTCTCATTTGAATTTGTTATAAGTAGATTTAGTACTAAACTTTTCAGATTTGTTTAGCAGCCATACCCATATATCTTCCATGTGCAGGAAAGGGCAAACATTGATAGCTTGTTTGATCAACAAGAATGTCTCTGTGCTTGAAACATCCCATCACCATTGTCCACCAACAATGGCTCTGTCAACTGTTGTATTCATCCCCAACTAGAATTTCAATCAAGCTTCTCCCAAACCTGTTATGTAACATCGTTATAGGATAAAAGATTCACTCCACATTATAGTCAAACTACCATTCCCAATTTTTTTCAGCAAAACTCAGAAAAATCAAGAACTATCTTCATCATCTTTGTCCAAGTCCATCAGGTCTTAATGGAATTTTAACAGTGAACAAAGAGTCAGACTTCAAGAAATATTTCTTGCACCACAAAGCCTAAATTGAAACCGCATACTCTCCATCACGACTGCCCTATTCCATTCACTCAGACTAAAAACTCCAAGCCCGCTATACTTCTTTGCTTACAAACAGTTTCCCAAGCCACTTTAGCCACTACATGATCGCTAGTACTCCATTTCCATACAGTTCCTTATAACTCCTTCAACCACATGTAAGACCTTTTTGGGGAAAAGGAAAATGTTTTCCCACTAACTCTGGATCCCAAACAGAACATAATTATTAGTTACAACCTTCCAGCATGTGAAAGATGTTTTGCTTCCCAACTTTGAGTTTTATGAGTAATCTTGTCTACATATCTTACAGTCTACAGGATGTGGTCTTGAACTTAGTAAACAAACTCGCAAGTATTTAATAGGGAAAAGACTAAGTTGAACATCTATAACTCAGAGAATATGGCTTTGAATATCTTATTCGACTCCAAAGAAACACACATGACTTTTCATAGTGTTAAAACTGCAAACATGATAACTGATGGAAGAAATCAATGGCTTCCTTAGTTAACCAGACAAATGAAACATCCACTTTTAAAAAAACTAAGAGATCATCAGCAAAGTAAATATTAACTATTATAAGTTGTTTACATCTCCGATGGTAATTAAAATCTAGCATTGTAAAAGTTTATCTTAGAATCATAGTTAAAGCCTCCATTACAAGGACAAAATAAAAGGAGATAAGGGGTCACTTTCCTTAGACATTTAGATCATCTAAAATACCCTTAAGCTCTACATTCAAATTGATAGAATAGGTTGGAGTAGTTATACGCTCAATAATCCACTAGTAAAATACATTAGGAAATCCCATATGAAACAAGCTAGCATGTACAAACTCTCAAGACACAATTATATGCTTTCATCTAATCAATCATCATAGAACATCTAGGGGTGTTATACTTCAAAATATATCCTCTCATAAGTTCATGAGCAAGAAAAACATTAGTTGCAAACCTTCTTTTAGTATGAATGCATTTTGATTGAAACTAATCAATCTTCATAGCACTTCTAGGGGTGTTATAATTCAAATTAAACCCCTTACAAGTTCATGAGCAAGAAAAACATTATCTGCAAACCTTCTCCCAGGCATGAATGCATTCTGATCAAAACTGACAAAATCGGTTAACACTACCTTTGATCTCGCAGTGATAATCTTTGAGATACACATATAAACAATATTGCATCAAGAAATAGGTCTATAATCTGAACTTTAGAAGGATTATTGACCTTTGAGACCAAGGTAGCAGTTGTATTAAATTTCATTTGTAAATAACCATTCTGAATCACAACCAATCATATCCCCACCAATAATTTCCCAAGATTTCTTAAAGAAACCAGCAGAAAACCCATTATGCCCAGGAGTCTTAGTGTTATTAAAAGAAAGCATAACCTGTTTTATGTCCTCACCAGTCACTAGAGATGGAAGTTTTCCCCTTTTGTCATCATTCAAAACCATAGACACAATCATATCCATGAAATCATTTGGAATAGGACTAGTGTTGTCTGAAACACCCAAAAAGTTCTGAAAATGTCTTGCAATTTTGTCTGCTACCAGGTTAGGATCTTGATAATACATCCATCATAATTCTCATTTTGTCCCGTGAGCGTATTACCATCCCTCTATCCAACTTGTTTATGAGAGTCTCACTACCCTACTTTTTATTACTCCAAGTAAAAAATGATCATCCATAAGCTAAATCATCAATTCAATGAGAAATAAAACGCAGATCCATCCCATCTTCACCTTCACCGAGTAGGATATAACATGGTCTGAAATATGAAGAATATATTTAATTCACCACATTCCTTATTTTAAGCCAACAAAATGAGACCATTATTACAGTGATCATAGTTTTGCACGTAGCTATATGTTTTGAATCATCTTATTCAAAATGTACTAACAGTTTGGTGGAGTTATCAATAAAGATAAGTTATTGATGTTATTGACATATTGAAGATGCTATTAAATTCACCTGAAATTTTTGAATGATCAAACTCACCTACAAAATTTAAAGACTCATACATAATAAATAAAAATTTAATTGCAGAATAAACACAGCGACAAAATATTAGGGTTGATTCGACAACATATTGTAGTATATCAAGTACATGCATAAATAGGAGGTTTAATAAAATAATTGACACATCACTTGATCTTTTAAAACATGGTCGGTGTAGAATTATTAAAAAATATTTTCTTTTAAATCTATAATATAAAAATTAAAAACTACAACATAAAAACTCATAACACCAGAATGACTAAACAAATATGAGAAGTATGTTTCCCCTTGTTCAAGAATAATCTCTAGAAAAAGGTATCAGATGGTTATGATTTATGTGTAATGTAGTAAATAAGTAATAGTTTTATGCGGTTTGACAAATATTTAGAAAATTATTAGCTTAACTCTTTATTCAAACTTCTTATATTAATTTAATTTCAAATTTTTTATTATACTAATACTGTTTATGTGATCTCGATATAATTTGAATCTAAAAAAGTATTCTTTCAACATTCTCCATATTTATTTTTTACTAATTATTTTAGTCTCTCATATTCAATTAACCATATTAATTACATTCTCTTAAGCTAATTATATTGTAAATTATATAGACACAACTAATGAGAATGTTCCACGTGTATTTTTAGTCGGTATTTTATTATTAGTAGAAAAGACATGGAGATTCTAGCCTTTAATACATTGTTGATTGTAGATTTATAATAGTCTCTCGGATTTAATTAACCATATTAGTTTCATCGTCATATAACTAATAATTTTAAGCCAATTATCTTGAAAATAATATGGACACAACTAATGAGAATGTTCCACTTGTATTTTTGGTGGGTATCTAAAGATTTGCAAACAAGACATCTGGATGAAATTGTATGGATGAAATTGTATGTTGATCGTTTCTGCTTGATTCCTCCTTCTAATATGGGGAGACCTAAAAAATGGTCAAGTTTCCAGCCCAACTGTAAAAATGGTTAGAAAATGTTTTTTATTTTATTTTTTGAAAAACTATCCAGAATATGGCATATAATTCATTTACATATGTGTAATTTATGTAAATAATTTATTTTACTTTGGCCATTTTCAAACATTTTTATAGTTTGACGTAATCAATTTTGTCATCTTGTTAAATGTTTCGAGTCTGATGCCTTGTTTTGTTTTAGTGTACAAGAAGTAAGTCGCTTATCTCCTTGGGAAAACAAAGATGGCCAGGAGAAAGAATGAAACTAAGTCTATGATTGTTGCTAAATCCAAAAGGCAAAAGAAAAACGTAGAACAAGATTCCATATCTTACAGATGAGATCATCTCTAATATTCTCAGTTGGCTTCCTGCTCAATTTTTTCACTGCTATGAGAGGCTCGTCTACAAAGCTTGGGCCGATATAAGCAACTCTAGTTTCGAAAGGAGACAACTTTCCCGTTCAAATGTTGTCATGTTCCCTATTCCGGTTGCATTTCGGCATCCCCAACCGTTCATCAATCTAAAAGAAAGAGATTTTGAAGTGGTAAATTCTAAAAAAAAAATCTACCGGGATGTGTTGTGTCTAGTTCTACGGGTATTTTACTACTTGGTGATATCCGTCAGACTGTAGGATTATATGTTGCAAATCCTGTCACCAGGAAAATATTAAAACTCCATGATCCTCCCACATTTATTGGGGAATTTAAAGTTATATGCCCTTGTCAAGATGTGGGTGGATGTTGTGATTGGTACGTTTTAACCGTTGGTAGGGACATGACATGGAATGTGATTAAGACTACTCTTCCCCGGACAACCATGAAATCATATATGAAGTTTCAATCATTTTGTGTTGTTGGTGTTGTTTATTGGCACATACATGATCCCTTGAATGAATACATACGTAACAAGGAGATTCTTTCTATAGACCTATGTGATCAAACATTTCACATTATCCATGTTCCAGCAACTGTACCTCGGTTGTATTACTACATTCTGCCAATGAAGGAATATATTTATATTGTCACTTCATAACCTAATGAAGAGATATCCGTACGCAAATTGAAAGATTATCGAAAGATGAATGGGTGAATGTTTGCAAGATTAATATGAGCAATGAATTATCATTGCTCATGAGCAAATATCCTGATATTACTGGTTGGTTATATGATCATCAAATATTGGTCTTTGTAGTTACGTATGTAGTCATGATTTGGAAAAGATTATGGCTTACAATGTGAGGACAGGACAATGCACCTTAATTAAGAAGTGCTGCATCACTGATCCCTTGTTGGTGATGCATACAAATAGCCTTCTTTCATGGTGATTGGTAAAAATGATGCGGCGCCCCATCACATTACCTTGATAGAATTGCTTATAACACTGCAGTCCTCTTTAATATTATTAATATTAAGTTAATTATATTTTTACTTTTTAATATAACTAATATAGTTATATTTATGACTTTTGATATTACTAATATTAATTTAGTAATATTATACTTTTTTCTTTAAAGGATTTATTTTCAATTTAAGTTTTAAATTATTTAAGTAAATTTTAAAATATTACCAAAATATTGACCATCCATATCCGTTCAATCCTCAAGTACTAACCTAATGACAAAGTAAGACCCTTCCCTTATTGTATCAATAATGGAAATGTGTTCCTTAATATCATTTTCAACAGCATAAGACCCATTTGAGGAACAACTAAGTGCGACTTTCTTTCCTCTTAAAATAGATCCTCGAAGTGTTAAACACTAACTTTGGCAAGTTCTTCTCGATAAGTGACCCGACACCAATTGCATATTCACTCCAATATTGATGTTGGTTTTAGCTAGATTCAAATTCAAAGTTGTTTACATGAAAGCAAAGAAGATAGTTGTAGGGAATCCATTAGTTAGAGTTTTTTAACAATTCAATTAGTTAAGAGTTTAAGTGATGTAAATGTTGAATATTGTTTATATGTCTGACGCATGTGTTTAAATAATTTTGTTTTTACTTTTAATTTAGTAATCTTATCTTTAAATCATTTAATTTAGTATTTATTTTTAAGATAAGTGGCTAGAGAGTAACATTGGTTTTCTAAAATAATATTTTTTTGAGATATAAAAGAAATTATATTATTGATAACGGTTATGGAAATCTTTTCTTGGCTACTAATAAAAAGGATTTTTCATATTTCTTATGTCATATGAGTGTATTTTTTAACAATAAAAAATATGAAAGAATTAGGGAAATGAAAATTATAACGAAATTAATTTTATCTTACATTGTACTTCTACGTTTAATTAATTGAATTTGACTTACAGCTTTCATAAACTGGTAGAGTAATTTTTTTATTTAATCAAATTAGTTTAATAATTCAATCACTTTTTTGTCTTTATGTAAATTAATAAATAACAATGAAGGAATTAGTGGTATTAAGTATAATGAAAAAAATTTGCAATGAGTAAAAGATTAACAACCTTCCCTTGAGTATGCAAAAATTGTGGCTGTTAAAATATTATGAATTTAACATTATTTAAGTATGAAGAAGTTATAAATACCTCTTTTGAAATAAATGTCACTTATAAGCTAAGTTGGATTGTCGCAATTGATTAATCCTCTACACCCATATTATAAAGGTCGTGGGTTCGAATCATATTCTTCCAATTCACCTTAGAATTTATAATGTCAAATTGACAAAAAAAAGTAACAACCACTTATCCAGTAACTATTAGGTTGTACCATCTCAAAATTAAGTTAGACATTTTATTATTACACTTAACTTGATCACTGACACTATTATTTTCCATAATACCTTTTAGGAATCTCAAAAAATATTTCATAATTTAATACACCCTTTGAAAAACCACTTGAATGAATTCATGCATAGGTTACGTTGTGAATTAATAGTATTACATTGAAGCAACCCTTGGACTCAAACTCAAGTAATCTCGTTTTGCCACATGACAATAAAAGGGATAATGGAAAAACAATTAAAATAGGGGAATATATTCATCTATCTATACTATATATAAAAGTGTAGAAGTTGAAGAAATATTTTTGAACAGTACTACCCCTAATTATTTGGTGAATTTTCTACATTATCCTTACACTTTACTTATTATTCCTATTATTCATATGTAAGATTTTTTAACTATCTTGTATTTATTGTCCCATTTGTTCATATGAAAAGTTTTTTAACTACTTTGTTTAAATTATAATCTTTAAAAAGTTTTCTCTTCATTTTTCATTTAAAATCTTAAAAGACTAATTGCAAGTGAAAAATAAGTCCCAAATCAACTCAATAATTCTCTAGATAATATATCCTTATTGCATTTTTATGTATCAAATTAACCTAATATTACTTCATTTAACTTTTTTACATTTTCATATGTACACTAATATAATGAGCACTGAAAATAATAGTGAAAAAGAAAACTTCATCGATCAAAGGAATAAAGATATTCTATATGTATAACTACTTATCCTATATTGTCTTACTATAGATAAAAGTGAGTAAAATTATTTTTGTTCATCTTTATCTTTACATTATTATTATTAAAAATTTTGAACTATCTCTAACTCAATACTAAATAACATCATAGTAATTAAGTTTTAATTGATTAATTAATAGACATTGTTTTTTTATCTAAAGTTATATGCGTTATTAATCTTTTTATATTACATTTTATAACAAAAATTATGACTAATTGTAACTATATATAACAATGATGCGTAGTGATTGAAAGAACAAATTTCTAAACAATAACTTGATAAAAGGGGAAAAATAATATACAATGGAATTTGAGAAAAATGTATTAATTTACATATTAGACACTGTTCATATATATATTTTTATATTAAGCTTACCATGAAAACACATATGTTAAGAAAAAATGAGTTTACAGATAATAATAATAATTATAAAACTTATATTCATGTGCAATGTACGTCTTAAAAACTAATTTTCAAAATGTGTGAAAATGTAAGACAACAAAGAGACGTGTTAATGTTAGGGGTATAGTTGTAATTAACTATAAAATAATTGGAAAGAAATGGGAAAAAGTCTCAAATTGTGACATTTTATATAGTATAAACTATAGTACATGTGTGATATGTGGCATAAAGTTACATCTAATAAATTATTGAAAGAAGATTATCATGAATATTTATGAGTTTATTATATATGATAATAACAAACAATATAGTTTTATAAGTATAATAATTATAGAAACTAATAGGGGAGGAATTGGAAGTAAACCGAAAAATTAAGAATGTTAATCTCCAAACACTTAATTTGTCTCTATGATCTGCAAGACGTTAGTTTTTCCATTATCACGCGACGAATACGTGACTTGCAACACAAAATAGGCATTTTCTTTCTCCATCTAAAAGTACATCCACCTCAATTGATCTTTTTTGTTCATTTGTTTCTTCTTTTCTGGTTAGTAACCCGTTCTTCGTGGTGCAACTGGTCTATAGACATGCAGATCATATGTTCAACTACTTTACAACGTTCTTTCATAACAATGATTATAGATTAAGCAATTGGAACTCGTCCACTCATATTAGTTAAAACTAATTTAAAATAATGAGGTAAAAACATACGAATTTATTTGAAAATAAAATAAAATAAGCAATGTTGTTCCATCGACAATTTAAAATTTGAAAATAATAAAAATAGATAAATAAAAGAAACTATAAGTATGACAAAAGAATATGAAAAGGCAAAGAAAAAGACATTAATCCTAACGTCTACTCAAATTCATAGTGCATGTGATATTTGAATGACAAATACGCATTTGCATTTACATATAATGATAAAAAATGTCAAAAATTTGTGATGTTTGGATGATAACTTTTTACAAGTTCACCTCATTTACAATCCATATAATTACGTAATTTACCTGATACATTTATTCCAAGTTGATTACATTTAAACAAACACATCAATAGATAGATGAACAAAAATTTAGGACATTAATTAGTATACCCCATTTATAATCTATATTCAATTCAATTAAACACTAAAATGGATTTATTATATTTAATTCGATTCATTATATTTTTATATAACTCGTAAGAAGATAATTAAGATAATTAGTTTTATGTCCAACTTTTAATGGATGTTCAATTAAATAGAAGGAAATATAAGGGGATTATTTCTCTAATGAAAATGAAATTTTAATTGCCATTCAATAGAGTTAAAATCAAAAAGATCGAGAAATTCATCTATCGTTTTAATGCAACATTTCGTCTCCATCCTAACGCAACCTTTTATATTTATATAGTTGTTCCAAATTTGTCTCTCTAAACATTCTAAGGATAAAAACAAATGGGCTCATTCAGTATACATGTTTCTTATCATATCATTCTTGTTTTCGGTCGAATGTAGCCAATGTAGAGTTAGGAATAAGTGGCAAGCAATAAGTTCAAAAATTTTCAAAGTTTAAGAGGGTAATTCTGGAATGATATGATAATAATAAGGATACAAGGGTCATATATATATATGGTTAAAATGTCAAATACACCCTTACATCTTGATCAAAATGCAAACTATATTTCTATATTTTTTTTCATATTTTTATACCCTTAACTTTGATCAAACTATAAAATATACTCCTCAATGTCATTTTTGGATAAAATCTAACAGAAAATTAACTTCATCAATTTCTCTCAATTTCCTCCATTCTACTACTGAAAAAATTCTGTAAAATGGGTTTTCCCCACACCTGAAGCATCGAAAAAATGGGTTTTCTCAACACGAAAAAAAATCCATGACTGTAAAATGGGTTTTCCCCACACCGAAAAACCCTTTAATTTTTTAAGATTTCATTGCATCTTCCCCAAGTTAAATCCAATAAAAATGGTTTTGGGGATTTCGGAAAAACATACAGCTTCAAATAAAACTAGGTGAGTTAATATATTTAATCATACAAGGGTTTGGTAGGTATAGAAATTAAATATTGGATCCCTGATGGGGAAGTGAATGGAAAGTGAAGGTGAAAGTAAAGTTAGAGAGGGTTTATTTGGGAAAAAATTCCCCACATGTTTCCGTTTTGTGGGTTTAATCCTCTCTAACTTTACTTTCTTCACTTCCCATTCACTTTTGCATCACCATTTAATTTCAAAACCCACCATTTCTAAATCTGTATTTTTGCAACTTCGACTGGTGCATCCCCTGTCGCCATTGCCATTGCCTGCAATCTAATGGCCTGTAAATTAACATCAAGATCAATAACCAGATCATGACCATTTTGATCCCATTGGAAATTTTGTTTAACAGTGATAAAGAATAGCTATGAGTGTTCAAAATCTTGTTTACGTGAAATAATCGATTTAGGTAACCTATTTTACTAAAGGGATTCTTTGCTTTTCAGACAATTGAACAAATCGAATTGGTCTTCAAAGAATAGCGATGAACCCCTTCCCCCTCCCTTATAATTTTATGATTTAGGGAAGTAGCAATAAAGACTAAAAGTAAAAATAAAAAAGTACAAAATAAATTCACATCATTTAGCTTCCTTTAACGGTCTATTAATAGACATTAGACACGACGTGCTTTTTTAAGATTATTTTTTATAAAAATTCTAACGGGGAGTATATTTACAGTTTGATTAAAGTATAGGGGTATGAAAATATAAAAAGAAGTGTAGCGGTATAGTTTGTATTTTGGTCAAAGTGCAGAGATATATTTTATATTTTAGCTAGGGCTGTGCAACCGTCCCGAAAAATTCGTTCTGTCTCGAAAAATCGTCACGAACCGAGCGGGACGAGATAAGAAAATTTTGTCCCGACTTGTCCCGTTCAGTCCTGATTTTTCATAAATAGCCTAATATTATTATTTTTTTAAATGTGACCATTAATTTTATTAATTTTAACCCTTAATTTTTAACATTTTAATCTATTGAACTTTAAACTAATTTTAACTTTTAACCTTTAAATTTTTTATCCAAAATACCCGTCTCGTCCTGTCTCGTCCCACTCGGGATTTTCCCTCAACACGGGATGGGACATGACTTAAAAAATTATCCTGTCATGATCGGGACGGAACAAAAATGCTAAAAACCATCTCGTCCCATCCCATACATATCCCTAGTTTTAGCGTATATATTTTTTAGTGATTCATTTGAATTTTTTTTTAAATAATTTTTGTGATATAACAGAAGGTTCGATTGGTCAAATTGTAGCTGTTGGATAATATATGAGCGGTCTAGATCTGAAACGAATAGGAATTAGAAGAGTTTTTTTGTCATTCAGTTAGAACAAATCTGGACCATTTACAAATAAATAAATGGTAATGATGTAACCAGATCCTCCCTCGTCCAGGAGGGGACCCCGACCTACAAATCCTATCCAACGAAAGCTCTCACTCTCTCACTCACTCTCTCTCTCTCTCTATACTCCCATCACCCTGCGGTCAGCGAGCTGCGAGTCTGACTGTCCACGGTCTCAGCCTGAGATCTGCGAGTCACAGAGTCAGTTATCATTTTTTGTCGCGTGGCTATTGCCTCCTCATTTACTGAGTCAGCCATTGTTGACTGTATTTTTAGCTTATGTGACTGTGAGTTACGCTTTAAGTGAGTTGATTGGTTTCTCAGTTATTGTTGCGGGTTTTTCTTATTTAATTATTACTCCTGTGGGTATAGGGTGTGTTGATTATTTTCTATGTTTTTGGGTGCAGAGAAGTTAGAATTGTGCACTGTGGTCTTTTTTTTTGTATAATGATCTCCTCTCACAAAGAAACTCTTTTTTTTAGGGTACAGAAAGCAAAGAATTTTTCTATTTTGGGTTCTCAGTTTAATTAGCCTAACGCAGCACAATGCTTCAGAGGGTGTTTCGAGTGCGGCTCCACCTCTGTGAGTTTACTTGAACAACTTTCCACTTTGTCTCTTTTAGATAGAGAATTTGAATATTTTTGAAAGAATTACTCATAGGAATTTGATGTGAGAAGTTTGACTGTTTTTTGAAGCTAATATGTGTGTTTGGATAGAATACTTTAGTGTATGTTCATTGAGTTTTTTTTTTCGATAGGACATTCTTTGATGTTTAGCTATGAAATTTGATTGATATTGAACTTGAAATTTTCAATCATAGGGATAATGTGTCATGAGGAAAACTCTCTTTATGAGAAAAAGTCGAGACTAGCAGTAACGCTACAGAAGAAAGATACAGCTTATAAAAAATTTTGAAATATCAAAACAAAAATATTGATCGATGTTTAAAATCATAAATAGAACCAATACCTCATCTACCCGAATGTCCAGAATGAAAACAATTAGTAAAATATGAGAAGTAAAGTAATCATATAACTAACAAGGTTCTACGATCTCACCGGGTTGTGATTTGATGGGAGGATCCTTGGGTTTGGCCTACTCCTTTTACAGTTAATTCCTTAGGTTTTATCCTTTATCTAACCTTCATAATGCTCCCATTAGATCTTTCTGGTTTGTCAAGACAGAGCCCGTAATTTATATGTTTTTCAGATATCAAATGTTAGATAAGCCGATGCGCTACTACTAGCCTTATTTTAGGGATCCTCGACTCATTTTCTAAACCGAAAATACTTACAAAAAATACAAGGGATACCCCAAAAATAGTCAACAAAACCTCAACAACAAGACTAAGAAAAATTGTATTAAGCCTACAATGTAATCTTACTCACTCAGGCCAAGTAGTAATGCATAGCTACTTGAAACTGCCAAGTTAGGGATCATAAATCCATCTATTTACTTTAAACCAGCTTCCAACTCTCCTGTAAAGATAAGTCTTAGCTTAGTCAGATCTCAGATTTACAACACAATTATAGTCTATCATTAATTTTTTTCACAACTACAACTATTATATTACTAACTGGATTACAACACCCTACAAAGAGTCTAGAATCTTCTCTTTCCATACAAATTAAATGACAGTATTAAAAACTAACTTTAATATGCTAGTTTTTGACTGCCCCTTCTAGCATGTGCATTAAACCAATTAAGGAGATGGAAGCAATGCCGAATACAATCTCCATAGTACATCTCCTTACAACTGCAATCTAAATACCCCTTGAATAATCATAGTCACCAGATATATTAGCAACAATCTTTCTATTACCAGCACAAGGTACACAATCCACATTATTGTCCATACCCCACATCGGCAACCTCTCAAGAGTTGACAGTCTTGGCATGCTAACCAGGAAATGAAACTCAATCTTGGAATATCCTTTTAAATCAAATCAACTTAGTCCACTTTACAACCTCTTACTATCATGTCAATTTGTTATAAGTTTAATCAACAAGAATGTTTCTGTGCTTGAAACATCCCAGCACCACTGTCTACCGACAATCGCTCTGTCAACTTTTGTATCCATCCCCAACTAGAATTTCAATAAAGCTTCTCCCAAACCCATTATGTAACACCCTTATAAGACACAAGATTCATTCCATATTATAGTCTAACAAACCTGTTATGTAACACCCTTATAGGACACAAGATTCATTCCACATTCTAGTTGAACTACCATTCCTAAATTTTTTTAGCACAACTCAGAAAAATCGAGAACTATCTTCATCATCTTTGTCCAAGTCCATGAGGTCTTGATGGCATTTTAGCAGTGAACAAAGAGCCAGACTTCGAGAAATATGTCTTGCACCACAAAGCCCAAATTGAATCATTTGGTTTTGTGAGTCTATGACAAGAACCCGCATACTCTCAATCACAACTGCCTTATTCCATTCACTCAGACTAAAACCTCCAACCCAGTATACTTCTTTGCATAAACAGTTTCACAAGCAACTTTAGCCACTACATGACCCTTAGTACTCCCTTTTCCACATAGTTGTTCCTTTTAACTCCTTCAACCACATGTAAGACCTTTTTGGGGAAAAGGAAAATGTTTACCCATTAAATCTGGATCCCAAAAAGAACATAATTTATTAGTTGCAACCTTCCTACATATGAAATATGCTTTGCTTCCCAACTTTGACTTCTCTGAGTAATCTTGTCTACATATCTTATAGTCTCCAGGATGTAGTTTTGAACTAAGTAAACAAACTCGCAAGTATTTAACATGGGAAAGACTAAGTTGAAAATCTATAACTTGGAGATTATGGCTCTTAATATCTTGTTGGACTCCAAAGAATAACACATGACTTTTCTAAGGGTTAATATTGCAAACATTATAACTGATGGAAGAAATAAATGACTTCTTTAACCAACCATACAAATGAAACATTCACTTTTAAAAAATTTAAAGAGATCATCTGCAAAGCAATCATTAACTATTATAAGTTTTTTACTATCATAAGAGCGGTCAATGACTGGGAGTTGGATCCAGTTAGCAATCTCATGCAGAAGTTATATCCGTACAAGTTTAGGGCTGATTTGACAGATTCGTTAGAATTGATAGATTATTCAAATGGAGTCTTCTCCGTGAAGTCCTATGTCAAGAACATTGACAATAGTGCTAGCAATTTTACAGATTTCTCTTGGAGGCATATTTGGAAGACTAAGGCCATGGATTTTCTGAAGAGGAGGGGTTTCTCTATACTTAATAAGTGTCATTTATGTAGGAAGGAAGAGGAATCAAATGCTCATTTATTTCTTCATTGTACTTTGTTGTTGAATGCTTGGTACACTATTCTAGGATATTTGAAGGTTCATTAGGTTATGCCAGGAGATTCGCTTAACTTTTTTTTATAGCTAGAAGCATGCTCATAGCACTTCCATTAAGCCATCTTTTTGGCTATTATTCCTTTTGCTATTTTTTAGGTATTTAGAGGGAAAGAAATACTAGGATTTTTGAAGGGGGAGAGAATTCTTTTTGTAAAGTTCTCATGTCTATTCTCATATGTCTTCTAGAATAGATTGGGTGTTTGTTCCCAGGTTTTGATGTTGAAAAAACTTGGGTGGAGACCCTGATCTGATCCTATACTTTTCAGTTTCTAGTTTAAAGTTGTAAATCTCCTTTGGGTCTTTAGTGAATAATTAATAGTTAGTGATAAAAAAATTTTGTTTACATCTCCAATGGTAATTAAAACCTGGCATTGTAAAAGTATGTCTTAGAAGCACATTTGAAGCCTCCATTACAAGGACAAATATAAAAGGAGATAAAAGGTCCCCTGCCTTAGATAATTAGCTCATCTAAAATACCGTTATTCTCTCCCCTCAAATTGCTAGAATAGCTTGGAGTAGTTATACACTCAATCATCTAGTGGTAAAATACATAAGGAAATCTCATATGAAACAAGATAACATGTAAAACTCCCAAGACACAATTATATGCTTTTATCCAATCAATGATCATAGCAAATCTAGGGGTGTTATACTTCAAAATATACCCTCTTACAAGTTCATGAGCAAGAAAAACATGATCTACAATCCTTCTCCAAGGTATGAATGCATTCTGACGGTGAGAGTTTTGGTTTTGATTAATGGGGTCTCAATTGGTTTTATCCCAACTACTAGGGGTTGAAGCAGGGTGATCATCTTTCTATCTTTTTGTTAATATTGGTGATGGATTTGTTAAGTATCTTCTTTATGCAAGCTCATTCGAATGGGTGTCTTACGAGTATTCCCTTGGTTACAGACGGTAGATCTCCACTGATTGCCTCACACATGTTGTTTTCCGATGATTCTCTAGTGTTTTATAAGGAGAATGGGAGTAACTTGCTACATCTCAGATGTATTCTGGTGTTGTTTGAAGTTGTTTTAGGGTTGCAAGTTAATTTTTCAAATAGTGAAATTTTTCTAATAGCTGAGGTTCCAAGACTTCATGTTCTAGAAAATATTTTGTATTGTCGTGCGCGCAGCTTTCCCACTACTTACTTGGGTCTTCCTTTGGGTGCTAGTGTAAAGGATCTGAGAATCTGGGAACTGATCGTTGAGCGGTTCGACTCTAGGTTGACTGGTTGGAAGAGGCATTTTTTGTCCAAATGAGGAAGGTTAACTCTTCTAAAAAGTGTTTTTATCTAATCTTCCTATTTACTTTCTATCTTGCATTCTATTATGTCGTTGATGGCTAATTTGTTTGAGAGAAGGATGAGAACTTTTATGTGGAGAGGAATAGAGGAGGGCAGGAAGTTTCATTTGATCAAATGGAGTAAGGTTTTCTCTCCAGTGCATATGGGTGGTTTGGGAGTCAGATGAGTGAATACTTTTAACAAGGCGCTTCTGAGCAAGTGCTTGTGGAGATTTTTGCAGGAGCGTGACAGCTTGTGGAGGAGAGTTATTGTGGCCATTACAGGAGACGAGATTGATGCTTGGTAATTGTCTTTATTGATGGGGAGATTTTCTTCTTATTCTTGGAGAGTCATATGTCGTGGATGGGACATGTTCTCGAAACGTGTTAGATTCAGAGTGGGGGATGGTTCTTCTGTGACGTTTTGGTTGGATTACTGGTGTGGTGACACAATATTAGTTGAAGAGTTTCATGTGTTGTTTAGTATCACATTTGACTGAGATGCTAGGGTTAATGACTTTTTCATGAGTAATGAGGGGCTCGTGGTTTGGAACTTGACTTTCAGAAGGGCATTCAATGATTGGGAGTTGAAATCAGCTAGCAATCTCTTGCAGAAGTTATATTCGTACACATGCATGGTTGATTTGACAGACTCGCTAGAATGGATGGAATGCCCTAATAGAGTCTTTTCGGTGAAGTCCTCTGTCAAGCTTATTGATATTAGTGCTAACGTTGATACAATTTTCCCTTGGAAACAAATTTGGAAGACTAAGGATCTCCCTTAAATATTCTTTTTTGGTGTGGACTATAGCTTAGAATTCCAATCTCACTATAGATGTTTTGAAGATGAGGGGCTTCTCTATGCCTAATATGTGTTCTTTGTGTAGGAAGGAAGAGGAGTCAAACGTTCATCTTTTCCTTCACTGTTCTTTCTCATTGAAGGTTTGGTACACTATTTTGAAATCTATAAAGGTTTATTGGTTTATGCCAGGAGATCTGCCTAACTTTTTTTGTAGCTGGAAGCATGCTCGTAGCATTTCCATTAAACCATATTTTTGGACTATTATTCATTTTACTGTTTTTTGGGCTATTTGGAGGGAAATAAATACTAGGATTTTTTAAGGGGAGAGAACTTTTTTTATAAAGTTCTCGTCTTCTAGAATGGATTGGTTGTTTGCTCTCAGGTTTTGATACTGAAAAAACCTGGGTGGAGACCATAATCCTTTGTTTTTCAGATTATAGCTTACAGTTGTGAATCCTTTTGAGGTCTTTTGTGAATAGTGAAATAGATACCTTTTACCAATTGAAAAAATCACTATCTCTCAGTGATAATCTTTGAGATACACTTATAAACAATAATGCAGCGAGAAATAGGTCTATAACCTGAACTTTAGAAGGATTATTGACCTTTGGGACCAAGGTTGCAGTTGTATTAAACTGCTTTAATAAACAACCATTCTGAATCATAGCTTTAATCAGATCCCCACCCATAATTCCTAAGATTTCTTAAAGAAGCTAGCAGAAAACCCATTATGCCTAGGAGTCTTAGTGTTATTAAAAGAAAACATAACCTGTTTTATGTTCTCACCAGTCACTAGAGATAGAAGTTTTCCCCTTTGGTCATCATTCAAAACCATAGACACAATCCTATCTGTGAAATCATTTAGAATGGGACTAGTGTTGTCTAAAACACCTAAAAAGTTCAGAAAATTACTTACAATTCTGTCTGCTACCAAATTAGGGTCTTGGTAATACATCGATCAGAATTTATCAGTTTGTCCCGCGAGAGACTTACCAACCCTCTATCCAACTTGTTTATAAAGTCTCACTACCCAACCTTTTATGTGACAAATGATCATCCATAAGCTAAATCATCAATTCAACAGATTTTGAAGTTTAAACAATCATTAGACTCCACCATACCAGAGTCAAAATCATGATTCCCTCCAACTTTCTCATTCAACCACTTAATCACATTAAAGTCTCCCATCACAACCCAAGGACCATCTTCAATCATCCTTTTATTTTAACCAAATCTGTCTATAAACATCTCCTTGTTGTGTCATCATTGCTTGCATAAACACGATAAACAAAACTCAGATCCATCCCATCTTCACCTTCATCGAGTAGGATATAACCCCGTTTGAAATATGAAGAATATATTTAATTATCCACATTCCTTATTTTAAGCCAACCAAATGCGACTACTATTACAGTGATCATAGTTTTGCATGTAGCTATATGTTTTGAATCATCTTATTCAAAACGTACTAACAGTTTGATGGAGTTATCAATAAAGATAAGTTATTGATGTTATTGACTTATTGATGATGTTATTAAATTCATCCAAAATTTTTGAATGATCAAACACACCTACAAAATTTAAAGACTCATACATAATACTTAAAAATTTAACTGCACAATAAACACAACGACAAAATATTAGAGTTGTTTCACAACATATTGTGGTATATCAAGAACATGCATAAAGATGTTGTTTAATAAAAGAATAATTTTACAGTGATCAAGTGATATGTCAAACATTTATAGGTTGATTTATGACCAATTAAAATGATTGGTTAACTGATAAATAATTAGTACATCACTTGGCCTTTAAAACATGGTCGGGTGTAGAATTACTAAAAAAAGGTTTTCTAAATCTATAATATAAAAATTAAAAACTAAAACATAAAAACTCATAACACCATAAAAACTAAAAAAATATGAGAAGTATGTTTCCCCTCACCAAAAGGTTCTCGAGATTACATAAACAGTATTAGTATAATAAAAAATTTGGAAATTAAATTAAAATAGGAAGTTTGAATAAAGCGTTAAGCTAATAATTTTTTATATATTTTTCAAACGATGTAAAACTATTACTTATTTACTTATTTACTACATTACATATAAATCATAACCATCTCATACTTTTTGCTAGAGATTATTCTTGAACCTTTCAATGGTTAACCAATCATTTATAATTAGCCACTATTTATAGGACTTCAAATGGCTTACATAAAATCTGATATGGATTATTCAATCTAATTGAAATAAGATCAATAGAATATTCTATTGAGATCTAGTTTATCAATATTAACAACCATCTGATTAAATCAACGGTCTCGATTGATATTCTCATATTGTCATGTTGATAAGTCATGTTCATTTGATTGATCTCACATTCAATTCTTGATAACATGACTGAGAGAAGATTCTAGGTTTTCGCAAATCTTTTATTTCATAATCGAATACAAAATATCATGCTTGGTTAGTTTTATATTTTCAATTTAACCATTTTGCCTATTAATTGAAAATTGGGACATCTACGCACACGTTGACTAATTTCACAAAATTTTTACACAAAAAAAATATTTCTTTGAATTTAACATTTTTTATATAAGGTTATTGGTGATAAAAATAAAAAGGTGTGTCAGGACATCTCAATAAGGCTGGCACCTTCGAGCACCCTTCTCATCTAACTCAATATATTATTAAATTAAAATAAAAGAATCAGCAAAAGAAAACATAAACAAAAAAAATCAGCAGAACCTAGAAGAATGTATTTACAAATATCATAAAAAATAAATGAAGAATAAAAATTTAAAACGTTCCACCACCAAGTTGGAATAGCTATACTAGGGGCTATGGACGTTAAACAATTTGTAACTCGGTTACCCTCCTAATAAATATGAGTGACAACAAAATCTATATGATCGATTAAATTTAAACATCTATCTCAAGCAGTACGCCAACGCAAGAGACTTTCCAATATCTAGAACAAACAATAGTCACCACATAAACAAAATCACTTTCCAACTATAATTATGTCCATCTAAAGAGCGAAACATAAAAAATTGCATGGTTAGCACCAGTTAACTCAGCCTAAGAAGTAAAATATATGCCAATGTGAATGGTATAACAACCCTTAATAAATCTTCTTAAGGTACAAAATACACCTCCACAACTTACAAACCCAGGATTAGCAAAAGACGTCATGTTTACCTTAATCCAAACTAATTAAATTTAAATTATTTGAAGTTAACAAAAAAATGTTGAACGTAGAACTTTTAATATATATATTTTTATTACACATAAATTATATATATATTATTAAAAATTATACATGATTATTAATTAGATATATATATATATATATACTAAATTCTGTTGAGTGCTGATGTTTTCAATTTAATTATTTTTATTTTTTTGAAAGTTTTATAATTGTAGCTGAACCGGATACACGTAATCGAGCCGAACTGATTACTCTAGTTTCATTCAGTTCGACTCTTTTGGTTATGCTGGTTTGGTTCGATTACAAAAATGTCTTACTAACCAACCGAACCGTTCATACCTCCAAAGAGAATATAAGATTCGACATAGTGTTAGGATAAATGTTCCAACTTTTAATACTTTAGCTAATTTGGAAGTTGGATAATGTAACTAGGTGGACAAGAAAAGTGACAGGAATTTTTTAAAAGTATAATACGAAATAAAAGAAAATGATAAATTAGCAAATGTTTATCTCAACCTCATTTTTTGATTCAAAATTACCTAATATTATTTTTTTATATAAATTATTCACTCAAAACTTCCATCATCTGTGACAACTCAGTTGATAGGATCAAGTTTGTTTTTGTTTAGGTAATGAATTGATGGGAGACGAGATGTGAAAGTCAAAATCTTATTAGTTTATTGTAATACCCCAAGCATTGTAAGGGGTAGAATTGTAATTCTAACCCCCACCACTCACGCCTTAACACACACTACGCCCTAGAGTAACCCACCAACTAATATTATATATACTCTAAAACCCATCTTCTTCTCCATCTCTCTCTCTCTTTCTCGAGCAGTTTCACCCCTCGCTTATAATTGTTGTTCTTCACCTCCCTCTCTCAAACGTTTGACAGCAAGCCTCCAGCTCTCCTTCTTCCTCTTTGTATCTCTCCATTGTTGATTCTCTGGTAAGCCATCTTCTTTCTTCCTCTTTCTTTATTATTTTTCTAGTTTTTCTATTTCTCAATTCAACTATCCCATTTCTATGTTTATACATATTTATCCAAATCTGAACTTTTAGTCTTCAAATTCCAGCAATTTACATCCTATTGTATCTATTTTTGGCATCGTCATCGCATCGCCTCCTGCAAGCTTCAATTTGGTAATTTTCATGTTATCCTTTCTTTTTTCTCTGCTCTCTCTCTCTCTCTCTCTCTCCCCTTCGTCTACCTCCCACTCTCTATTCTGTCTCTCTCTCCTCGTCTTCCCATCCCTCTCTGTTGTGTGTCTCTCTCTCCCTCTTCTTCGTCTCCCTCCCCCTCTCTGTTCTGTCTCTCTCTTACGTCTCCACCCCCCTCTCTGTTCTGTCTCTCTCTCTCTCTCTTTCGTTCCCCCCTCTGTTGCATGTGTCTCTCTCTCCCTCTTCTTCATCTCCCTCCCCATCTTTATTCTGTCTCTCTCTCTCTCCTTCATCTCCCCCATCTCTGTTGCGTCTCTATTTCTCTCCCTCTTCTTCGTATCCCTCCCCCTCTATGTTCTACCTCTCTCTCTCTGCTTCGTCTCCCCCCTATTGCGTCTCTTTCTCTCTCTCCCTCTTCTTCATCTCCCTTTTCTGTTTTCCCCTTCTCTTAAACCGGTTCACCTGAACCGGACCAGTTCATTCAGACCGGGCCGAGCTGGTTCAGTCAGACCAGACCAAACTGAACCACCTCGGTCAGACCGGACCAGTTCAACCCGACCAGACTGAATCGGCCAAAAATACCATAACCGAACCATGTTGAACCGTTTTAAACCACTTGAGTAATTTACACCCAATGTGGTTTCTACCTATTCCCAACCTCGCTTAGTTAAGTAAATAATTGTAGATATTATAAGAATTTGTTGTGATTTGGGATTCTTGGATTTCAGGTTATTAGTTGCTGAATTTAATTCGTAGAGAATCCAAGTAAGTGGATTTACATAATAATTCGGTTCATATGTTATATGTGTAGAATATATAATATGAAATTGTTTTATTATTTCTTTATGTTTAATCTTATGATCAAGTGTTTTATTTGTTTTTCATATTATGATAAAATTATTTACCATGCTATGTATGATTATATTTTGTGGTATACATGTATTAGTTATATCGTATGTTCATGAACAAGTTATATGTTTACTCATGTATATGTGATAACGTGAAATATGAATAATAATTCATGTAAAAAGTGATAAGTAAACAAGAAGTAGACTTAGTCATGTTCCTTGGTTATCAAGTAACCAGTTTGTTTACGTCATGTTATCAAGTTATACGGTTGGGTATCACCATGTTCATGTGAGCGTTCTTAAGGTTCAGATAACCTTAAGTGACATCAAGTTTCAAGACACCCAAACTGTCATGTTCATGTTCATGTTACAAGTTCAATTCTGGTTATTGTTAATCGAGGCATATGCCTAGTAGAATTATGATCAAGCAAGTATAAGTATTGGCATGTATAAGTGCAAGTTTAAGTTATACGTTAATCATGAAATCGGTGTGTTGTTACAAGTATTTTATGTGATCAATAAACGTGTGAAATAAATATACATGAGTTATCTATTTACATTTATGTCATGTGAAACTTATTAGTATCTGAATTTACTTAATGAGTATTTTTAATACTCATCCCCCATAGATGATTGTGTTGCAGATGATGGTGAGCAGCAGAAGTGAAGGAATGTCATAGCAAGCATGATTATGATTTTTAAGTTTAATTATAACATTATGACTATAGTTTGACTTGAGTTATTTCAGAAATTTATGAATATTCATGTTTAATCTTCGTGCTTCACTTTATTACAGTTTAATGAATCATTTATTTTAGTTTAATGAGTTAATATTCTTTTAAAATAATTTTATGCTTCCGCTATTTAACGTTAAAATTAGGGCAAGATTAGGGGATTTCAATTTGGGGATTTCCTCAAATTAGGGTTTTGTTTGAATTGGGAATTATTAAATTGTGAAATTTCAAGCATGTTTAACCGTCGGGAATTAGGGCGTTACAGTTTGGTATCAGAGCACTGGCTTTAGATTCTGTAGACTTTTCTAAGTGAAAGATATGGCATGTCACTCACTCTGCTCATCCTTCATCTTACAAGTTAGGTACGCATGTTTTATGTGTATTAATTATTGATATAGTATGATGTGTTTTGTTTCATTATGGCATGTATGAATTACGTTTATGTTATATTTGCGCGGTACATTGGTAAGTCTTGGGTTTATGGGTAGCAGTGCGATGGCGCCCCCTATATGGAACAACAACAATCATACACTAGTTGATCCTACTGCTAAGCATCTAGTTGCTATGATGGATATGTTTCAAGAATTTTTGGAGTTGTTAAGACCGACAGCTACGACTCACCCATCTTAGCAACAGACGATGGAGGTTAATATGCAATAGTTGATCCAAACATTCAGGAGGCTAAAACCACTTGAATTTGACGGTCACTTGTCCAACCCACTGCTAGTTGACGAACTGATTGCAAGACTAGAGCAGATCTTCCAATTTGTTCTGTGTTCTGATATTCAATAGGTTATTTATGCAACATTTATGCTGATGGGGGAGGCTCGAAAATGGCGGGAGCTCATACAAAGAGCTCGGAGCTCATACAAAGAGCTCATGACATCGATCGTAATCTACTGACATGGGATCGTTTCAAGGAACTCTTTTTTGAGAAATATTTTCTGATCACAGTCAGGACAGAGAAGGAGGCTGAATTCCTCATACTTGTGCAAGGAGCTATGAGTGTAGCTGAATACGAGTGGAAGTTTGAAGAATTGTCTCGGTACACCACGCACTACGTGGATAGAAAGATAAAGAAGGCACAGACTTTTGAAAGAGGATTGCGTCCAGAGATTAAGGGATCAATGTCGCTTCATAAGCATACCACCTACGCAGCAGTGGTTGAGGCAGCTTTGTTGATGGAACAGAATCTTCCTCGACGTGCACCACCACGGTCAGAGCAATCATTTCATGGAAAGAGGAAATCGCAGGATTCTCATCAGGGTCCCCACAATGTAAAAAGGCAGATGATCAAATCAAATCCCTTATGCGCTACATATAACAAGCACCATAACAGTCAATGCTTTAAGCGAACAATGCTTGTTTTAAATGTGGGAAGATTGGACATTACCTCAGACAGTGCCCTCTGCTTGCTCAAGGCAGCCTAGTAATGCTGCAAGTGGTAGAGCTAAAGGGAAAGTTTTTGCATTAACTCGCCAGGAAGCTGAGCAGTCGGATGCAGTTGTGGCTGGTACATTACTTGTACTGGGACATTCAGCTTTTACATTAATTGATTCCGGATCCACGCATTCTTTTATATCTGCTTCATTTGTGACTCATGCATCTTTGTCTGTTGTGCTATTGGGTTTTGAGTTATGTGTTTCTACGTCTTTCGAAGCTTCTCTCCGCTAATAAGACGATAGAGAGTTGTTTAGTGAGGTGATAAATCCAAATCCAAAGCACCTAAGTGAAATTGGATTTGTTCACACCAATCTGAAAAATTAAGCTCATTAAACATTGGTATAGACGAACAATGCGAATGGTGTGAAATACGAACATGTATTGCAAGAATAACATTATGCTCATACATTAATACTTTGAGTTATAAACTTAACCATATATACATATTCAAACATATAATTCAGATAAACAATAAATGCATATCAATATTTTTCTTTGGGTCATACAATGACATACAAGCATAAAATATAATGATGCTTATAAGAAAAATTCAATCATTTGGCAACCATATATGCACCACTTAGATATATATATATATATATACTATCTTTGGATAAGAAATACAAGTGATAGAGCATACTAGTTACCAACAGTTATGTTCATTAATTATAAGAACAACTAATCAACATTTGGATATGACTCTTAAATATTTTATAATAATAAACTTGAATTTACCAATTAAATATATATCATATTACATTATGTCATTTATAAACATCATCATTCATGAGTAATTGAGTGTTAATTATACAATTCAAAATTTAATAATCTTTATGATTCGTTCATTTTGGTGACTAACAAACCATACATAATATAAATTTCAAATTATATAAATTCTCACATAAACATATAAAAAACACATTACTTAATGATTTTAATTAATAACCATAAAAGAAACTTATCCTATACAGAATATTCATAATAAATAAATTAATCATGTTCATTAGATAGACATACATACTAGTGGACAAAATCTGGTTATTACATCATAAAGAACAAAATCGTGGGCAGGATAATGGGCCAATAGCCAGCATAGAGTAATGGGGAATAAGCCAAAACTAAGCAACACCATTTCTTAATATATGATATATGAGTGCAGTGCATGATTGATAAACTAATACACGGTTCTGGTTAGTTTACAATTTCCCATTCAATATCCATTAAACTCACACTTCTTTAGCATAAAACAATTCGGCTTCAATCAATCATAATTATATACTTCAACTATATAACAGACATCAAATCAATATCCATATTTACAATCAAGTACTTCTCATTGATTAGAATATTGTTCGATTTTATTTGGTAACTAACAATTCAGTATGAGCATTCTTTAACACAAACATACTACCCAGGGAAAAAAAACAAAAGAAACACATTCGGCTTATAATAACAAACTGTTCGGAAAATTACATATACTGTCATGCGAAAATTTCATAATCATTTATGTAATTTTCTAATCATAATTTACGGTTTGATAATTAAAGAAGAGAAATAATATTTTATGAACAATTATGAGATCTTAAACCTAATGCTCTGATGCTACATGTAAGTTTGCTATTTAATTTTGTATACAATATAATTGTTTAGATCTCTAAAATTTTATGACGTTCACATTTACATCCATGGGTATAAAGAATATACTATTAGTCATAGTATAACATTGTGAGATCAAAGACCTTGATGAAGACTTTAATAAAGAAATTGATTTCTCCCCCTTTACTCCTTTAGATCTTCAAGCACATTTAATGATGGTGTAAATGTCTCTTAATTGGGTTGAGAGAGGACCAAATTCTAAGGGGGTTGATATATAGACACCTTCCATCAAGGTGGTGGTTTCTCACATTAGATAGTTGTTACTTACTTCAAAGTAACCATCTTTCACATAATCAACCAATAGGATTTTAATTTAATATTTTCCTATTAAACCCATTTAGTAATTGTCTATTATATGTATAAGGGTCAAACAAGTCTCCCACTTAGCCCATACGACATTTATTTCATGATTTAATAGAAGAACATAATACAAATAGTATAAACCTAAAATTCTCAATTCAATGGTTATAACACAATATCATCATTAATAAAAAGCTAATGAAAGTTATGACGGTTGTACATTATTAGTCGACATAGTCCTTTCCACCTACCACAACATTAGCCTTCACCTAACATGATCTATAAGTGAAAATCACATAATGGTCTAACACTATTGTCCTTGTTAGAGGCGAATCTTGTTAACATTCTTCATTCATTCATGTACATATTACAGAATATAAACAATTTCAGAAACAAAACGTATAATTCAGCTCAAAGTGTCAAATACATAAACATCATAAAATTCTTGAGAGTGTACATGCCCCTAGTTTCATTTTCAAGACTTCTTGCTACCCCAGCTTCTACCGAGGCTTGTTCATCTAAGAAGAACCAATCGGCACTCGAGTTTGTCATCCCAAGAGATGAGGATGGAGCTGGACTTATAACTCTACAACTAGATCTAGAAGCATCTATCCAAGATGAAGATGATTTGATTCTTGATATAGCTAAGTTCCTTCTGTTCTTGAAGGATCAAAAGCTTTTATTCTAGATTCCTGAAAAGGAGTTGAAAGATACTACTCTTGCTTACAACTTACGGGTATGACAGGTTACGTTTTATGTTGACATTGCATTTGAATCACATGAAAATTCTAACTTTATTTATTTTTCAATCCTTGTAGCGCATCACAGCCTTAACTCGAAATCTTGGTGTGCTAGTTAAGAAGCGTGATAAATATCTTGCAGATTTAGAGAGGGTGAAATTCAACCTGGAAAAGATTAAGGCTGAGTTAATGCATTTTCAACCATGTTAGACGATGTCAAATCTCATAACTCTGTGTTATATGTAGAGAAGCATTCTCTCGAATTTAGTTTTTATGCACTAAATGTGTCAGATGACATGCTTAAACAAGATATGAAGGAACTGTATAGTGAACCTTATTTTAAAGGACGAGATGATATGAAGCTAGAGTATCTTGAAGGAAAAGTTGGCTCGTTGTCTCCTCCGTATGAGAATATCAAGGATGATACCCTTTATGCCGATGTTGAGATTCCCTCTAAGTCTAGTCCTTATTCGCATGATAGAGTTAGACGGTGAGACCAAGAGAATTGTAAAAATAACTTTTTGTAAAGATTATTCATTGCTCTGTCTGTGCTTGGATCATTCTATTTTTACCTTGCACGTTATATCCACCTGGCTCGAATAAAAATTAGGTCGAGTAACAAGTTTGAGGCAAGTTTTAGTTTTTAGATTTCAAACATTGCTTGAGTTATTCATAACCTATGTTTACCAGTCAAAATATAACATGTTGGACTACGTTTAAAAGCTTGGCAACCATGTATACCTAGGGACTTGGACACGTTCAGGCCAAATGTTGAACTTTGACAGACCAACGTGTCCCTGTTTTAGGTCAACGGTAGAGTTTGATGCACCAAAATAAGGGGAGTTATCACTTTCAGGCCAAGTGTAGAATTATGGATGATTGGCGTGGCTCTATTTCAAGTCAAAGGCAAAGCTTGACACTGAAGTGTGGGGAACACTTTCGGGCCAAGTGTAGAACTATGACAGACTGTCGTGGCCTAATTTTAGGTCAAGGGCGGAGCTTGACAGACCAAATGTAGACCGTTTCTTTTGGACCAGGTTTGGAAGCTTGGCTGCCAAGTTTCAAGGACTTAGGTGACTATAAATTACTCCTAAGACTTGCGTTCGTTGTGGACCACGAAAACTTATTTACCTGAGAATTGCTCCTAGGGATATTCCTTGTGCGGACCAAGTTTAAACACTTGGTAATTGGATCCCAAGAAGTTATGAGCCAGAAAATGGCTCTCAGTGCTTGTTCCTCATTGCAAACCAAGTTTAGAAGTTTAGTAGTTAGACCACGTGAATTTATGTGCCTGAGAAGTGTTGGGTTGGTGTATCATCACGTAGACAATATGAGGACTTGTAGCTTCAAATGAAAACTTAAAGACATTTCCCTTGAGTAAAAAAGACTTATGGCCTTAAGTGAAAATTTTAAGGACTTTGCCATGATGAAAATTGAAGGACCTAGGCATTAAGTGAAGACTTAAGGACTTTCTCCTTGATGAAAACCGAATGATTTTTGCATTGGGAAAACCAAATGTCTTTTGCCTCAGTACAAACTAAAAGACATTCTACATTAAGTGAAAACTTAAGGACTTTTTTTAGATGAAATGAGGCATTAAGTGCAAGACAAGGATCACAGATTTTGCAAAAGTATGAAGACTTGAGATTTATCACTTCCTTAGAATGGTAAAAACTTATTGTGCAGAAGGATACATATTAAAAACTCTACTTCGTCCATCTCGGCTACTGTGAATTTCAAATGCTTCAAATTAGTGAATAATTTGAAATTTGTTGCCCCCATTATGCATCCTATGTTCAACCTATATCAAAGATTTGTACCCTGGCTCATTTTTGGATGTTAGAAAAACAAGCCTTATAAAATGCTCCATAATCTTTCCCTCAAGCATTCTCAATATCAAACCAGCATCACATCCTCTTATCATTTCGCAATGATGAAGATCGACCCAACATACTTTTAAAACTTGAGATGCTTTGATACCTTATGTTACCAACGCTTGAAATATGGTTGAACTGATTCTCTATGATCAAAATGTTTGTTTGGATGCAGTCTTGCTAATTAGAGAACCTCAAAATAGATATAGGATTCCTACTCAGACATGGCCGAACATGAAAGGCAAACCTCGAAATAATAAACTCAAAATTATTTTGAGTATACAAGCTGCTCACTGAGACTCAAGAAGTGGGGGAAAACTTTGGAGGGACCAAACACATTTTGGGTGTAGTCCAAATGAAGTCTTTGAAGTGGTAACTGACCTAGATCAGTATCCATTATAATCTCCATATTAGGCATGTATGAGTAGGGGTGTGCACGGTTCGATTCGGTCGGTTAGTAAAGCATTTTTGTAATCGAATAGAATTCACCGATTACCTACAATACCAAACTGAACCGAATCGGTGTAACCAAAAAACCGAACCGAATGAAATCAAAGTAATCAATTCGGTTCGATTACTTATAACTGGTTCGGCTACAATTATAAAAAATTTAGAAAAATAGCAAAAATCATTAAATTAAAAATATCAACACTCAACACAATAAATATATATATGTCTAATTAATAATTATGTCTAATTTTTAATAATATATGTCTAATTTGTGTCTAATTTATTATGTTTTTAATAATTTATGTCTAATTTATATATGTATATTAAAAAATGGTTGTAATTAGTTCAAACTAGTTACATGTTTATTGTAAAATAATTCGAACCGAAAATTTGGTTACTTAAATGAACCGAACCGATTACAATTACCATAGTAAAAGAACCGATCGCACTGATTTGATTCAGTTTAGTTTGGTTTGATTCGGTTGGTTCGTAAAATTCTGCACAGCCCTATGTATGAGGCACAATGGATGAACATATAAGACAAGGTTGTGTCTCTATAATTTTTCCTCGAATGACACATGTTTGTGTCTCTAAATGACTTCATAGATTGATGTTATCCAACCATATGCGAAGCTGATCCTCAATAAAG
Source organism: Datisca glomerata (assembly GCA_003255025.1). NCBI lineage: Eukaryota > Viridiplantae > Streptophyta > Magnoliopsida > Cucurbitales > Datiscaceae > Datisca > Datisca glomerata. The sequence continues at coordinate 411,728 of QANY01012326.1, forward strand.
AAAGTTATATTCCTAATCAAGAAATCATCTCCTACTAGTACATCAAAGAGACTTTCCTAACTTCTCACCACAATCTTGGAGATATTAGGAAACATCCTAAGACCCTTTACACATTTCTTAAAGTATCAAGATCCTCATTAAGTACATATTTTGAAAGTAAATTTCACATCTTACCTCTTCACCTCTATAAGTAGGTGGTGCCTACTTCATAAAACAATAATTAATTTCTTGCTCTCACTACTTTTACTCTGTTTAAACACTTTTGAGTTGATCGTCGCAATATATTTTGTTGGACACTACATCAGTGTCAAGTTTGATACATTCAAAATCTCTTTTTTCTTTGAGTATCTAAAGATATGCGAGTGTCATGTAGAAGTATTTAAAAAGAGATTTCTTGTATATACCATATCTACGAATTCTTGATTTTTTAAATCACATTAATGTCGAGTTTGATAGCTTCAGAATCTTTTTTCTCTTTGTGAATCTACAAATCTGTGAATAACGCGTGGGAGTATTTAGTAGGAGATTTCTTGCATCTTTAATATGTAAAATTTCTCGATCCTAAATTTTGATGTCAGTTTTAGACTAAAACGTAAAATACACGTGTACAAACTGACATTTTTATTGTATAATACTTATCGACTTTGTATTCTTACTTCCTGTGAATTAACGAACTATGATGCACAAAGAGATAAATGTTGTCTCATTTTAGCACATGCGATTCTTTTTATATTTGGATAATCCAACATTTTCTTTCTTTTATAAAAAATACAAATTATACTTATGAGCTTTATAAATTTGACAAAAATACCCAAAATGTTATTTTTCAGCCTCAAACTTTCATAAATAGGTGAAGTGACCGATGCCTTGTAACGTGGCTGGTGGACCTTAAGTACGTGTCAAGCCACGTAGGAAGCCCATGTAGAAGGTCCATCAAGTAATTAACGTATGTTTTGGAAAACATTTATGATGGCGGGAATTCTCGTCATCCATGCTGTGCTTTTGTCGCCCTTAGATTGTATTTGGAGCAATTAGGGCCACACAAAGCTCAGCATGTAGCAGATTTTTTTGTTCACTAATTACGTAGTGAACTTCACCAATTACGTAGTGGGGTTCACCAAATACATACGAAAAAATATTTCATGGAGAGGTTCACCAATTACGTACTGAGGTTCATCAAATATGTACAAAAGAATAATTCTTGGAGGGGTTCACCAATTACGTAGTGGGGTTCTCCAATTACGTAAACAAAAAAATAATTTTGGAGGGGTTCACCAATTACGTACTGGGGTTCACCAATTACGTATTGAGGTTCACCAGTTACGTAGTGGAGTTCATCAAATACGTACAAAAGAATAATTCTTAGAGGGGTTCACCAATTACGTGGTGGGGTTCAGTAATTACATAGTGGGGTTCACCAAATACGTACAAAAGAGTGATTCTTAGAGGGGTTCACCAATTACGTAGTGGGGTTCACCAATTATGTAGTGAGGTTCACCAAACATGTACAAAAGAATAATTCTTGGAGGGGTTCACCAATTACGTAGTGGAGATTCACCAATTATGTAGTGCGGTTCCTGAAATATGTACAAATTAATAATTTTTTTAGGGGTTCACCAAATACGTACTAGAGTTCACCAATTACATAGTAAAGTTCACCAAATACGTCCTAGGGTTCACTAATAACGTACTAGGGTTCACCAATCTCTCATGACGGTTTCTCTAACCAATACCGGTGGTTCTGGGCTCAATACCGGCAGTTTTGGTGCTAATACCGGCAGTTTTGGGCCCAATACTGGCGGTTCCTGGCATTTTGTTTTCCTTTTTGGCAGTTTTTGTTGTTTTTTCAGCAATTTTACATCAATAAAATGTTTTTAGTACCTTTTTATGACGGTTAGTAATTTATTCTTGATTATGTTGTTGTCATTTTACAACAAGTATCAAGTAAAATAATCTTTCTCCACTCCTTTTAATTCATAACACCTCGAATAATGATTAATTTTGTACGTGAAATATTTTGGTAAACCTCTCAAAGAATGATTGATTTTGTACGTGAAATATTTTGGTGAACCCCTCCAAGAATTATTAATTTTGTGTGTGAAATATTTTGGTGAACCTCTCTAAGAATTATTAATTTTATACGTGAAAACCCTTCTAAGAATTATTGATTTTATACGTGAAATATTTTGGTGAACTCCTACGAATTATTAATTTTGTACGTTAAATATTTATTAATTTTGTACGTGAATTATTTTTGTGAACCCCTCCAAGAATTATTAATTTTGTATGTGAAATATTTTTGTGAACCTTTCTAAGAATTATTAATTTTGTACGTGAAATATTTTGGTGAACCTCTCCAAGAATTATTAATTTTGTACATGAAATATTTTAGTGAACCCCTCTAAGAATTATTAATTTTGTACGTGAAATATATATTAATTTTATACGTGAAATATTTATTAATTTTGTACGTGAAATTTTTTGGTGAACTGCTACAAGAATTATTAATTTTATATGTGAAATATTTTGGTGAACCCCTTCAAGAATTATTGATTTTGTACGTGAAATATTTTGGTGAACCCCTCCAAGAACTATTAATTTTGTACATGAAATATTTTAGTGAACCCCTCAAGATTCTATTGTACCCCACTACGTAGTGAGATTCACTAAATACGTACAAATTAATAATTCTTAAAGGGGTTCACCAAATACGTACAACCTAATCGCCATACTTAATAGGAATCGCCTATTTTTAGCTCCTAAACGCCATATGAAGGTGCTAATCGCATCGGCAAAGCCAAGCACTAGTTTTATGCCTCCAACCACGTGTTTCAATCCCCAAATGCCATGTACAAATTGGCGATCGCCAGTCTCCCTCCCCATCGCCATTTTTTTGCTCCCAATCGACATTTATATGGCTTTAAACACCATTCTTATGGCTTTAATAGCCATTCTTCACAATTTTCCTTAGAACTGATATTTTTTTAATTATTTACGGTACACCAGAAAAATCATCGATAAAAATAGAAAAAACTCATTATTTAAATGCAAACATTCATGACACTCACTTATTATGTAAAATTAGATTGGATTAATTAAGGATTCTCGATACAAATGAACACTTATTCATAAACTCGTTAAAAATTGTCATTGACAATGTTGTTGTGCTTTTGTGACAAGTATCGAGAGACACGGGCTTTCACCATATATAATTATAGGTAGTGATGTTATGACGGTTGGTAAATCCTATTTATCAGTTTGACGAACACGTATAACCCTCAAGGTCAAATTTCATCTATAAATCTAACATATCTGCTAAAAGTTTGAAATTAAATATTAAAATTTGAAATTTTAACCTTTAAGTTTATAAATTATAACATATCTGCTCAAACAGCTTTCGGGCCTCCAAAGTACTTAAAATAATATTTTTTTAGACCCAAAACTGGGTCGTGATAGGTAAACTCGGTCACACATGTAGATCTCTGGATAAGATTTGATTTGATATCTTACGGGCTCTGTGGTTCCACCCGAGTAAAAAATTATGCCCTCTAGAAGTTGACTTGCGCGTGCTACGATCCAATATGGAGTATTGGGGCCAAATGCTTGAATCGCCATCCATGACTGGCGTTTGGGGCCCAAACGTCAGTCTTGAATGACGAATCAACATGTAGTGATGGCATTTAGGTCCTCATTGTGACGTTTGACTCTTAACAAATTTCATACACACTTAGTTATATTCACACACTTTGACATTTTACACACTTAACAATTTTCTTACACTCAGTCATTTTCACAAATTTGCTTATTTTCACACATTTAGTCATTTTCAAACATTTAACCATTTTCACAACTTAGCCATTTTTGCAACTTAATCATTTAACACACTAAGTGTGTGAAAATGACTAAGTGTATGAAAATTGTGATTTTCATGTGCTTAGTCATTTTCACACACTTATCAATTTTTGTAACTTTGTCAATTTCACACACTTAAACATTTTCATATACTTGGTTATTTCATACACTTAGGCATTTTCACATATTCGGTCATTTCATACACTTAGACATTTTCACATACTTTGTCATAGTTGATAAATTATATATTCACACACTTGATCATTTTGACATATTTTCGTATAATTATCATTTTCGTGTAGTTATTTTGCTACACTTGGTCATTTTTACATGCTTAACCATATTTTCATACACTAAGACATTTTTCATATACACTCAGCCATTTTTATAATTTTTCACATATAGTTCGCAATTTTCATTCACTTAGTAATTTTCTCACCTTCTGTTATTTTTATGTACTTGTTTTGCCACTTAGCCATATTTTCATGCACTTAGTCATTTTCACACACTTGTCAATTTCCTTACACCTATTTTCACATGTACTTGGTCATTCTTATTCCATTTCTTCAAGCTCTCTTCAAAGACTTCACATACTTAATCATGTTTATACTCTTAGCCATTTTTATATAATCGATCATTTTCACATACTAATCTCATTGTAAATCTTTATTTAATAATAACTCGTTGCTGAATAAAAAAATTTAATTCAGACTTTCCTTTAAAAAGTAAATCATTCATTGGTATCACTACATATACATATTTGTTTTTGTTATAACTGACTTTTTGGTTATAACACAAATACAATGACGAAGAATTTTTAATAATTGATTCAGCTGCATCATTTCGTTCCAAGTTGGATATGTACTCTCCTCTTTGTAGAGGTTCTTCCATTTCTTCAAATAATTGAGTTTGGCTTCCTTCGTCATACTTTTCCACTTTAAAGCTAGATGTTTTCTTGTCTACATATCAGAAACTCACTTAAATTATAATCAAAATTTATCAATTCCATGTTATAATGTAATATTTATTTAAACATACTTACTTCATGACCACTAATCTTTTCACCTGCCACCCTCATTTTAGCACATAGCTTTAAACAACCACATTAACATTGTAACTCTTTATATGAAAATAAGTAATATTAAATTGATTATCTCATTAATTACTTACAAGTATATAAAGAAACTCTTTGTGCCTTCTTCACGTTGACATTTGTGTTAGCCATCTATAATATATGTTAGTATAATCAAATTTAGCCATATGATAATATCTTCTTATCATTATTATCCCTGATACTATTTATAATTGAACATCATCTAGTAAGAATGCTAAAATGGCATACCAATGTTATGTTCTTGTATACATCAGCCCCTATTATGTTATTAATCAGCTTTATTTAATGACTACTTGAGATGGTGAATTAATTGGAAGTGATATATATCAATAATCTTAATAGACGATAAACATGATGTGTACAGAATTTAAAGAATGCAAGAAACTTAGTTGATCTAGTTGCAACATGTTCTTCTCCAAGATTTCCACAATTTATCATGTTAAAAGAATCATATTAGTAAATTTTCACTACGTATGTAAGCTTGTAAAAAACTCAATAGATGTCTAAATCTCTATAATCATATAAAAAATGACGATCATGTAATTCTCTCTAAAGTAGGACTTTCCCTCTTATTTGATTACTTGAAGGATAACATGTACAATGGTATAAATCTAATAACAAACATACATATGTAATAACATAGTTTCCATGAAAAAAAATAACCTCAAGTAATATCTCATTCAGACTACAATATTCCATATAGAAACATGAAAAAGGAAAAAAATGAGAAATTAGTCTACAACATAGCAAGCTCCATTTGATTAAGTAAATCCAATTCAGACTAATGATATTGGTAAATGACTACCAGCTTTCTCAATGCCGACAAGTCTTCTCTATTGATGACCAATAATCAAGAGGTTTCACCTGGTAAAAATAAGGAGACATTTTTATAATTGGGTGAAAATACAAGCCATGACAATACTGTCCATCCCAACCAATAAGTTGAAAGGCACAAGATACCAAAAATATGTTCTAGACAAGCTAAAAATACAAAACTCATTTCATTGTAGAGGGACCCAATAAGATGTTTTTCTATTCACCGTCTTTATCTAATTGGAAACCCGGAAAGACACTACCACAACCCCATAGTCTATCTCTCTCTCTCTCTCACACACACACACACACATCTTCTCTAGCTATCTATATTGCTTGAAATTAGATTAAGAAGAACTAAAAGAAAACAGATGTTGGCATACCCTTTTTGAAAACAACATAGATAGCTGATTTGCGAACGACACAAATTATAGAGTATTCTTCAGCAAGTATAATATGGTGAAATTCAGTCACTAAGAATCCTTATGGAATTCAATAAACATAAAACTGTTTAAAAATAATTCAAATAACATGTACAACAATGGTGGTAACTAGGCATGATCGATAAACTCGATTATATTGGAATGACTACGTATGTGCCAGAAAAAAGTGAAATATCATTATATTCATGCTGCTACTGCCTTCTTAGTGTCAAATATAAAAGTAAATGTTCATCTTATTGAGTTAACATCTATTTTAACTACCTAAATGGGACAAGAAAAGGATTAAAGAGTATCTTCTTCCTCTTTTAACAACAAGACCTTATAGAAGTTGCATTTTAACTATACAATGTCTGATGTCTCACTCATCTATTTCATTTAACTATTTCTATACAGCAAAGCAATGTAAAATAAGGTATCAAGTAAAATATTTTTGATATTCAGAAAGTTGAATAAACACAAAAAATTCAAATAGAACAATTTGTAGTCAATTATGTCATCCATATATAGCAGCCATAACCTGAAACACTATAATTAAGTAACTCCAAAATTCATTCAAGAAGATTTTAATCGTTCAGAATAAACTGAGACATGAAAAAATTAATCGCGTGCCCTAGCCTTTGTAATCAACTCAGACATTAAGCATCTCTAAAATTCATTCGTGTGCCCTAGATTTTGATCGTTCACGAAGGGAGAAACACACATATTGTAGACTGAAATTAACACAAAATAGGGCGGTGAGAGAGATTGAAAGAAGAGTATACCTTTCTCGTACCCTAGCTTCTGGCCGTGAAAGGTGAAACACACTTCATCCAAAAACCAGCTATTTCACAACCATAGTGCCTTAAGTTGAAAGAGTGAAAAAGAGAGAGACACATAGAGAGATAGATCACCGACGATAGAGAGGGAGAGGAGGAATCGACCACGAACGTAGAGAGAGAGAGAGAGAGAGAGCCGACGATGGAGAGAAACTTGTGGTTGTCCATTTTGAATTGGTGGAATCATTGTATTCATTTTTCAGGTTCTTCAAACTTCAAGATCCAAAATCTTCAAGCTTTAACTTCAAGAACCAAAATCCAAGTACGATATTCAAGAACCAATTTTCCAAAATTTTCTTCACACCAATAACCACCCGTTAATTTCAGAAATATATCTCGAGAATTTTTTTAGGAACTGAGTGTTAAACGATTGAATAAGGAAAATCAAAATTTTCTTCCTTCAATTTGAAATTCGGCTGCAACATGTGAGGGGGGAAGAAAACTCTTTTTCTCTCTGTGTGTAATTACACACTTATTAATCAGTATCAATTATTGTGTTTTAGAGGTGTGTTGTATCTAATATAATTCGTGTGGCAATCAAATTTCTATCACATATATATAGTGATTAATTTTAAGAATTTGTAAATATACCCTTATATTTTAAATTTTTAAAAATTAACCCCAAAATAACACCATCATCGAATTTTGTATATACCATTTGAGAGTTTGTGTTTATCGAAATTCATCAATTCATGATCAATCTAATTGATCTCTATCAATTAATTAATGAATTTTGTTTATTTATTAATTAATCAATAATTAGAAAATAATAAATTATTTAATTTCAATACAATTAATCACACTTAACTATTAAGTGACAACACCTCACATCTGAGTGTAAGAAATACACTTTGGCGCCAAAATACATTTTGTTCCAACTGATATCATTTCTTCTATTCATGTTCTCATGAGTTATTTCTGAGACTGAATGGACCCACATGAACAAAGTTATGATTCAAATACCTATAAAATTTATCTTTATAAATTCTCGACCTGTTTAAACCTAACATTGTACAACTCCACTATAGGTTCGATGCCGAATCAACTCTCGATTCATACACACTATATTTTCTGTTGGTGTAAATAAACTCTTTTATTTATGGTTCACATAATATTTTAACATATTGTGAATATCAGTAACAAGAGTGACGATGTAAAAAATACCGTTTTACTCATCTTGTTATTATTTTCGTAACTCTTTTATTGATTGTGAATAAGAAAAATATAATAGTGAATTATCTCGTAGAATTCACAAGTCTTAATAATTGACTCAATTCATTGAATACTGGGTCCGGTTTATTTATTCACACACACATCATTAAAGCATAATGTGATATTGTTGCTTTCACAATCTAACCACGGATTTTCATATTTGTGAACCACATCACTCCAACATTATTAAATTAGGAACCCAATAGTTGAGATATTATCCGTCAATTCTAACTCATCCATTTGACATATCAAAGATTACGAGTAACTAAGTCAAGATACCTATTCACCTCAGGATTAATATAATTACGAAAATACTCTTAAGATTATGGCGTTTAGGGAGTAAATTGGGGCCAAAACAATTGTGTTTATGACCCTCATTGGTGATCGCTTGTTAAATTATGGCGTTTATGGAGTAAATTGGCGATTGGAGGCAATAAACAAGCGTTTGGTAACAAAGAAAGACAATTGGGTTTTTTGGTGTTCACCAATTTCGTAGTGGAATATAAATAGTGATTTTAAAATTATTAAGTGTAAAAAATAACTGAATGTGGGCTCTCAGAATGATTGAATAAGAAAAATCAAAATTTTCTTCCTTCAATTTGAAATTCGGCGGCAACATGTGAGGGGGGAGAAAACTTTTTCTCTCTCTGTGTGTGTTATTACACACTGTATCGATCAGTATCAATTATTATGTTTTAGAGTTGTGTTGTATCTAATACAATTCATGTGACAATCAAATTGCTATCACATACATATAGTTATTAATTTTGGAAATTTTTAAATATACCCCATTCAAAAAATAAATAAATAAATTTTAATTAAATAGACAAAGAGCGAGAAAATGGGTTCCTTCTGAGAGTCACCGACACTGCAGTCACCAACGGAGATAATACTTAAGTTGTAGATTTCCACGATCTGGAGAGAAGAGAGGAACGACCTGGCTGCCCTAGAAGCATATTTGCAAATCTAAGAGCCCATTTTTACGAAAGAATAAGAATCAAAGAGTGAGAGACAGAGAGAGACGCTGAAAGAAAGAGAGAAATGTTTTGTTCACTTTTGTGCAGATGAGTCAAAATCAAACCATTAAAATCTAAAAAATGCTAGCGTCAAAACTAATACTTCCCCCATTGACAAGCTCGAGCTTTTATGGTCGAATTCAACAGTAGACAACGGCAAAGGCTCGAGCTTTTAAGCTAGCCCGAGAGGGAGGGAGGGAGAGAGAGAGAGAGGGAGGGAGGCAGAACTTACAACAATGGAGAGGAAAGAGAGAGGAGGGCTTGGACCACAAAGAGATGAGGGCATATTGAGATTGAATGAAAAAGAAAAAAAAAAGAATGTTGGGAAAAGAATTCCCGGTATGGGAGATGGATCCCTTCAAAATAGTGTACATTATTTAGAAAAAAACCAAACTTGGTACAATTTAGTACAGGGGTTTTTGCATGACTATACCTCAAGAAAAAAACATTTTACAAAATTATACCTCTTCCGTAATTTATGCACTCCCTAACCCCGGGCCCACATTCCCTTCACATTTCCTCTTCTTTGCCCTCATTGCTCTTCTTACACATTGGCCCACTCTCTCTCTCTCTCTCTTCATCTTCCATCGTCATCTCTCTCTTATTTTTCCAGAAACCCATTTTCTCATATTCCATTTTCATTTTTGATCTCTTCATGATTTTACAACTTTTTCATTTTCTAATGAAGAAAAAAGTAGTGGGCAATAGGTACATGATGGATACACGATCGTAGTGTAGTAATCATGTAGTATAATTTTAATGGGTTTTATTAATTTATTTGGCTCTTGTTAATTTTTATTTTGTTAAATTTAGTGGGTTTTGTTAATTTTGAGAGAGAACGTAGAGAGAGAAAGACAAAATGTAGAGCTTAGAGAGAGAGAAAATGTAGAGAGAGAGAGAATGTAGAGCTTAGAGAGAGAGAGAGAGAGAACGTTGAGAATGAGAGAGAACGTAGAGAGAGAGAGAGGTACACGATGCCCTCGTACCTATCGTGTAGACTATAAAATGGCTACACGATGCCCGTGTACCCATTATGTAGTCTATAGGATGGTACGATCGTAGTGTAGTCATTGTGTAGTGTACACGATCGTCTTGTAGGCATCGTGTATACTACACATATAATATATTTAATTTTATATATTTATTGAAATATTTATAAATATGAAGGTTAAGTGTTGAAGAAGAATGATTTGACATTTGATTTGATGTTATGTAAGAAAAGTGTTGGGGGAAAGATTGAAGAAAAAGTAGCGGGAAATAGGTACATGATGGCTACACAATCGCAGTGTAGTCATCGTGTAGTGTACACGATGGCTACACAATCGCAGTGTAGTCATCGTGTAGTGTACACGATGGCTACACGATCAGAGTGTAGCCTTCCTGTAGACTACACGATGGCTACACGATCAGAGTGTAGCCTTCCTGTAGACTACACGATGGCTACATGATGATCGTGTAGCCATCGTGTAGATTACACGATGACTACATTCAAAGTAGCAGGAAATAGGTACATGATGGCTACACGATCGCAGTGTAGTCATCGTGTAGTGTACACGATGGCTATACGATCAGAGTGTAGCCTTCGTGTAGACTACGATGGCTACATGATGATCGTGTAGATTACACGATGGCTACATGATGATCATGTCGCCATCGTGTACCCATGACCCACAATTCACTTACTTTTTCTTTATTCATTCCCCTAATACTTTTCATACACAACATCAAAATCAAATATCAAATCATTCTTGTTCAACACTCAACTTTCATATTTATTAATATTTAAATATATATATATAAAATTAAATATATTACATGTGTAGTGTACACGATGCCTACACGATGATAGTGTAGACATCGTGTACACTACATGATGACTACACTATGATCGTGTAGCCATCGTGTGCACTACATGATGACTACACTGTGGTCGTGTACCCATTGTCCAGTAGTTTTTCTTCATTATTTTCCCTCAATACTTTTCTTATATAACATCAAATCAAATGTCATTCATTCTTCTTCAACACTCAACCTTCATATTTATATTTAAATAAATATATAAAATTAAATATATTACATGTTAGTGTACACGATGCTCGTGTAGCCATCATATAACCTACATGATGATTATAGGGTGTGAGTGTACCCATCATGTAGCCTACACAATGGATACACAACGCTCGTGTACTAATAATTGAGCCTACATGATGACTACACGATGTCAGTGTACCCATCATGTAGTCTACATGATGGCTACACGATGCCCATATACCCCTTGTGTAGACTCGTACTCAAAACTAGCAAAATTCATCAAAATTAACAAAACTTATAAAAATTAACAAAATTAATTAAAATTAACAAAATTCATTCTCTCTACGGTCTCTCTCTCTCAACCTTAATTTTTTAGAAAATGAAAAAGTTATAAAATCATGAAGCAAATTAAGTATGAAGAAAAAAAAATGAAAATGGGTTTATGAGAAAATGAGTTTCTGAAAAAAATGAGAGAGAGATGAGGATGGAAAATGAAGAGAGAGAGTGTGTGTGTGGGTCAATGTGTAAGAAAGGTAATAGGGGGAAAATAAGAGAAAAAATGAAGGGAATGCGGGCTCTGAGTTAGAGAGTGTACAAATTACTGAATGAGTATAATTTTACAAAATACTTTTTCATGAGGTATAGTCTTGCAAAAAACCCTTTAGTATATATGAACCGAACTGGAGCTGATATACATAATGCTAGCCGAAAGTATTCTAGAACATGATGTAAAATCCGTATGCAGATGATTTGTTCGTTTTTTACACAATATGTGCATATCGGCAAACAAATATTAAATTTTTTAAAGATTACAGAAAAAAATAAGAATTAATTTAACAATAATTGAGTTCAAGTATTGGAATAATATATTATTTTTCAAAAACATATTAGATAACAATTCATTAATTTTGTTGTTACTCTTGAGTAAGAAATTAGAATTAATCTTTTAATAAATCGTAAATAACAATAAAGAAACCTTTAATCGGTTTGAAATTTTAAGTATCATTTGTTTGATTTGGACGCGTTTTATATTCCGATGTACAAGTTTATGTTAAAAACATAAAATGTATGTATTTTATATCCAGATGTACAAATATATATTTAAAACATAAAATGTATGCATTTTATGTTTAGATGTACATGTTTTATGTTAAAAAATCAAATGTATGCGTTTTATATTGGGATGTACGTAGTTTATGTTCGGGTGTACATATTCTACGTTGAAAAAAATCAAATGTACGCATTTTATATTCAGATGTACATGTTTACGTTGAAAAATAAAATGTACGTGATTTACATTCTAAAGTACATGTTTTACGTTGAAACAATCAAATGTATGTGTTTTGCGTTTGCATGTACATGTTTATGTAAATCAACATAAACGTGTACATTTTGGTATTTTTAGACACTCAAGGTGTTTCATTTCCACAGGATTCTAAACTAGAAGATGTTCCAGATGAAGGATAAGATGCAGATAGTAGTTTAGGACTAATATTGTGTGATCGGAATGATGTGTCATCTGCATCTCGTGATTGATTTCCTCGAAATCACCATTTCCATAAGATTCTAAACTAGGAGATGCTCCAGATGAAGGACGAGATACAGGTGGCAATTGAGGGCAAAAGTTGTATGATCAGAATAAAGTGCCAGGATGTGCTCTGGGTGAAGGACGAGATGAAGATGACAGTTCATGAACATGTCCTTTGGAGAACACAATCATCAAGTACCTTGTTTTATGTGATTGGAATGAAGCTAATTCTAAGGAATTTGGCCATCCAATTTCAGAGAGGTGGAAAACTCCAAAGAAATGGTTCATGGGCAAAATGAAGTTACATTCCCAATTTCACATTATATCAGCACAAAAAAACAACTTTATTTTTCTAGATAATGAGACCTCCATCTTTCATCTCTTGAAGAACGAGATAATGCTCACTCCGCAAAAATGATTTCTGTTTTTTATGCTGGTCCTCTTGTCATCCAAAAGAAAATTTTCGTATGATTTAAAGGCAAAAAACAAGAACGCCTTCAAAGGAGTTGGTACTCTTGATTCGAAGAATTTCTTTTGTTCCTCTTAAGATGAGGTTAAGTTGGAGCTAGAATATGGTGATTATGTTGTTAGTGTTGGTGAAGTAGACAACTTGGTATGAGCAAAACAACTTTTTGGTGTGAAGAATGGGTAACTAATTGTTTTTGTAGCTATCACCATATGCAATTTCTTTTGTCAATATTATTGCACGCTCTCTGTTTTTCGGTTCCGCATCCCACTTGTCATATTTCTAGCCATTTAAAATAAGATCAAATAAAACTTACATCGCTTGAAATCACAATGACACTAGAATATTCTCGAGTGTTAATTTTAGGGGAGTGTTGTTCGCGGTAGCTACTCCAAAATATGAACAATAATTTTCCGGTTGTCTTCCTCAAACATAGATTTATGTCGCTCATGACCGTCTTCTTTGGAGTTGGTCACCTCTTCCAAAATTGGCTGCCATTCCTTGAAATGAGCTTAATTTCGCTCATGAACCGCTTCTTTGGCATTTTCTGCCTCTCCAAAAGTTGGATGGTTGACTTCCTCGAAATTAGTTTCATTTTGATCATGATCACAGCGGTAGAGATTTTCAAAAGAACATCCAAAGTGCCCAATATTTTCTCTTGATTCTGAGTCACTTGGTTCATGTCTCTACGAAGTGAGCAAACCTCAGGCCTCAAATCTCATATTTCATCCATCATAGTCATATCTTTGGCCGGTTCATGTTCATAGACTTTTTGAGCTTTGCGAAGACAAGCCTCGATTGAATCAATCTAAGCAAATATTCATTTGTTGGAACTACATTTGGCTAATTGGTATATATAAATAAACAAGAAAATATCTCATTGTTCTGAAGTCCCCTTGAGACTTGACATGATCGAGAACTTTGGATACGACTTTGTCATTTCAAGCCATAAGTCGTAATCGGAGTTAATGTCAAATCAATAACAACGACTCAGTCCAGATATAAAGAAGCTCCAATAAGGTTAGGTTGGTTGCAAAGGGTTTTCACCAAACCCCTGGCTTGGATTTTTCAGAGATATTCAATCCAGTTGTTAAGCATGTGACAGTTAGGACCTTGGCTCTCACTCAAAATTGGCCATTAAGGTAGTTGGATGTCAACAATGCCTTCTTAAATGACACCCTTTCTAAAACTATTTACATGAGCCAACCTCAAGGTTTTGTCGATTTTCATCACCCTTATCTTGTTTTATCTTGTCTGTAAGCTACACAAAGCTCTTTATGTCCTTAAATAGGCCCCTCGAGCCTGGTATGAGAAACTTAGGGTCACTCTTCTTCATAAGGATTCAGAGTTTCAACCTCAAACTCCACCTTGTTTATTCTAGTTCTGACTGGCAGAATTCGTGTACTTCTTGATTTATGTTGATGATATCATCATCACTCACAGTGACTCAATTTACATTTCTCATCTCGTTAAGGAATTGCACTCTACATTTGCCTTCAAATATTTCGGCACATTACATCACTTCTTAGGAGTACAAGTCACTTAGACTCAATATGGTTTGCATCTTAGTCAAGGTTAGTATATATCAGATTTGTTGCACAAATTTCACATGACAGATGAAAAACCTTTTTGAACACCTCATATTGCCTGCCATAAGTTATCTAAGCATGTAGGTGAGCCACTGACTAATATCACAGAGTTTAGATGCCTAATTGGAGCTTTATAGTATCTTACATTTATAAGGCCTGACATAGCCTTTATATTGAATAAACTCAGTCAGTTTTTACACTGTTTTACATCAGCTCATTGACAGGCTTGAAAGAGATTACTAAAGTATCTTAAGGGTACCAAAACTGAGGGTCTTCTTCTTCAACCAGCCTCTGATATGCAACTCAGAGACTTTACTAAGCAGACTAGGCTAGTTGCCTTGATGATATGAGATCTACTTGTGGGTATAAAATGTTTCTTAGGCCTAGCTTAGTTTCCTGGTCTTCTAAGAAGCACCATGTAGTGGCTAGGTCTAGCACAGAAAGTGAGTATTGGGCATTAGCTCATGCAATAGTTGAATTAGCGTGGTTATAGTCTTTACTGATAGAATTACATTTCAAACCTTCTTCAGTTCTTGTTATATGGTGTGATAATGAAGGGGCAACATCCATTGCTTCCAACCTTGTGTCTCTTGCAAAATGATAAAGTTCTCTCTAAACACTTACAGATTCGCTATGTTCCTGCTACTGACCCAAGTGATAGATATATAACAAAGTCAATCCTAGGAGCTCAATTTCATTATCTTAAGGACAAGCTGCATGTGGGTGACACCCCCACTAGCTTGAAGGGGGATGTTAAGGCTACTACTTCGTCTAAGGCATTTGCGGTCACTGGGCAACCATTGCCAGGCTTTTCTAAACTTTAGGAGTTCTCTAGTTGACAGTCATTTGATATTGTGCATGGCCTTCATGGCCACCTTATCTTCCTCACATGGGATCTTTCCATGTCAGCTTATTTGCCTCATCAGCTTCTATTTCTCTACTTCTCAGATTCAATTACAACAAGCTTATATTCCTTTCCAACAATGAGAGAGAATTGTGTAGTGATGCTTTGCGTGTGCTACAACTAATCACAGTGATTGTTTCTTAATTATGCTTAAGCTTTCTTCTATATAAGTTGCTAGCTTAGTTCTCCTTGAGAGTTTTGTGTAATTCGATAGTTTAAAATCAATGGAAATTCACCATTTCCAACTATATAAAATTATTTTAATGTATGAACTTGAATTAATATCTTGTATTCTTAATCATGTTTTTCTAATATGCAGCTCTAGCTTTTTCCATGTTTGTCAGTGAATTTTATAGTACACTTGTATTATTTTACTAAATTGTATTATCTTAGTCATACAATTCATATTCCAGTTATTGTATTTGAATTTTAATTGAACAAAATTTTTTCTTCCCAAAAAATTGTAATTGATAATTGACTTCCAATGTAAATCTTTTAGACCGGTAATTTTAAGATATAAATAAACGATGAATTCACCTTCACCTTGTGGTGATATATATTTATCTTATTCTAATATTTTAAAAGACATGTGATACATAATTTAATACTACATCATGAAATAATTCGGTGATGGTTTTTTCCTTATAGGAAATAATTGAAATTCATCTCCTAACAGTCAAAAGGAGAGTAGACAATAGTCAATATGGCTTCAAATAGAACAGATTGGCCCCACAAAGTTGTTTTGATGAGATATCCTCGAAATTAAACAAAAAACAAAGTTTCCAGTTGCATAGACTTTGAATTAATGATGAGTGTCTTGATAGTCAAATGTTACTTTTCGGGTGAGAAGAGGAAGAGCCAGCAGCAAGGAGCATCCAATCTTTTAGGGATGGACCATAAGTTTTTCTACATAGTTTATTTAGGGATAAAAGGGTTGTGGCCATGATGTGGTTGTGATTAAAAGACTGATCTAGTTTCAACAAACAATAAGTACAGCCTGAGAAATTGGAGGTTATAATCTGAATGGTGAACGACAAGCACTTTGAGCCAACTTGAGGAATTTGACAAAATACTCTTGAGAGAAGGAATTCATAGATAAATCTCTAAATCTAATGACTGGAGATCAACCGAATTTTCTAAATCCTATTAAGTGATGGGGAAGACATCTATTAATGGAGAGCTTACAGGCAGAGCCACTTCATCTAATCCTTTAACTAGTTGGCAGTGGACTATCCGTAATCCCTTCTAAAAAACCCTTTTATTGAGTTGACAATGCCCAGTCATAGCACATCATAGCCATAGTCGTTCAAGCTAAAGTATCTACGAGAGTATTCTCATATGTGATGCCTATCGCATTGCATTATGTGTCACGTATAGTGACTTCAAATTCAGGGGAAACATTGAGACATGCCACGATCAACGGTTTTTGTATCCATAAACAATATTTTGTATTTCATAGACGACATTCATCCGAGATCCACCCAGGAGGTGAGCTAACAACTAGGTCCCTTCTCAAAGTGGGGAGATGGAAAATCCACGGCCTTCAAAGTGGTTATATTGGAGAAGGGGTGTTCTTTCCAATTTAGTTTAGCCTCACCCCAATCCTGACATATGACAGACCCCATAATTTTATTAGGCAAAGGATTCACTTAAGTTTTTGTCTGTTAACTTAGTGGTTATGACATAGCTCACACACGCATGTAGAAAATTCAATCAAGACACTTGTCAGTAGTTCATAAGAGCGACCATGTGCCACTGTGGCAACTCAAAGTAGTGGTGGCCAAAAATCATGTACATTTATTCCCATCTACGAGTTTGACATTGAAAGAAATAACTTGTACACAAATTCTACCATAAGACCCTTGAATGACTTTATTCTATAATGAAGTTTGCACAATCTATAATTTTCCATGGTGTATCGCAATCGAATCCCCATTCTCGTGTAAGTGCATTATTTCCCAAAATTTCTTGTTTAAGTTCTTTGTTTTATAGTGGTGAACATCGTGGTAGAGTCCTTGGATCGTGAGATGTAAAACTGTGATGGCGGTTGTTACTTCACTGAATCAGTCATGGAGGATAGGTCTCATTGTTATAGCCCCTACTAAGAAATTGCAAGGAGTAGCTTCGTCATAATGAGGCCCAATTAAGAAAGAAATAGAGCCAAGTAGGCATATGTTATGATCATCATGAGGTATGTGACGGATAAAGCTCATTGACATGTTCATCCTCAACATTATTAGAGATGGTTTCTCAAGACCATGAATGAATGTACCATCACCCTTTGATGTTAATTATATGAATGAATTGGTCGAGGGACATGTCACTAAAGAGGAGTCTGCTCAAGGATGAGGTTGACCGATGCAACATAATATCAAGGTAATATCTTACCCATGAGAAAACTAGTCATGGCAGAACTCATCAAGGAAGGGATCACAGTAGAATATGCATGCTAGGAGCGTATGCCATAATACTTGGTGGAAATGTGAGATTTGGAATATGACACTGGTGCAATAAGAAATATATGACAAAAGAGTTGTAACAAGTGCATGCATGCAACATATTTTTGATTATTTGTGTGTCATGATGATAGAAAGAATCAAAAAGATGTATGCCATGATCAATCTATTTTTACGTAAACAATCATGCTCGATGATGTGTTCATAACCTTAACTAGTTGAGATAAAGTCATATGTGGTGATGCCATTTGGAGAGCTTCAAAATCAGTAGGCAAAGATGCGTGTTTGATGATAATAGTCTTATTTACATAATATATTAAAGTCATAAATAAACTGATAGTATAAGTGTGATATCATTTGTAAAAGAACATTACAGTCACTTGTCAGGGATCCGTTCAATGATAGTTGAGATACCTACCCTTAGTGTTTGTCGCCCTCAGGATATATGTATAGATGTAGTAATTGTGTAACTCATATGGTCTGGCCTAAGAAGGCATGTAAATGTAAAGGCATATGATATTTCCTAATAAGGCATATGCGTGAGAATACTTAAGCCACCTGTTATGGGCACACTTCGAAGCAATTTTCATTCATTCATAAGTCACCCCTCATGGTAATTTTTTCATTACTTCGAGTGCACTTAGCAATATTTTTTATCAACATTCCTAAACGACATATGATAGGTACACTTAGAAGTGATTTTCACTTAGTCTCCCTAAGTCACCTTTTGTGATAATTTTGTTATTATCTGTATGCACTTAGTGATGGATTTCATTTCAATCCTAAGCCACCCCTTGGGATAATTTTACCATTATCTTCGGTGCACTAACAATGAATTTCATTTCAGTCATAAGTTACCCCTCGTGGTAATTTTTTGTCTGCTCGGGTGCACTTGGCGATAGATTTCATTTTAGTCCTAAGCCGCCCCTAGTGGTAATTTTGTATTTACCTTAGATGAACTTAGCAATGGATTTCATTTCAGTCCTACATCATAACTCATGGAAGTTTTGTCATTATGTCGGGTGCACCTACCGGTGGATTTCATTTTAGTCCTAAGCTACATGTGACAGGTACAGTAAGTGATAACTTGTTAAACCGCCTGTAATGGTGATTTTTTCATACAGAGGTAGCAATTGAGGGGAGATTATCTGCTGGAAGCACCAAGCATGGTTATTTCATCATTACTATGGTTGTACAAAATTAGCGTGAAAGCCTATTTGCGACATCAAGCATGGTAGTTTTGTCCTTACTATAGGTTAACATAAGAGCGTTTCCCTTTAGTGGCATATAGGTGCAGTTAGAGGATGCTAAAAAAATACCTTTTTGACAATAATTCCTTTTTCAGGAACTAAGCAAGTCCATAAAAGCGGTGAGTAAGGCGACACCTTGGATAAACGCTTGACTGTTTTGTACACCACATGTTGATGATTTATCAAACTTTACTATCTTGAAAGTGCCATCAAGTTACTCTTGTTGTGAAGTATTGAGAATGTTTTGACAAGATTGTCCAAACCATCATCAAAGATGTAGATGAATTGAGAACACTCCATGAATCTTGTGACTGATCTAATAGTTGACCGTAGGCGTATGGATGTCTAGATGGATAAGCACGCTGGGATTTGTTAAGGTCACTGATGTAACAGTTGATTGTGGCCATATAGGATAAGGCAGTGGGTGAATGTGTGCACTCACATATAATTCTAGTATTACCAAATGCATCACTGCAATGAAGTTTCATTTGATCCCATTTGTTTCCATTTCGCTTGCCACTCACACTAGTGCCAGAATAAACTCTATTTTACTTTGAAGAATCATGACCCAATATGTCACAGACGATACATATGTGGCAGCAGGAATTTTTAGGGGCGGCAGGGGATACACCCATGTAGATTTATCCCACAGCAAATCTACGATGCAGAGTCATTGGTCTTTTATAGAACTTTCATGTTATGCTCTCAATAGTGTGAAACAACCTGGCACGGAGGAGGTATGGTGCATCCTAGCATTACATAAGCATGGGACATGCCATAATGGGAGAGACATGGAACAATCTTTTATGGAAGAGAGATGGCGCAACCTAGCATGGCGTAGGTATGAGACATGCTATCATGGTGGAGGCATGTAACAATTTATCATGGAAAAGACATGGCGTGACCTATCATCGCATAGGCATAAGACGTGTTATTACGACGGAGGAGTGGAATATTATATCATGGGGAGACATGGAACAATCTAGCATGTCATTGACATGGGACATGAAACAGTCTATCATGGCAGAGACATGATGTAGCCTACCATGGCAATAATATGGGACATGCTATCACGACATCATGGAAGAGACATGAAATAGTCTATCATGGAAGAGACATGATGTAGCCTAGCATGGCAATAACATGGGACATGCTATCACGACATCATGGCGGAGACATGATGCATCCTAGCATGGCTATAACATGGGATATGTTATCATGGTGGAGACATGGAACAGTCTATCATGGTGGAGATATGGCGCATCCTAGCATGGCGTAGGCATGGAACATGTTGTCACAATGGAGACATGGATCTTACATGTGGAGACATTGTGCAGCCTAGCATGGCGTAGGCACGAGACATGGTGGTCCTAGCATAGTGTAGCCATGGGACATGTTGATGAGGTAGAGACGGGAATAGTCTGACATGTCAGACATGGCAACCTAGGTTGGCGTAGGCATGGATTATGCTATCATAGTAGAGGGATGGAACAATCTATCATGGCTGAGACATGGCTTAACTTTGCATGGCATAGGCATGTGCCATGTTATCATGATGAAGACAAGAAGAATCTAATATGGTAGAGACATGGCGTAAGCATGGGATATACTATCACAATGGAGGCATGTAAAAGTTTATCATGGCGTAGCCTAGCATGGTGTTGGCACTAGACATGCTATCATGAAAAAGGCATCGAACAATCTATCATGGTAAAGGCATGGTACAGCGTAACATGACATAGGCATGAGACATGTTATCACGGTGAACTGACTTAAAAGCAAAGTACTTTTCCATCATGATTTATTTAATTTGATAAGCTAATCTATCACATTTCTTGTAAATATTCTCCGGTCGTAAAAGTCATATTTTCTATCGAGTCGTATTTTCCTAGAAATCACAGGTACATGTCGTCGTAGGAGAACACATTGGAGATATTGGTGTTGAGTGGGAGATTCTAAACTGAATATCAGGCGTAAGTGGAAACTCTTGTCTAGGAACTATAAGTTAATGAGTAAAGTAAAGAATTCCAGAAATTCTCATAAGTAAACTAAGACTATGGCACATGAACCATAAGCTAAGACATCACATCATATAATTCTAGAAACTCTCATGATGAGTTGATGAAATAAATACAAAATTCCTCATGACATGCAAGTGAATAAATATAGAAATCCTGCTAGTAAGCCGATTGATAAGTCCATACATTCTCATTCCGTGCCGGTTAATATATGCATGATAAATCAGTGAAAATCTAGAAGTCCCAATCGTGAGTCGATAATAAATAAAAAATGCATCATGACAAGTTAGTTGATGAGTCTGGTAGTCCTCATAACAACTCACAGAGTCTGTGAATAAATGACGAAATCCCCATAATACATGTGTTGATAAATCTAGAAAAATCATGATTAGATGAGAAATCTAGGGACTAAAGCGTGTTTGTTCTCCCCTTCGAACATTGTCAAAGTAGGCTGAGTGTGTATTCAGGATTGCATGAATGAAGTCGTATATTTATTATGTCAACATCACTCTAATAAATTATAGGCAGTTGAGCATGCATTCTCTCATTGAGCCATGCAAGGTTTAGTCTTTTAATGTGAGTAATGTCTTTTAGAACTCAATTTCCCATGTTCATGATGTTCTGGCGTACCTCGCTACAAATTTTTAGTGACAATACATAACTTCTTAATGTAGTTATGGAAAGTCTTCATTTCCTCCAACTCAAGGAATTTAGCATAGAAAAATGGAAACCATTATTTCCCATGTTAGAACTGTCCTCGTGTCTTGTTGGTAAACCATGTGTCGTCATGAGCCACTATCACGGGAAGGCCTATGTCTAGTGGTGTGATTGGGGGCGTTGGGCACTATTACAAGCCGTCATTGTGAGGGGCATTCGCCAACATGAGGGGTGTGTGCGCACCATGGATGTACCATTGTAAGAGAGTGCATCGGCGTGAAGGTTGTACCAGTGTGATGGATTGAACCCGGGACATGGGAGGCGCCATTGTAGGGAGCTGCACAAGGTGCCATGAGAGGCACTGACGCAGGATGTCATGAGAGGTGTCATCACAATGTGGTTTTGTAGGGTGTTACGTGGCCGACTTAGATGTGCTATTGGTTGTCGTCATAGGTTACACCATGGGACATAGTTATGGGTTATGCACCTCACAAACAAAGTTCAGTGCCAATAAGTAAATTGCAAGTAGAGATAAGTAATTTAATGGAGACATTTAAAAAACATAAACAATGATTGGAGGACAATATTAAAGAGGTGAGGACTTCTCGTTATAGTTCATTATTACAAAACATCTTTGTTTTCATCTAGCCAAATCATAACATGTAAAAAATTAATGTAAACAAGTGGTTCAAGTATTGCCGCAACCTCTCGAGGTAAATACTATTAGTTGCCAATGTGGAGGTCACACCGCTGGCATGAGCTCATTGGCGTGAGAGCTCGTTCTAAACTAGCACTGACAATTAGGGGCCATTGTAAGGCCTCTGCCTGCTTATGGGGAGTCAGGTATTATGTTCAGTGGGATCATTGACTTCGCTGTTGTTTGCAATGTTTTTTATATTATTCTAACATATATATATATATATATAAAGATTCAGATATAAAAATAGTACTCGATAATTTTTCATGAAAAGTAAAATTTACAATTTTCCTCAAAGTGAGTAAGTAGATTTCTTCTGGCTACCATATTTAATCTAAATAATACAATCAAACACTATCGAACTAAAGATAATTAAAGAAATTCTAGAATCTCTCTTATATACAAATTTTAATTAATGTTTACACATCCTCATTGAGTCCTATAGTCTATCTTATAGACAACTTTTATATGAATTAAGATTGTTAATGAATCTTAGAGAAACTGAGAGAAATCAAGAGATGAGACAAACAGAGATTAAGAGAGAAACAGTCAAATGTATTTATCCTGAAATTGCTTGATTACGTAGACCTTCCCAATTCCAACAAGTTGTCTAATCTGTTATCAAGTCAAATCCTTCTTGCTTTATAGAACATCATACAAGTAGCTTCCTATAATAGATTAAATTATAAGATCCCATGAGCTGAGAAATATTTTGGCAGGAAAGTTTTAAATTAAACAAAAGAACAATAAATATATCACCTATTAGCAGCACACCCACAATTCGATATTTCAAAAGCAATATCCACCTAATTCAACTCCTAATTTACGCAGAAAAAGAAACTTAGAGAAGAAAATATCATAATAAAACAAAATTAACAATACCCAGAGTCTAAACCACTAAACAGCAAGAAAGCATTTAAATCATTAAAGAAAATGATATACAAATGGATTCACGAAATATGTTCTGGTGTTCATCAAATATGTATTGAGATTTATCAAATATATACTGGAGTTCATCAACTACGTATTGTTCATTAAATATGTATAAAATTGACTTTGTACGTATTTGATGAACAAATGTATATATTTAGTGAACCTATGTATGTATTTGATGAATCTCAACACGTATTTAGTGAATCCTTCTAAAAATTATTTCTTTGTACATATTTAATGAATCTCAATATATATTGAGTGAATCTCAATACTCATTTAATGAACTTCAGAACATATTTAATGAATTAAAAAATATATAAATTATTATTTATTGAAATTTGTGTGACTCATTGTTAAAAAAATAATCTACGCGCCGTCGAGCATCAATGCGGGGGATTTTTTGCGGGCATGGTAAAGTTTTCCATTTTGAAGTCGAATCGTTCTACTCAGCATTCGACGGTACGGCTTCATTCGACAGGGAGATAGGTTTTTGAAACATGAGACTATCACACTCTCATTCGAGTTTTATGTTTAAGGTGCACTTAAGGAGGTATCTCAAATGTAAGTTCTCACTATCTTCACAAACATATCACTCTGACATCTTCAAATCCAATCACCTCCATTGTCGTGACTAAGGTTAGTTTTTATTCATTGTAAGTCTTTGTTTTGTTCAAATTCTTTTAAACCATTCACTCGTGATTTGAAACATTTCATTTACTGGCTTGAATGCTTTCATTTTGGTTGGTTTAAATTGGTTGGCGAAAATAATTCTATGTTCGAAACATCCCCATTTGTTTATTTTGCATGCCAAGTGTTTGACATAACTACTGAACGAAATATCTTTTGAAGTCTACACTGTTTTGTTTAATTGTTTCCAAGATTATGTAACAATTATTGTTAGTCAGAAGTTATGATCACGTCCACGTGATAGTCGGTTATCGGGTGACAATGTGCGTGACAAGGGTTGTCCACCACAGCTTATGTGACCCATGTCCGGGTGACAACTAGTGTCATCCGGACATAAGTCATGTAGACCACCACATGCTAAGCGACCCATGTCCAGGGATTTGGATCATTCCCGCGCGACACACGATTCTAGGTGACTAGTGTCAGCTGGACGTGGGTCGCGTAACTTGTGATGGTCTATGCAACAAATGTCCGATCGACAGTAGTGTGCACTCGGACATGGGTCGGTTAGTGCGCAGGGCTCCTTGAGCAGGTGGTCAGAGTCAAAGAAAGCATTTGTAGTCCATAACATGCTATGCGAGCCATACGAATTTGCACTGAACATGCGTCGTGCAACCTGTGGTGGTCTACGAATCAAGTCTACACATTACAAATGCACCACCACGCCTTACGCTACTCATGTCCGGTCGACACTTGTTGCCACCCGGACATTGGTCACCTAGGACATTTTTATGCATTTTGTTTTGATTTAACCAGTTCTCGTCTATACTCTAATTTAATTACTATTATGCTTATATCGATATTAATTTCATGCAGAATATGGATGATCAATATTATGCTACAAAGATTAGCGAGGATGATTTTTTCTGCTAAAGCTAATCGGTAGGTCCGCATTGGCAACGGCACTAGAAATCAATAAATACAAGTTGACTGACAAAGAGAAGGAGTTGTTTGATGCCAAGTGTTTTGGCCATTTTTGTTAATTGAATTCATTGTAATTCTTTGAAAAAATCATCCATTACTTATTGTTGCAAGAATCGTAAGCAAAAAGGGATGAAGAGATGTGGTTTGTTGTTAATAGGAGACCTTTAAAGTGGTCTAAGGTCAAGATCAAGCTTATCAACAGTCTTCGATTTGGCGACAAAGCTGAGTTGTCGAGTGAGGATTACCGACACTGACTACTTGCTAAAGTCTTAACCTGAAAGGGAATCTTCCTAAGGTAAGTTTCTAGAGACTAAGTTTATAGAGTTTAGAGGTAAACAAGCAATAGATATGGTAAAAGTTGCATTCCTTTATTTCTTAGAGTCAGTTTTACTCGGTAGGGAGTCGTACAGCAAGGTAACCTTACAATTCTTACAAGTAGTGGACAACTTAGAACATTTTAATGCTTGCCCATGGGATGAAGTTGTGTATAGGGAAACCATGATAGTCTTGGGAAAGCATTGAAAGATCGTGTGGAAAATTTTAAGAAAGAGGCTTACAAAAACTGAAGCACAATGAGCATACATGCGGCACGGTTTTCCATTTTCTTTTCAGGCATGATTGTTGGTTGTTAGTTGAAATTTATTCTTAAAATTGTGAGGTTGTGTGTGGAATATATGTTACATGTGCGGATTTATGAGGCCATACTGACCAGTGGAGAACTTTTTGCAAGCCGTGGGGATCCTACTTTACTGCAGATATTGACATGGAAAACCACGAAGGTGCCAAATCTGGAGAAGTGAAACTCAGTCTCACAAATGACCGGCAGTAAAAAATTATACTATGTAGTAACTTCCTTCTATATAGTTGTTTAAGATGACCAACATGATAATGATTGTATAAATTTTCTAGGCTTGTACGTTGCCTTCTATGACCGACTCTAGATGGGGAGAGTAAAGATTATTGGTTGTCCCTCGAAGCCAATTTAAGAGATGACACTGTGGGGTAACCTGCTACTGAGGACGTTATGGAGGCAGTCTTTACATGATAAAGAAGAGTCAAATGGCCTACTCTTTTGAATGTTTTGTGGCTAAATTACCATATTTGACTCCTCATAACCCCTCATGTCTTCTATTCGAGTGCCTAAGACAACAACTCAAGACACAAACCTGGACACATGATTGTGCTAACCATTGCCAGACGTGTCATCCAAACATGGTAAATTGTTTGGAACAATTATTTTAGATAATAACACATTGGTAAAAGTCTTTAGATGGTATATGTTTCACTTGGTTTTTAATTTGTTTTATTCTTTTATTGTAGTAAAATGTTTGAAACAAGGGGATGCATTGAGGATAGAGATTGCCATAATGAAAGACATGTTATCTAGAGTTCTTGCTTTATTGCCAATGGTCGTCAAATGCCCCTTATCCCTGAAGGAAATTTTGATAATGATGGTGATGAGCAAAGAACACATGGATCGAGCTGACATCATCCTAGAGAGGGGCATAGTTTTTTTGCATGGGATGCACATGAGGATGTTGAGGGGGGAGAGAGGATGGAAGTAAAAAGGACGTAAACGAACAAAAAGATGAGGGAGATGTGGGCGAAGAGGGAGAGTTTAAGAATAAGGGAGGGGTGGAGATGGAGGAGGTCGAGCGGGATGGAAAGATGGTGAGAGAGAGAGATAGAGGGTTGGTGATAGTGGAGGTAGGGCAACATGGAGTGATGGTAGGGCAGAAGGGAGAGGTGGATAGAAATAGAGGATTGGAGATGGTGGAGGCAAGGTGTAAGGGACAGGTAGAGAGAGATAGAGAGGGTTGAAGATGGTGGTGGCAGGGCGGTAGGGAGAGATGGAGAGAGGGGGTTTGAGATGGTGGAGGAAAAACGGGAAGGAGAGTTAGTGAGATAAATTGGGTGGAGATAGAGGGAGGGGAGGCAGAGTAGGGGGAGATTCATGGAGAGGGAGAAATCTTGGAGTTGGAGAAGGAGATAGAAGATCTTCATCTAGATCTCTTGCATTAAGAAATGGCAAAAGTAAGATCGCTCATTTTGACTCTAAGATCGCTCATTATGAAGGTTGAGCTTATTAACCTTGTCTACATGTGCCATTATGCACATATGTACCTTTCCATGTTCATTTGCTATCGAACTTCTCTTTTCCTTTAGTTTCTTCTTTGAAGTGCATCTTCTCCTAGTCAGCAGCTATCGAAGCTTCTTTGTGAAGTGCATTAGATCTTCGTCTTCATCTACTTTTACTCTCAATGGATGTGCCTTTGAATAATAAATTTCTTCCTTTTACGTAATCCAAATCCTCTTCTATGTTCTCCATTTCATGAGTCATCAATGATCCCATAAGTTTTTCAAGTGAAAGTGTCTTAAGATCTTTCGCTTCTTGAATAACAATTGCCTTGTTCTCCCACAACGTTGACAGCGATCTAAGAACTTTACTCACCAAATCACTATTAGTAAATATCTTACCAAGAGCGTTAAGAGAATTAACAATGCTATTGAAACGTGCAAACAGTCTTCAATGCTTTCAATTTCGCGCATCTTAAACATTTCATATTCATGCATGAGAATATCAATCTTAGAGTCTTTAATCTCATTTGTACATTCATGTGTGATTTCAAATATATGTTGGATTTATTTTGTAAATTCACACATACAAATACGATTATATTCATTTATACTTAAGGTAAAAATATAAAACATTTATCACTTGCGCATTTAAAGATAATTTAATTTTGTCGTTCTTGGTCAAATTTAGTGATTGCGGGCTATAAAAACCATTTTCGTCAATTTCACATAAATTGTAATCAAGGGATTGAATCAATATTCTAATTCTAATTTTTCAAAAATTAAAATCTACTCCATCGAAAAATATATGTTTTGAAATTGATTGCTTTTGTTGAAAGCCATAAGGCAATGCCATCGCTCAAGACTATTAAGTCTTAGATATTTGAGCATTAAGCTCTGATACTAATTGTAGGATCGATAGGGCACCTCTTTTATCAAGGAAAAATATTTTAAAAGAAGATCTTATTATTTATAAAACCAATTGCTTGAAATAAAGTTATTGATATAAATAAACAATCAAGTAATAAATAATATTTATGCAATTAAAAAATATGCGGAGGTATAAATGTGTAGAATAAATAAATAAAATAATAACAATGTGTGATACATAATAGTAAATGTGCAAGTAAGTTAAAACAAAAGGTAAAGTGCACGTAAATATAAAGAGAGTAGGGAAGAGAGAGAATCAACACACAATATTTTGACGTGGTTCTGGAAAATTTATCCCTACTTACACGCTCCAAGGATCCTTCTTAAAGATTTTTTCCAAATAATATTTTTAACGGTGAGGACCAAACTTTTATAAACCCTATTGACTTATGGTGTCAATCAGATCTTGAGAACGCAATTCGATTGAGATCTTTAAATCTCTTACAAAATTTCTTACTCTCTCAAAAAGTAGATCTCTCAATTTTACTGACAAATTATACTAGCTTCTCTCTAGAAAATATATCAAATTCTCACTCAAAATATAAGTCTCTCAAAGAATAAAACACTATAGAACTTCATCAGAGAGGAGTGAAGAGAAGTGGAGAGATGTGATGGAATAAAAAATCTGTGGGTTTATATAGTGATGGAAAATCACTATTGAAAACGGTCAGACCGGTTGGAGAACGAAATTGACCGGTGATAAACAAAAGGAAGCTTTCCTTTTTGACAAACCGGTCACACCAGTTTCTCCACCGGTCTGACCAGTTTTAGCAATAAGATAAGAAATTGTCATAATTGCCAAACTGGTCACACCGGTTAGGGAACTGGCCTGACCGGTTCCAAATCGATCTACCATTTTCTCACCGGATTGACCTCCGAAATTGAGTTGGTTTGGACACACTACAAGAAAAGTCTCTTTTAGCGACCAAACTTTTAGCCACAAAACTGTTGGTCGCCAAAGACCCTGATAGTTTACCCGAGAAAGGAAAATAGGGGGACACCAAATTTTTCTAAGGCTTTTAGCGACCAAAATATGACGAATATTCAAAATTCATCGTTAAAAGTCATAGTTTTAGTGACCGAATAATAAGTTGGTCGGCAAAAGGTATGCTTTTCCTACCAATTTGAATCTTCGTCGTAATAGGTCAGCTTTCTAAAACGACGTCGTTTCATTAGAACTATAAAACACTCTCACTTTCCCTCAACTCTCTTGCACGCAGAGTTCATCTCCCCCTCCCACCCTCGCGCAACAAATCAGTCCATTGTCACTGTACTTTGTTGTCGTATGTCTTGGTCCTTTCTCTTCTTCTCTGTCGATGGCCACCAAGGTTTAGGTAAGCAAACATCTTCCGTCGTTGGTCACCAGGTTCTTTTTTTCCTTCCTCTTGCTGATTGTCCTGAATTTTGGTAAGAAAGGTTTATGTAAGCAAATCTAGGGTTTTGTTCTTACAGTGGTTTTTGAGAAATTGATTTTTGTGGTCCTGAATTTTTTTTCTTGAAGGAGACAAATAGGATAACGGGGTCCCCAATTTCTTAGCTTTTTAATTATTTTTTGGGTTGAGAGACTCGATATGTAGTCCTTTGCAGTATTAGATATGGCTAGGATCCAAACCTAGGAATGGAGTAACTGTAATTGAGTTCTGAAATATGGCAGTCTTTTGGCTAGGATCAAAATTTGTTTATTTGCACAAACCCCACTTATTTACAAATGTGGTCAGTGGTCTGTGTAGTTTGTGGTGGTCTTCTTTTGGATATGCAACAAATTATTTGGGTTTAGGAGATTTAGCAGTTCACAGATCACAGGAGTTCATTGTTTTACCTACTGATGTATGATTGAGAAGAGGATAAGAGGGATAGAAAGGATAGGCTTAGGCCTCCTATCTTTTTCCACATGATAGAATGAAATGTGTTTAATGTTAATATTTAGGGATGAGAGTAGTATAATGTTTATTATGAAGTTTATTGATGTTGGAATTAGTATAATGTTTATTATGAAGTTGATTGATGTTGCAATCAGTATAATGTTTATTATGAAGTTGATTGATGAAGCTCTTTGATAATTCATTCAATGACACATGACAAGTGTAAGAACTGAGAAGAAAAAGGAAGCAAGCATGTTCTCATATTTTCTCTATTTCAATTAAAATAAAATGAAATTTTTTTTTATTATAATTTCATATCATTACTTTTTTATTCCATTTGTAATATCGCAATAAAAGAAATTTAGTGCAGGCAATATTGTATTGTCACCTTTAATGTTATCGTTTTCTGAAGAATTTGTCATTTGCTTAAGTATTTCACCGCGCATTGATTTTTAATTATTAGTATGATATTTATGTTAAGTTACCGAGTGACAAAATGGACAAGAGTTGGATAAAAAATCCTAATAGATTGTCTAAAGAGTATTTGATGGTATTTCATAGTTTATGAGTGTGGCAAGTAATTATCTCAATGTAGAGGGAAAAACTCGTTGTTCATGTAAAAATTATCTTAATTCAAGACAATTAATTATCTCTAATAGAAGTTAAAATTCATTTGTGCCAATATGGAATGGCATTGGGCTATGATCATTGGGTGTTTCATGGTGAAGAGATACAAAGATATCACCATTCACCAAATATGGAGATGAATAATACTACACCTCACCTTGGTGATGATGATGATGTTGATGATGGTGATAAGATGGGAGAAATGTTAAATAATATGTGTGGTGTTGTTGGGATGGAGGTGAATGGTGAACGAGTTGAAGACGATAATATTGATAGAACAAATCTAAATACATAGACGTTAGACAGGTTTAGTGATTTGTTTAGTGAAGCCGAAGAACTTTATCCTGGTTGTCAAAACTATAATACTCCACTATTTTTTATTATGAAGTTGATGCATATCAAAGTGCTTAATGATTGGAGCAATACGTCATTTGACCAATTACTTGAAGTTTTAAATAGTTCTCATCTAGTAGGTTGAAAAATTCCAGCCTCTAACTATGCAGCCAGAATTTTTTTTAAAAGATTTAGGGTTGGGATATGACACCATTCATTCTTGTAAATATGATTGTACTTTATTATCGAAAGAGAATGAGGGACAAGGCAAATGTCCTGAATGTGGTGAACCAAGATATAAAATGGATGATGAGAAGAGTAAGAAAGTTCCCCAAAAAGTTTTGCGGCACTTTCCTATTATACCTAGCAAAGATACACATTCTGCTGATTCAGAAGGTTTGAAAGATTTTGATAAGCAATATAGTTGGTTTGCAGAAAATACTCGAAACGTAAAATTATGACTTGCAACGGATGGATTTAATCCATTCAGAGATATGACAACTTATAGCATGTGGCCAGCCACATTAGTACCTTATAACCTTCCTCTATGGATGTGTATGAAAGGACCTTTCTTTATGATGGTGTTACTAATTTTTGGTCCATGATCACCCGGTAAAGATATTGATATCACTTCTGGGTAATCTTTTACTATGCATGTTGCTGTGTTGTGGACAATTATTGACTTTTTAGTGTATGGTGTTAGTTTCAATGTGTGTGAGGGGGCGGGGTTATCACTTTATATCTGAGCGTGCATGATGATGATATTTGAATACTTTCTGATTGATGCTCCTTGTCCAAAGATAATAGTGTTAGTTTTAATTTAAAGTTTGGCTCATTGTGATGTGAAACACGAACGCATGTGTGCTTTGCGAGATGAGTCTATCGCTGAAGATGCCACACCTTACTCCGATGAAGAGATAGTTGAAGAAGTTCTCAGGAAAAATAAAGGTCTTGAACATGGAGCCCCATCGACATCTTCCAAGAAAAAGAGTCGAGTTGGAGTTGAAAATATTGAATTAAAAAATAAATCAAGTCAATGGAGAGTCAACTATAAAGTGTTTTCCATCTCCTGATGATTACTCAACAATGGAAACATGAGCAATATAATATTTGTTAAGCTTTGTAGTTATAACATCAAACTTTAAATACTCTCTTCTTTATTTTTCTTTGGATACATTTATGAACCAAATTCTATAATGAATTATGATTCAAAGATTTTGTTATGAACTACTATATTAATGATATATATATATATATATATATATATATATATATATATATATATACATATATATATAATATGTGTGTGTGTATTTTTTTAAAAAATATCGGGTTTGATAAATTTTCAGATGATATTAATTACTATTACTACTATTAAGACATTTTGTCATGTAAAAATTTGGTCACCGAAAACATTGCGCGACAAAAAAAATGGTGGAAAAAGGTTTTTGCCACGAAATTTTTTCTGGTCGCAAAAGCTTTTTGTGATGAAAAGAAAAATTGGTTGCAAAAAGA
Organism: Datisca glomerata; assembly: GCA_003255025.1. Classification (NCBI taxonomy): domain Eukaryota; kingdom Viridiplantae; phylum Streptophyta; class Magnoliopsida; order Cucurbitales; family Datiscaceae; genus Datisca; species Datisca glomerata. The sequence continues at coordinate 444,476 of QANY01012326.1, forward strand.
TTTCTACGACGAAATGTTTCGTCGATTATGCATTTTGCGACCAGTTATATTTCGTCGCTTAAGGCAAATGCAATAAGATCCATATTTTGTCGTGAAAGACTTTCGCTAACGAAGCAAAAGTGACGAAGTTCATAACGAACTTAAGTCATCGCAAAATCCTTTCATGATGGATTTTTGAGACTTTAGTGACCAAAATGTTGATCTCTAAAGCCCTTGTTTCTTGTAGCGACACTAAATAGGGGGTGACTCGGTTCTTGATATTTACACACAATTCTATCCGGCTCGATTTTCTACGGTGTGGTTTATGAGCGGTTTGGTCCGGTTCTAAATTCCTTGAAGCATTTGAAGTTCAGTGAACTTTTATTTGCGTCACTTGAAGTTCATTTGATACGATTCGTGCCCTTTGTAATATGTTGCGCGTGTCTCGTCATTTATGATTTCCATTGCCATTTATTTTTTTTGCATAAACACTTATGATTAAGTGTTTTCAACATTAATTAGCACCTACACACTTAGTTAAAATATTAGTTCACGTATTATTTGTCATCATCAAAATTGCCACCTCGATTAAGGTCAACAAAAATTATAATAGTCCTCGAAAGTACAAAAAAGACAATTCTACTCGACAAATTTTATATTTTGAAACTGTTGTATATTGCTTCATTCTCAAGTATTTTATTCATCCACGGATGCCCCATCGGATTAGAAATTTTGATCTTTTTTTAGTTTTATTACAAAAAAGGATCAGGTGGTGCCGTGGAGGTGGAAATGATGAAGGTTAAGGATATAAAGGATATCTAAGATTTAACACAACTTTTTTGCAAAATGGAAGAAATTATCGAACTTCTCAAATCAATAGGAGTAGTTCTTTCAAAATAATAAGATTTAAGGTATTTGAGAGAGAAAGTAAGGTAGAGAGAAATAATCAGACTTCTCAAATCAAATTCATATGAATATTCTATAAAAAGAATAAGATTTAAGGTATTTGAGGGAGAGAGTTTTCAAGTAATTAGCGAATAAAAGAGGGTTAAATGTATAAAATAAGTGCACTAAAAAGAAACAAGAAATTAAGAGTTTATATTTCAAAAGCTTAAGAGGGGTCATAATTTAATTTTAGTGAGGCCACATATCAGAAAAGCATTAAAATAAAAAAATCTATACATTAAAACAAAACCAAAAAGTCCCCCGTGTTCTGTACCCCACTAGCTTGAACGTGAATCTACCACTAATGACCGCCTATAGTTTCACTAAAAGACAATTAACACCCCTATAATTTATAAAAAAAAACACAAACTTCTATTCTCATTTATAAATAGGAGACACTTGGATTTTTCTACAGTATAGGGGGTCAAAATCTTTTTGCAGGGGATACGCCCACACCCCTTGGGTGTAATTTCGGGTTGTTAGATAAAAAATTTGAGAAACATCCTCCGTGGCTGATTACCTTAGGTTGTTTAAAATCAAATCGGACACGTTGAATTGAATTAAATTGAACTGAATAAAAAATGGTCGGTTCGATCGATTATTTATGTATGTTCAATTTGAGAAAAGAATTTGATGATTTTTAAATCGAACCGAGTCGAAACTTTAAAATTATATGATTTTTTTATTTTTTATATATAATTTCTTATAAAACTGAGCCGAATCAAAACAAAACTTTAATTTTATATTTTTTAATAATATCATTAAAAAATTATTTATAATTAATAATATCGAACCGAAGAACTAAACTGAACCAAACTGAAACTCACGGTTCGGTTTTGTCGCCGAACCAAAATTTTGATTCCCGAACGAACCGTGAACACCTGTAGATTGCCTAGTCGTTTACCACAACGACAGTGCAACTTTTTCTTTTCTTTTTACTCTTTGTAAACTTACCACTTTAACATTTTTAAAGTAAATTGTTAAAATGTTTCTCATATCTAATTAAAAGTAGACAATTTTTTACTAATTTCTAAGTAAAAGGACATATTAAGCTTAAATAGGTGTAATTTCAAAAAAATGTACCCACATAAATAATTAAAATAAATTATAGTGATGCTATTTCAATATATCAGTGAAATAATACTTATTTAATGAATAATTGTAGTCATTATTTATAAATCACCTAGATATTTATGGTCGATATTTTTGAATTACTTGTATCTATAATTTAATAGTCCAATCGTAATTGTCTCCTAAAAATGTGAAAATGGACAAAAATAAGGTTAACATTAAATACTAATTATTCTAAAGTTGCCTAAATCAAAACTCAAAAATCCTAAACGCTAACACTAATTAGTCAGTCAATAAAACTTCTAGGGTCAATGAAGTATGTTGGGTGTGTTAGCTAAGCCCACTGAATGAACATTTTGGCTCCGCCCTGTGTCAGGTTGAAATATTCACCTTAGTGAAAAAGTCTATACCTCAATAAAAATTCTAGGGTCAATGAAGTATATAGGTGTATTAGCTAAAACGGTAAAACCCCACACGCCACTGCCTCCCGCCCCAACCCCCAAAAGAAATAATGATAGTAAAGAAAAATACCCTATCTCCTAATAAGTTTTCATTTTGATAATTTCCACAAGAAAACCTATATCCATATTAGTGATAAATCTTAGATCACACGAATTCTATTAATTAATTACTAAAAATAAATTTCTTTACAAGCAATATCTTTTATTTCATTTTCTAACACCTATAATTTATGATATATTTTAAAAATTGGGTGAGATGAGAATAATTTTATAAACAATTTTACATGTTATATAATTAGACTATTTCAAAATTACTGTTATCATTAGGTATATCATAGTGTGTTTACCAAATGTATCAAACAGTATTTCTGATTCAACTCCAATTGTACTAGAATCTTTCCTAAACAATTTCAAATTGTGGAGTAATGATATTAATATTGATATTCCTCAATTCAACAATACAAGATAAATGATTATATATGCTAATGATTAAACCTGATTAAATAAAAACTAATCTGACGAATCTTAATTAGTTGATGACATAACCAATAGCACTCGAGCTTCTCTAATATCTCTCTCCTAGATGTAAAGAAACAAATAATTACATATTATCATTGCTTAAGTAATTTTGACAAAGGGAGAAAGAGAACACTGAGGTGTGATAACTAATCTGACTGTGCAAGGTACCATATGAAGATGATGAGGCGTACAAGCTTTCCATGCAGTCCATGAATGTAGAAGAAGAAGAAGACTCTGAGAAGTAGCAGACCACAACCAGGCATACATCAACTAGCCTCTCCTGTTGAAATGCTTGTTGCATAAGTATCAGTAGCCTTAACATCTCTCCTCAAGCTCATGGGTGTAGAACACCCATGATGCTTGGAGTTTAGATATTGAAATTGATTCCCTAAGACAGGTTTGGTGAGGACTTAAGCTATCTGGTCTTGTGAAGGAATATATATGATCTCAAAAGCTCTAGAGAGAACGTTATCTCTCACAATGTGAATGTCAATTTCTATATGCCTTGTTCTAGCATGTGAGATAGGATTTCAGGCTATGAATGCTACACCTTTATTGTCACACTAGATTATAGATGTCGGGATGAAACCAAGGTGAAGTTCTGTCAATAGTGATTGTATCAAAGCTAACTCTAAAGTTGCATGTGCCAAAGCCTTATGCTCACACTATGTGCCTCGCCTAGCAATAACATGTTGCTTCATAGAGTACCATGAGGCTAAGCTAGAGCCAAGAAATATTACATAGCAATAGGTTGATCTTCTAGACAACTAGCCTAATCTTCATATGTGAAGGCTTGAAGCCCTAGGTTATGATTTGGTTGAAGTAAAATGCCTTAAACTTTTGTAACTTTTAGATACCTTAGTAACCTGTTTATGATTTGGCTTGAAGCCCTAGGTTATGATTTGGTTGAAGTAAATTACCATCCCCTCAATAGATATGAATGTCCCCTATTTGGACAATGGTCTCCCTGCCAGCATTGGTAGCCAACATCTCCCATCTAGTCCTAATCTTAATAAGGTATATCATAACCTCCTCAAATTAGTGAAAATTGCCCCTATGAAAAGTGTTCCTGCTCAAGAGCAGCCTGTTAGTATTGAATCTACTACTAACCCAGTGAACAATGGCTTGAGTTATTTTGCTTGGTTTCTCCAACTTCTCCCCTCCTTGGACGGAGCTTCTCCTATGGTTAACTCCGATGAATGTGTTGTCCTAGAATCCATTTCCCATGGGATGTTTCCTAGTTTAAATGGTGGCCATGCTAAGATTTCTGGTTTTTCTGAAGGTGGTTCTATCTAGGGAGACACCTTGGAGTGTTTGGCAATGGCTTTAGGTCATAATGAACAAATTGATAACCTCATGGTTGATGCGGAGGTCCTAACAGCGAAATAGTTCCATCCTAATGTGTTGGGAAATAAGGACTTCTTGGTCAAGGAAGCAGCTAGGCTTTGGAGTGAGAAATGAGCTAGTAGTCTTAGAGCTTTAAGCTCTTCTGCTATGGTTGTTAACCCTTCCATAGAGGTTGAGAAATGAATGCTTGAGGTTGAAGATGATGATGACCTACGTGCAACTGATGGAAATGTGGAGGTTGACAGGGGTGAGGTCAGCATTGAACAAAGGGACAAAAGTAGCCTTTTGGCTAAACCGATTACCATCCCCTCAATAGATACAAATGTCCCATGTTTGGACAATGGTCTCCCTGCCAGCATTGATAGCCAACATCTCCCATCTAGTCCTAATCTTAATAAGGTATATCATAACCTCCTCAAATCAGTGAAAAGCGCCCCTATGAAAAGTGTTCCTGCTCAGGAGCAGCCTGTTAGTATTGAATCTGCTACTAACCCAGTGAACAATGGCTTGAGTTAAAGAAATGAGAATGAAGCAGGTCCTTCAAAGTTTTCATGGGCTGAGAAGGTTAAAGGGGGGAAACCCGCCAAAATGTCTTTTTCCTATGTTGAACCTTTGTGCAAAGCCAAAGCTACCCAAGTTAATGTCTCTGCTGATATTATTGATAAAGGTAAGCAAGCCTAGAGTTCTAGCATTGTTGGTTACTTCATAGGCAAAAGACCCCCCCTTTCAATGGTTAACCATACTGCGCACTTATTGTGGGGGCAACATAGGGCTTCGGCAGGTATTGGTCACTGACTCTGGTTTCTATTTTTTTAAATTTACCTCTGTTGAGTAGAGAGATTCTATTCTGGATGAGGGACCCTGGCACCTTGTGGGTAGACCTGTAATGATTAAGGCTTGGCATGAGAACATGCAACTTACTAAAGAAGTCATACAATCTATCCTAATCTGAATTAAATTTTGGGGAGTGTCTTTAAAGATTTGGAATGGTGAAGGTTTGAGTAGAATAGCTAATTTTGGTTGCACCCTTTTGTTTGCTGACACTATGACTAATAATTGCACGAATGTGTCATAATCCAGAGTTTGCGTGGAAGTAGATGTGCAGACTAACATTATTGAATTAGTTCAGGTCAATTTACCTAGTAATAGATCTATTGAGGTGAAGGTGGAGTATTAAGGCCTCCCTAGGAAATGCACAAAATGCCAAGTGTTTAGGCATGATTGTTCTTCCTAGTCTATTCAAACTAAGTCCCACTAGAAGCTTATTCCTAAACCCCCTGTTAAACATGCCCCTAAACAGCTATGGATCCCAGTGAGGAAGTTGCCTTCCGTACCTCCTCAAGAGGAAGCTCATGCTTCTGTGGAGAACCATGCTACCTTGGAGCCTGTGGTTACTGTTACAGCCCCTCCTCCCCCTATAACTTAAATTATGGTGCAAAATGCTTCTGCTGCTTTGGTGGGTGATGAGGATGAGGCCATGGATCCTCAGGTAGGAAATGATGTTGATGAGGCCAGCGACCTTCAAACTAATAGTGATATGGAGCCCCCTAGCCCAAAATCCTAATAAACATTAAAAAAAGGGGGTAGGAAGGAAAAGCTCAAAAACATTAACAAAGAAGATTATATAAGAAGCTCCAGGGTTAAATCCTCAATCTCAGTCTCAAAATGACCAGTTTTGTAGCCGGAAATATAAGAGGTCTCAATAATCCTATGAAACATACTGAGGTAAAAAAGTTTCGTAATAAATTAAATGTGTGTTTTTATGCTATTCTGAAGACTAGAATTAAAGAGAGGAAATTTAATAAGTTGAGCAATTCTGTCTTTGGCAGATGGCCTTGTGTTGCAAACTTATTTTGTTAATAATGGTAGGATTTGGCTTTCTTGAAATTCTGTCATTTTATATGTTAATATTTGGGGTATGACTGATCAATCCATCTCCTGCAAAGTTACTTTACTGGATAACCAAACTTCCTTCTTTGTTACTGCTATCTATTGTTTTAATGACCACTTGTCCAGAGAGCTTCTTTGGAGCTTGCAAGTTTCAACTCCTGTATCCAAAATATCCATGGGTTCTTTAGGGAACTTTAATGTTGTTAAACACCCCCTGAGCAGGTGGGGGCGCCAAAGGGTGGGATGAATGTACTATTGACTTTATTGCTTGTATTGATAATCTTGAGTTTGAAATCCTATGTGTTGGGGGTGTAAGTATAATTGGACCAACAAAAAGATATGGTTACTGTACTATTATGAACAAGATTAACAGGGTGTTGGTTAATGAGGCTTGGATCAAGGCTTTCCCTAACTCCAATGCTCTATTTCCTCCACCTATTATCTCTAATGCTCTATTGCCTTATGTTACTTTCAAGTACTTTGATTTTTAGGCTGGGAGGGAAGAGTTCATTCCTTATGTTCAAAAGGCTTGGGACACTTCTGTGCATGGTTCTTACCTGTATAGGCTTTTTAAAAAGCTCAAGCTCTCCAAGCTAGCTCTTAAAGATCTTAACAAGTCCTTTTGTTCCAATATCACTACTAGAGTTGCCGAAGCTAGGATCAAGTTAGAACAAGCCCAGTCTGACTTATTATCCAACCCCTTTGACATTGGTATTCAAACAGCTGAGAAAAAACTTTTCCAAGACTTTGTCTCCTTCAGGTAGGCTGGGGAGAGCTTCTTCAGGAAAAAGTCCAGGGCCCAATGGGTTAGTCTAAGGGACAACACCACTGTATATTTTCATAAGTTGATTAAAAGAAACAATATCAAAGCTAGAATTGTGTAGTTGCAAGATTCTCAGGCAATACTGTTACCAACAAATATGATATTAAGAGGCTTATTGTGCAGCATTATACTGAGTTATTGGGCACCAAGAACAATGATTGAAATATTGAGTGGAGAGTCCTCCAGCTGACTTACCCTAAGAAAATCAACCATATGCAAGCTGCTAACCTTTGTCTCTCTATCACTAAGCTTGAAATCCATGAGGTTTTCCACTCCTGCAATGATGGTAAGGCTTCTAGTCTTGATGGGTTTACTGTTGGTTTCTTCAGTAATAATCAAATTGCGGAGAATTTTGCACAAAGTTCAGCAATAACAAATGTCAGAAAACCAAATTTCAGCAATAATCACTAAATTTCAGCACAAAGTTCAGAAAAAACATAAAAACTTAACCCAAACAGAAACCCAAATCGATTGAAAAACCTATCCAAATCATAAAAAACTTACCCAAATCGTGAATCGCGGAACTGGAAGAACTTACCCAAACTGTTTGTGCTTAGCGGTGGTGCTTCGAGTGGTACTTCGCGGTTCATCCTCTTTGCTGAGTTTCTCTCCTCTTCTTCGAGTTGTCTTCGGGTTATATCAAAGTGATGAGTTTGATATAACCTAAAATCTGGGTTTGATACAAGGGTTTTTTGTTAAACTAGACCCCTAGATTAACCATTTTATAAAAATCAACCCTTATACTAATTTTTGTATACCCTGACCCCTGACCCACCTTCCACTCAAAATGTCTTTGTGAAGTTACATGTTTACCCTTCATTTTCTTCTTTGTTTTCTTCCTTCATTTTCTTCTTACTTCTTTCTGGAATATGTATAAATTTTGTTTTCTTCTTAATTTCTGGAAAACTTGAATTTTCATGGGTTTTTCCTGTTCATGAATTTTTTGAGAATATTTATTTATTTCTTTTTTGTGGAACGTTGTTTAAAGTTCATTTATTTTCTTTTTTTTGGAAAGCTTGAATTTTGGACGAAGAAGAACACGAAATTTGATGGGTTTCGCCCAGATTTGAGAGAGAAACCCATAAAGAGAGAGATTGAGTTTTATTAATTTTGTATTACATGATGGGGTACACTGGCGTCGTGTAGACTCATGATGGATACACGACGTTAGTGTACCCCCATCGCGTAGGTTGCATGATGGCTACACAACGCCAGTGTCGCTATCATATAGTCTACATCATGGTTACACAATGCCAGTGTAGCCATTGTATAAACTACACGATGGCTACATGATGACTACACAACGCTAGTATAGCCATCGCGTAGTTGACACCATGGCTAAAAGAAGCCAGTGTATCCATCATGTAGTCTAGACAATAGTTACACGACGCAAGTATAGACTACATGATGGGTACACCGGCATCCTGTAGACTATGCGATGGATACATGAGCATCTTCTGTCAAGAATACACTTAAAATTGAACAATAAAACATAGTCTCAAGTATTTGAAAAATTCATTAAGAAATTTTAATGTTTCTAGTCCGATAAACTTCTAGAGGACGTAACTTTTATCTCGGGTTCAATCATGTGGCCCGTAAGATATAAAATCAAAGCTTATTCAGAGATCTACACATATGATGAGGTTCACCAATCGTAGCCCAATTTCAGGCCCAAAAACACTATTTTAAGCACTTTTGGAGGCTTGAGAGTTATTTTGATCACAAATTTAGGTACACGGGCTACATGATTCCAGTGTACACATGGTGTAGTCTGCACGATGACTACACGATGCTAGTGTACCCATCGCGTAGTCTACACGATGGCTAAGTGATGCATGTGTACCCATCGTGTAGTCTATACGATGCCAGCGTACCCATCGCGTAGTCTACATGATGCCAGTCACGTAGTCTACAAGATGCCAACGTACCCATCGCGTAGTCTACACGATGCCAGCGTACCCATCGCGTAAGCATCGCGTAGCCTACACGATACCAGTGTACCCATCGCGTAGCCTACACGATGCCAGTGTACCCATCGCGTAGCCTACACGATGCCAGTGTACCCATCGCATAGCCTACACGATGCCAGTGTACCCATCGCGTTGCCTACACGATGCCAGTGTACCCATCGCGTTGCCTACACGATGTCAGTGTACCCATCGCGTTGCCTACACGATACTAGTATACCCATCACGTTGCCTACACGATCGTTACACGATACCAGTGTACCCATCGTGTAGTCTACACGATGCTCGTGTACCCATCATGTAGACTACAAGATATCGGTGTACCCATCTTGTAGTCTACACGATGACAGTGTACCTATCGTATAGACTACACAATGACTTCACAATGCCGGTATACCCATCGTATAGCCTATACCATGGTTACACGATGCTAGTGTACTCATCATATAGTCTACACCATGGCTATATGTTGCCAGTGTACCCATCGAGTAGTCTACATGATGACTACACGATGTCAGTGTACTCATCGTGTAGTCTACATGAGGCCAACATCCAGTTACCTCCCAGCACTATTGAAAAATCGAAAAAAAATCTAAAGTAAATCATATATAAATTGAAACAATTTTTCCCTATCCTCAGGCTTGAAACTACTAACTTTCTCTGTCATTAAATTACATGTTAAGAACATGAGAAATTACAGATAAAAAAACACGTGAATGACACTCTAAAAATGTGCAAGAAAGGGTTAGAAAAAGTGAAACGTCGAAGAAAAACTAGAAGAATGAATTGTTGCCCAAAAATGGGTAAAAACCCATTTTCAGATCTGGGTCAGATCTTGTTTGTCATCTTCGGTTGAGAGATTCGGTCATCTTCTCCCTCTTCTTTGGCAAGAACGCAAATGTCATCTTCTTCGGTTCATGAATGTCTTTTTCAAGCAAAAACTCATTTTATAAAGACATGAGCTGAAAGGTAAACATATAATCTCACAAATATATTTTGAGTGGAAGGTTGGGGGGAGAGGGTCAGGGTAAACAAAAATTAGTGTAAGGGTTATTTTTATAAAATGATTAGTCTAGAGATCTAGTTTAGTAAAAAAACACTTGATATAACCCAGAACTCATTAGTAAATGATTAACTAAGGACGTTTTTTGTATTAAAAAAATTAACGCCATTCATTTTTTTTAACGATTTTTGATTTTTTTTTGTCTACAAAATGAAATATCAAGGGAGATTTATGTCTTTTTTAAAACTACAGTGAGTGTGTGTCTATTAAGCAAAACTTAGGAGGTGTCTATGTATTTTTTCCTAATTAAAATGTATCACTTTATATATTTTTTATCTAATTTATACAAATGATTGATGATTGATTTTTCTGTCTAACTTGATTTTGATGCTTATTATTTTTAGATTTTTTAACCCTTTTCTAATCTTATCGTGTAATAATCTTATCATAATTCTTCTTCTTCTGCTGTTATTATTTCAACAATTTCATTACTTTATCTCCTTCTTCTGCTATTATTTTCCTTATCTTAATTAAGGCAATTGCCAATTGGTTATGACTTTGGAGCATCATTCAATTTTTCTGTCTGAAGGAATATCCTTATTTCATTAGGAATGTCTTTATTTGTTAGGAATCATATAGTAATTTCATATATAAATCTTATTCGTATTTGTGAGAAACTTGGGATAATGAAATGGCTGAATCTGTAATAAATAGATTTATCAAAAAGATGTTTATGAGAATTATCAATTTCTCTAGTGATTGATCGATACAGGCAATTTCTCATAGGTTCTATCTTCTACAAATTTTTAATACACTCTAGTTAATTGTTTAATAATAAAATGTTGGTTTGGTTATGATGTTAGTTTACATACCCAATTATCGTAATTCAATATTGTCTAATACAATATTATTGTGAGTTAACATTTTATTTTTTGCAAATAAATAAATTATTTAAATTAATTTAATACGATGAATACATATGACACGACTGAAATATTAAAAGTCATATGAGATGAGAACTATTTTATGAAAGATTTTATCGAAGCCATAATAATGAACTATTCCAGTACTATCTTTTATTATTTTACAAGAAAAAAATGCAAATGCTTGACATGTATACCCATTAATACAGCGAATTGGTTCACCTAATAAAAATTATTGAAAATATTTTTTTAATAATTTTTTCTTTTATTAATATATTATTTGTTCATTATTAATTATTTAATATTAACTATTAATAATTAATTAAGAGACCTTTTAATCTTGTGTTTATTTTACTCAAATTAAGTTTTTTTTTATTTCTAGAAATGATTTTTGGTTTTTTGGTACTTTTTGCTTTAAGTACAAAAGAAAAAAAAGAATTTAGATAGAAAAGTACTAATGGAAAAATATTTTATTTTTTACTATCATCTTTATTTTAATGGAAAGAAAATAATCAGTTAAATTTTGTATGCTAACTTACCTCCACTTTTAATATTTTCATTGATTTTTATATAGTTTTGAACCGTGCAACAAAATTTTTTTTATACATATTTCATTATTATATCAGTGGCACAACACCTGTTATATGACTAGTACATGAAAATGTGATGATCCCAATACCAACGTGCTATTGTGCCCTAAAATAGATATCAATTTATTAAAATGTAATTTTTTTTAGATGATTAACAATAATATAGAGATATTTTGTATGGAAAGCTGCAGGGTAGGTCTGATATCAACATCCTATGAAGAAAGGCTTAAATAAATTTGGATAAAAATCATTAAGTGAAAGTCATTTTCTTCCTACGAATTTGATTGTCCACAGTAGTAAATAAAAGGAAGTCCCATTGAACTTTATAGGCTATGGCTACATGATTTTCAAGGAAAAGTCAACAAAATCCATTTTGTCAATGTTTTATTTAATATTCGAGTTTAAAAAGAATCTTTCTTCTCTAACTAGTTGTCTTGCATACCTTACCATATATCAATTATGTCTTAACTTACTCTTTCCATTTGGGCGCATTCATTTATTACAAAATTTTGAATTTTGTTCTTTGCTAAAATCAACAACTCGAACTAATACCACCTTTGTTTTTCTTTTTCCTCGCACATAAAAAGTGATGGTTAGAGCTTCAAATTTCTTATTTTTGTATATGAGAAAATATTAACAGCTAAGCGTATAATTATACAAAGGGTACACTCTATATAACAAAAGATGAGAGTAACTACCCTAAGTTAATCTCAGCAAAAAGATTGTTCGTATGCACAAAATTACTAAAACTTGCCTATTCTCAAATGGAGCCAGGTATCTTATGGACAAGTCATAACTTATCTCTACCCATCCCAGAAACAACCTTCAGGAGAACAAAAGACTCTACATTTCCTCCTAAACAATCTTCAATTTGTCAAAAGTCATACATGATATATGAAACAAGTAAGTTCTAGGCTAGTCATTGTAGTATTGTAGCCCCTTCACACACGCACACTCAATTTTAAATAGTTCAGTACCCTTGTTCTTATTTTATGTTAAGTTACCACTAATCCCAAAAGCCTAAGCTATTGGGTTAAGTTGACTTTAACGATTTGTTTAATTCTTAACAATAACATTTGTTGTTCATATTTGTTACTCAAGTTTTGGGTTAGCCTAAACGTGCTAGCAAAAAAGGTTTAGTCTGACTTTTACTAAAAGATAAAATAAGGATTAAAATGCATCTACTAAGATTAAAATGCATCAACTAAAAAGGCTTTTGACTAAAAGCAAAATGACCGAGAAAAAAGTGTGAAAAGCAAAGTGGGATTTCATATTACATATTAACCTAAAAAACAAGTACAAGTAAGCTCAAGTGTATATTTAACTACATAAAAATAAAAAATTACATGTAGTACTGATATGACACTTCTTTATTAAGAAAAAACGTTTAAAAAATATTTGATATGAATAATAAAATTACTTAAAATATAAAATTAATAGAAAAAGTAAATCAATCAAGCAATATTTAATAAACACCTAAGTAATTTAATCTGGAAAGTAAAGCACATAATTAAAAGAAAAGAGAATAGAGAGATTCGACACATAGTATTTTTACGTGATCCGAGAAAACCTATCTCTATGTCCATGCAACAAGGATCTCTCCTTGAAGATTTTTTTCAAGTGATTCCTAACAGTGAAGACCAAATATTTACAAACCCTATTGCCTTATGGTGCTAGTCAAACCTTGATAATGAAGCTAGGTTGAGATATTTAAATCTCTTACAGAACCACTCACTCTCTCAAAGAGTAGATCTCTCAATTTTTCACTCGCAATATTTTCTAGCTTCTCTCTAGAATATTTTTTATCAAAATACAATCATCTTAAAGTATAAAACTCTACAGAACTTCGTCAGAGAGGAGTGGAGAGATATGGAGAGGTGTGTCAAAGTTGAAAATAGTGTGGGGCATTTATAGGTGTGAAAAATACTATCGAAACTGGTCGAACCAGTTTAGGAACCGGATGGACCAGTTCCACAATTAAGAAAAAATTCCTTAATTGTGATACCAGATGGACTGGTAGGGAAACGGGTGCACCCGTGAGGTCCCACCAGTGTGTCGGTTTACTACAAATAACGCCAAAATTGAGCCAGATTGCACACTGAACTAGAAATGAATCGGGCTTAACAGTTTTACACAATTCTGTTCGGTTCAGTGTCTAGTGGGCAGTTTGATCCAGTTTTGAAGTCCTTACAACATTCTGTGTTTAGCCAACTTTGATTTAGGCCTTTTAGATTTTGTTTGATTTACTTCGTGCTCTTCATAATATGTCGCTTGTATCTCGCTTTGTACGGTTTCAATTGACCTTTATTCTTTTTATATAAACATTTAAAATTAAGTATTTTCAACTTTATTTATATTTTTTTAGAACATACACGTTTAATTAAAATGTTAATCCACGTATTATTATCACCATCAAAATTGTCACCATGACGAAGGTCTAAATTACAGGATTACATTACTCCTATGATTACCTTACTCAGCGTATAGTAATCAAAGCTTCGGAACTATTCCTAAATCCTAAGATAAAATTGCAGTGTTGCACTTTAAATTTCCTGCTTGTTTGTGCTTAGTCATTTCTTCTCTATCGGCTGTATTTATAGGCATTTGAGGTAATTGTCATTGGATCTGAATTGTTTCAGTCATGTTTAGTATTGTGATGCCTCGTCTAAGAAAATGACAATTCTTCTTCTAATTTTTATAGCATTTTTGAAATCCTGTCAAACAATCTTTTAGTGTTTTCTGGATCCCTATAAAAACTGTTACATCTTTTTTATCACTTGACTATATTTTTCTCTAATCTTTTACCACAAATACTTTTATCAATATATTCTAATATGCTTCAAATATCCTAGGAGCATTTTTTCCAATCAAAACCGAGCCCTTATGAATAGTTACTTGATATCTCGATATACTCCATCTTTATTACTTCATGTGTACATCAATATATACAATTTCCTACAACTTGATTATAAATGTTAGTACACATAAATTATTTTGTTATCATCACAGTACTCTCTATGAGATCTAGAGTCAACAACCTCCTCATTTTTTATGATGACAAAACATGGATTGTAAAATAAAATAAGAAACCAATAAAAGCATTACAATCAACAACTTTCTCCCCCTTTATTTTCATAAAAAAACTAATAACATTCTCCCATTGAAAAAGTTGTAAGATTACGCTTTTTTAATAAAAACAAATTGTTTCTCCCCTTAGAACACACATAGATCTCCCCCTAATGATATGTGATATGTTGCTCACATTCCTTTCAAAAATTTGGGATTTTATTCAAAACCATAATTTGTAAATCTTTTCGCTTTTTTAAATAATAAAAATTTCATTTACATTCACATGTATTTCTCTTTCAAACACTTAGTCTAATAAGTGTTGTTACTAAAACTCTCAATAGTGATGTGGCATGCAATCTCTTCTCCACGTAGGAGTCCACTCAGACGAAAACCTGCACAATACAGACAAAGAACTCTAAGGACAATAGCATCGGGGGTGGTTTCCTCATCGAAGAGCCTCCGATGCCTAAGTCAGTTCCTTAAGAAATTTTGGCAGAGTTTTCCTTTGGAGATAACTGCTTACCTTGTACCGTTTGTAGATGGGTTATTTATACCTGAAGCCTTGGAAGAGGATGCATGTCGAATAAGCTTCAGATAAGGAGACAGCCTTTCCTTGATATGATGAGTTGGCGTGGCATTTAATGCCTTTTTCCCCTAGATGATGTAAATAAGAGTGCGTTAAATATCGATTTACCTTTAGCCATGCCAGAGTGATGGATGTGATCGTTTGGTGACTGACTCAACACTTCATCATGGCTACTGAAGTTGACCGGCGTCTACCGCATGGGAGAAAATGCCACGTGGAGTGCTAATTTTGGCAAAAAATAATGATGTCTAACACAGGGCTAGCTAACCTCCTATGTTAGATCCTCTTCTCGAGGCTTTCTAGCTTACGCTAGTCGTTGTTGCCCGAGCTCCATGGAGACCGACCTGGTCAGGTCAGTTCCCCTCCCTTTTAGAAGCTCAGAATCCATTTTTCTAGAGTAGAGCAAATACCTTTTTTGTGGTCTGGTTCATGATTTTTAGGATCTAGGACAGCCTTCCCGGGGATTCGAAGTTTGTGCTCCCGATCTATTAGGTCTTTGGGGCCGCAGGAGAATTTTCATTTTTATAACGGAGAATATCTGCTTGTCGCTTATCTTGGTCGTTAATCTCCCTTTTCTTCTTACAGCGGTTGAGAAGAGGCCATAAGAATTCCCTGTCTACCTCCTGTCTAGAATTTTCAGCCTAGCCGAGCTCCTTTTCGAGGCCCGTGATTATGATGTCCTTCTCAGGCTTGAACTTTTGTTTCAGGCAGACATGTAGTTTGATCCTTCGAAGGACATTATAGTTGGCTTTCCCGTCGAAGACCATTTGGAGGACTCTCCCATTTGTACAAGTATGATCCTCAACCATTTTCTCCTTTTTGTTATTACTACTATTGTCTTACCTCTTATAATTGTCGTCCCCCCTTCTAGCAATGGCTGGTAGGGGTATTCAAAAACTGTCCAGACCGTATAATCCGATCCAGACCGGACTGAAGTTAATTGGTTTGGACGGTTTTTTCTCATATTTGGTCGGTTTGGTCCTCCTTTTAGAGAGGACCGGACTTTCGGTTCGGTCTAGAATTTCAACCAATTCTGGACCGGACCGACCAGACCGACTGTATAATATATAAAATACTTTTTCAAGTAAAAAGTGACTTTTTCCCATTCTCACGTCGGAAAGCAAATAGAGAGTTAATGTGGGAATAAGTTATAAAAGTACTACATCTACCTCCTCATGATGAAGTAAGCGTCCACATGTGTGTGCTATTAAAGCATGCCTTGAAATAAGGCGTATTTATCACGCGTATAATATATTTAATGTATTAACCGTGTATTAAACTTTTAATCTAAAAATTACGCGTATTTATCACGCGTATAAAACGCGAACTTAGACTGTAAAATCCGTTTGAACCGACCGTTGATGTTCGGTCTGGTCGGTTCAGATTTTTTGTAGTGTCTTTGTCGGTTCGATCCTCCATATTGGAGGACCATAATTTTCGGTCTGGTCTCATTTTTCTCCAAAAATCCGACCAGACTGACGGTTGAACACCCCTAATGGCTGGGAACGATACTTCTTCTAAGAAATAGATGAGTGAACTTAACGCCTCTAAATTTCAAAAACTGGAAGAGCGTCGAGCTAAGAAATTAGAGCGGTCAAAAGGGAAAATGGATCTCCTGGCACCTTGCCCTTTGGTTATAAACTGTCAACCTCAAACTTTTGGTTAGGCCTTAGGCTCCCTAGGCTTCATTATTTCAGATCTTTAACTTGTCCCGGAGAGAGGTTTAATCTCTCCTCATCATTTCTTTATGAATATTTTAAGGAATAATTCCTATTATCCTTAGTAACGAAGTTACCTTTATCTTTTCCTTTCCTAGCGGGTTGCTCATTTTGAAGGAGGTTGGGCCGAACAGCCTTAGTGTATAAGGAGTCACGTTGCCCCTAACTGGGGGTTTGTTCGAGTAAACCTATTTCAAACCTCTTCTTGGCATTTATCTGGGTTCCTCTACTCCTGTCTAGCTCATTTCTTGTCTGGCGAGCTAGAGCACTTCGCCGAACATCCTTTTCTTGTTCGGAGTCAAGCCAGACATCTTTGCTCTAACTAGAACTATTTTCCCATTTGGAAAGCTTGAACGGTTTTCTAGACATCACTTTTTAATTTTGGTTTTGGTGGGTTGGAGTACCACTCCATTCAACCCTTTTTTTTATTTTTGGAGTCTAGCCAAACATTTTTGCTCTGACCAGAGCTCTTTTCCTATCTAACGAGCTATGGGTGCTCGACATACATCTTTCCTTGACGTCTAGCCAGGCGTGCCTGCTCTGGATATACCCTTCAATCTCGTCTGTGTGCATGAGTGATCGGCAGACATCTTTACTTGATGTCTAGTCAGGCGTGCCTACTTTGGCTAACCCTTGAATCGCGTCTGACGAGCTGGGGTGCTCAGCATACATCTTTCATTGATGTCTAGAAAGGCTTGTTTCTCTGGCTAGAAACTAGAATCCCGTCTGCGAGCATGAGTGCTTGACTGACTTCACTTTTTCTTTAATCCCAACAAGTGGGCTAGAGCACCTCATCAGTCATTACTTTTTGTTTAATCCTGACTGGTGGGCTAGAGCACCTCACCACTCATCAATTTTTGTTTAATCCCAACTGGTAGGTTAGAGCATCTAAATAGTCACCACTTTTTGTTTAATCTTGACTGGTGGGCTAAAGCACATCACTAGTCATCATTTTTTGTTTAATCCTAACTGGTGGGCTAGAGCACCTCATCAATCATCATTTTTTATTTAATCCTGGTTAGTGGGCTAGAGCACCTCACCTGTCATCACTAGGAAACCTAGACAACACAGACAAAGAACTCTAATGCGAAGAGAACTTGGGGTGGTTTCCTCGTCGAAAAACCTTCAATGACTAAGTCAGTATCTTGGAGAAATTTTGGAAGCGTTTCTATTAGGAGAGAATTACTTACCTTGTACCGTTTGTAGATGAAGCCTGAGAGAATGATGTATGTCGAATAAGCTTCAGGTGAGGTGACAGTCTTTCTTTGATATGAAGAGCTAGGGGAGACATCTAATACCTTTCTCCCCTGAGCTAACGTAAAGGAGGGTGGATTACATTTAGTCACTACAGACGTGGTGGATGTGACCGTTTGGTGGCTGACTCGACACTTCATCATGAGGACTGAAGTCGACCGACGCCTGCCATAAGGGAGAAAACATCACGTGGAATGCTACTTTTGACGAATAATAATGATGTCTAACATAAGGCCAGCTGACCCCCTGAGTCAGATCCTCTTCTCGAGGCTCTCTATCTTATGTTGGTCGGTGTCGCCCGAGCTTCTTGAAGACCGACCTGGTCAGGTCAATTCCCATCCATTTAGGAGTTCGATTCTTCAATCCAGTTTCCTAGAGCACAGCAGAGTCCTCTGTCGTGGCTTGCCATTGGTAGTCTGAGAATACAAATAACAATAAGTATTATAGCTCCCCCTCAAAATATGAATTTTTCTTTAAGAATTTTTAAATTAAAAACATTATTTAAAAAATACGCATACACACACTAAAATATCTTAAAAACTTCAGTGACTTCTCTAAGTTTATGATATTTATCATAAAGGATGGGTCTACTTACATTATCTTCATATGTCATGATGCATAAGTTTACATCTTTTAAGTTCTTTGATGTAGCTACTATCATTTTCTTGATCTTTATTCTTCCAGGTACCTTGTCTCTTCTTTAATAATTCCTTGAACTTCTTCATGAAATGAACTAGGTCTTAGTCATCATCTTTCTCTTCTTCACCTGTAGTGATTTCATTGAACTTAAATGCCATGCTCTCTTTTATTATTGCACACTCTTCTATTTCCTTGCATCTCATCTCGTACGTTAACAACAATTCCGTTCTTCGAGTTAGAGCATGTTATGATCTGTAGCTTCTTAGATCACAATTACCTGGCTTTCCCATGCTTTTGGTAGACTTCTCATGATTTTCCTAACAAGCTCATCATTCGAGTAAGTTTTCCCAAAATGATTTTGGAATACTTACATTATTAATAAATCGAGAAAACATTTCACTAACATATTCATAATCATTCATCTTGAAGAGTTCATAATTATGCATGAGCATGCTAACTTTAGAATGTTCTACTTCTTTTGTTCCCTCATGTGTTATTACTTCAAGCATACACCAAATTTCTTTTATGAAATTACACATGGATTATATCATTTCTATCTAATGCACAATCTAACACGTTCATAGCTTTAGAATTTAAAGAAAGTTTGATTTTATCAATCTTCATCAAATCAAATGATTTTGGAACATATGAACCATTTTCAACTATTTCCCACAATTCATAATGAAGAGATTGTAAATAAATTCTCATTCTAGCCTTCCAATAATTAAAATAATTTTCATCAAATAGAGGAGGTTTAGAAATAGATTGTCCTTGTTAATAAAAATTTCTACACAAAAATGTCATAGCTCAAGACGATGAAGTCTTATTAATTTAAGCACCCTTAAAGCGGGCGTGGTTGTGTGATTTGCTTTTAAGAATAAAAAATCTCCAAGAATAAGTAGAACATATATATAAAGAGATTAAATAATCATGCAAAATAGTACAGAGGATAAGGGAAAATGAATCGGACACAATGATTTTTACGTGGTTCGGCACTTCTTACCTTCGTCCATGCTCCAAAGCTCTTCCTTGAAGAATAAACTAGAATCATGATCTTCTTCATGGATGAAGATCAAACCTTTACAACCAATTAATTTCACGGGCATCAATCATGCCTCTCACTTCTCTTTTATATATTAAGAGATTACAATCATAACTCTCTCAAAGAGTAGATATACAAATTTTCCCTCACAATGATGAAGACTTATTCCCACAAAGTATAGGAATTTTGTGCTCAATTATTGTATCTTCAAATCTCCAAAGGACCCTCTATTTATAGATGTGAAAAAAAGACTTTTGGGCTTTATAGTAGGGAATAGACGACCATTACCTTGACTGGTGGACCGTCGATCCGTTAGAGATTAAAAAATATAGCCGTTGAGAAAATACTGTAAGGAGCAAACAACCGCTGGTGATGGGCGGACGTCCGCTCGTGGCACATTGGCTCCAGTTTTTCTCTAACCTTTTATAGCATTTTCATAAATCTTGTACACAGTTTTTATGGGGTTTTCTAAAACTTTGTAAAAACTCTTTCATCTTTTTTTATCAGTTGACTTTATTTTTCTACAATCTTTTACTATGAACACTTTTATCAATATATTTTAATATGCTTTAAATATCCTAGGAGCATTTTTCAACCAAGATCGAGACTTTATTAATAGTTGCTTCATGCCTCGATATACTCCATCTTCATACTTCATGTGTATATCAATATTTGTAATTTTCTACAACTTGATTATAAATGTTAATACACATAAAATCTTTTGTTATCATTAAAATAATCTCTATGAGATGTAGATTCAACAGTTTCAACAACTGGCACATGTAAAATGTTGACCCGCTGACTTTGGATGTCAGTCAACACCTCACGTGTTGGTCACATGAGTGTGAATGAAAAATTCAAGGGTAAACAATATTATATTGACAATTATATCCAACTTTGTTCAATCGTGTTACGCAATAATTCAAATGGTATATGTTGTATATATCTATTTGTTGAACTAAACATATGTGATAGTAATTTAACATGGAACTAGTGTGGTAAATTTGTGTAAATGACTTGAATTTATTGTTGCCATTTTACTCATATTAAGTATCTTAGTATCCTTTTTACTGCTGCAAAAGAAATGATGTTAGGCTTATGTATAAACTGGCACACATTGTTAACAGCAAAAGTGATGTCTGGTCTAGTGAAGGTTAGGAATTGCAGGCCTCCCACCAAGGTTCTATAGAGAGTATGATCAGACATAGGAGAGGCTTGAGTATTATCACTACAAGAAATATGACATTCTACAAGAAGTAGAAAACTCTGTGAAAAGTAATCCATAGAGTTCTTGCAGCATTTGTAACAACCCTTCATATTAAAAGTCCGCGGTTTTCATAAGGCACAATGCCTCGTGTGAAGAACCTTGTGGCTCTTACTTTTTACAGAATTTTTTTACTCCTGTAGAACATTGTTTAATAGGATCTTTGGATCCATGTTGAATGTATTCAACATGTGCTTTTAATACTTGTGAATTAACATTCATAAGTATTGTTGTATCCTATTAAACCAGATACCATAGGTTTGTTTAATCTCATTGATATAGTTTTTGTTACAAAATATGCCTCTTGTAAAGAGATTTTCCTGGCATTTTATAAATGCTATTTTTTGCAATCAATTTATATGCACCTATTTATGTACCTATTAAACATTCAAAATTAATATATTACTAGACTAAAAAGGCATCCATACATCATTTCGTTTTCACAAAATATCATCCAAAGTATCATCCAAAAGTATTAATACTTAGTTAGTCTACTAATACAATAGTATCATCATTCATTTCAAAAAACAAAAAACATCTAAAATGTTTCACAGACGCTACAAAATAACTTCAAATTTTCATTGACAGTTTCATATCTTAACTCTTAAAACTTTGATGTCATGCTCAAAAGCCTCAAGTGATTGTAGGTTCTGTATGTTCTACATAAAAGATAGAATCATCTAGATAGAAGATCCAGAAAACACAAGCGAAGTACACTCCCCCCCCCCCAAAGTATCCTTAGGTGTATTTTGAAAAAAAACACAAGTTGAATTAATAGAATCTTCACAAAGAGGAAATATTGATAGATACATACCTAGTAAAATCAACATATACATGTCCAAATGTGCCCTACCATCATTGCAGAAATTACAGTAATACATAAATGCAACTTAAATAGAGAAACGCAACTAAAAAACCTCCAACATCAACAGAGAAATGCGAAGGGGAAGTTTCTAACATTAACAGAGAAATGCAATTTAAATACAGCAATTCTTCGTTGCTCCTTACCACAATTTTGGTTGAAGTTTTCTTTTCAAATCTTTTACATGAACTTCTAGTTAGACGCTTCAACATAGGCTAAAAGGTTGTAATCTGGTCATAGTAGGTTAGGTACTCTTCACGAACCATTTAATAGCATCCTAAAGATTCATATCACTTTTTAACCACATAAGACTCAAGTAATAGAATTACATCATTATCAGTTGAAGCAAAAGATCAGATTCCATCACAATAATTTCTTTTTTACACTTAAAGCTTAAACAAAACTATATCAGCTAGAGTCACAAAACAAATGCTTTGAACAAAAAAACATGACAAGTCACAAGACAAATGTAACGCAATTCTCACCAAAATTTTCATAAGATTGATTTCATACACTAGTGAACAGAACAGAGAGACCATCAACAAGAAAAGAAAGTACAAACATGAAAACTACAACTGACCCTATCTAATTAACACCATACAAGAAACAACTGAATCAACAATCAACACAAACAGACATAGTAACCCACTACAAACTACTTTTAAACAAATTCTTATTAAAAATAGATCTGACTCAATAAAAATGGAGGTAGAAGCAACAATTGCCAAAGCACCTCAATTAACATATCCTCCATAAATTATATGTCCCAGTGGAAACTGAACAATAATTATTATCCATTTATCATAACAAAAATTACAACAGACTGACTTCTACACTCACCCACATGGAATGAAAAGCTAGAGCTGATTAAAGATGAGTTCCAATTGGTCCATTCTTGAGCATACCTAGTAGATTCCAAGAATGATCATTTTTGGAACTTTCTCGCAGTATAATTTCCAGTACTTACCATACCTACAATCAAGCATGAACAGATTTCACAAAACTAACAATAGAAATAAATCTAGGATTAGCTTATACAAATGGAACTTCTCAAGTGCTCAATCATCTGGAATAATGAATAATAAGATCCCCAAATGATATGGAAATTAATCTTCCCACTAGTTAAGAACCTCACTGTACACCCATCTCGTATACCATATATCTCTTATACTCCGTAAATAGTTTTTGCAATATTTTGGCTCAAGCATTTGTTCTAAGAAGTTCAACAAATAAAATAGGGAGTCTCAGCTTTCCAAGCTGCAATTCAACCTCATAGTAAATTACTTGTGTAAACATAAACTTTTTTGACATACCATATTTTGAATGTAACCAATAAAATCGAATTAGAAATATACTCATAGACACGTATGCATATCTAAATAATAAAGCAATTAGGACGAGTAAACAAGGCATCAAATATTTTGAGGAAAAATGGTTCAGCTAGATTTTATGTTCTCCTATGCTCTTTATCCCCACAATTTGACCACATTCCTCAATTATGTAGTATAATTAGTTAAAATAAATAGGACACAAGAAGAATTGTACATCAACAAATAGGTATTCAAGCCATGTGCATAAAAAGTGGTTTTATTCTAAAGGAAAACTAAATGAGATTACATAAAGTGAACTACATGCATAGCAACCATAGTAAAGTTTACAACATTCCATCTTGAGAGGATCTTAATAGAGGATGTAAACATTCCCTAAATGACGTATTGATAATGAAAAGGAACAAATCAATATTGTTGTAATTAGTTTCTTTGTACTACTTACAAAAAAAATTAGTTTCTTCATATTGAAAGATTAAGAAATAGTAGGAGATACGTACAATCAGTAACCTTCATCGAAACTGACAAACCCACCCTGTGATTTTCTCTAAAGAGTTTCCTTCACAATTTTCCTTCGCGATTTTCCTTTGGAGGCTCTCAATCTTCAATAAGCTACACTGTTCAAAGCAATTCAGAGTATATACAAATCATTACCCAAAGCACAAAGACACAATAAAAAATAAAAACTTGACTCTACTAAGACCGTCTTTCTATCCAAAATAATAAAAAGAAATTGTTGTAAAACTACCAGAGAATCAAAAACCCAATTTTGTAAAAACAAAACCCAGTTTCAAATCCAATCCCTCAAGTAAAAGTATTCTCAAACCAGAAATCGTTTATGGAAAATGCAGAGAAAAGGTTAAGATTCCTGAAAGTTTTTGCTAAGCTCTTGTCGGGGCTCTCTCTTCTTTAACGTTCTCTTCTTCAAAGATAACCAGAGAATCAGAAACTTCTTTGACAAACCTAGCCCTAGCTCAGTATTTATTTTTTAATGAGAGAGTGAGAGAGAAGCTAATTGATGAGCTCTTCTCTCTCTTCTTAGACAAAGTCCTAGCCCTAGGTTGTCTGTTTGTAGTTTGAGAGGGAGAAGTTGTGAGAGAGAGGTTCTCTGTGTATTGTATCTTGAGAAGAATCAAGAGAGAGAGGGAGAAAGAATGGACAGAGAACTTGTCTCTGAAAATCAAGAGGAATGTAGAGAGACTCGGGAAGCAACAAAGCTTCAAAATCGACAAGAAGAGCTTCTGAGAGAGTCTCACTCGAGAAGGAAAGCAATTCTAGAGAAGAGTGAAGAGTACCTCATTTTTTTGCTCCCGCGTCTCTAAAAATTTGCATCCCGCTTATGTTTTTTAGTATTAACAGGAACTGTTTTTATGTGGTTCATAAAAAATCTTGTTGTTTTAAGTTTTTTACAGGAGGAGATTAAAAACCCTATATTTAAACCTTATAGAATGCCATATTTGTTATAGTGTATAAAAGTCCATCTTGAGAGAAATTGGGGTTTTGCAAGGTTTAGCAGTGACTAGGCTAGCTTTAGTAAGAAGATCTTGCACATATTTCTACTGATAGAGAAAAATGCCTTTAGAGGACTTGGAAACCTGTAATCTAAGGTAGTATCTCACTGCTCCAAGGTTTGTGATTTCAGACTCTGTTTTGAGCTTCTGAATTAAGGACTGGATGAAAGATGAGTCATTGCCACTCATTATTATATCATCGACATAGAGTAGTAGACATGTTACAGACTTATTAGATATGCATACAAATAAGGAAGAATCAGCAATAGAACTGACAAATCCAATAATGAGAAGGTAGGAGGTGAATCTCTCAAACTAGGCTCTAGGTGCCTGTTTGATCCCATGGAGTGACTTATGCAGCCTGCATACATGATTTGGAAAAATTGGTCCATAAAATCATGAGGTTGTGACATATAGACATCTTCTTGTAGAAATCCATGTAGAAAAGCATTCTTAACATCCAATTGATGTAAAGACCAATCAAATTAGGCAGCCAAAGACAAAAACAACCTTATAGTGGTAGACTTTACAACATGGCTAAAAGTTTTTTAGTAATCCAAGCCAGGTTATTGGTGAAAGCCCTTTATAACAAGCATGGCTTTATATCTTGCAATTGCCCCATGTGGTTTATACTTCAATTTATAGACCCATTTACACCCAATTACATTTTTATTTGGTGGAAGAGGTGCTAAGGTCCAGGTTCCTTGAGTTTGAAGAGCATGAAACTCTTCTTCCATAACCTGTCTCTATTTTTTATATTTTGTAGCAGTAGAATAGGATGTAGGCTTCTGTTTGAATAAGGGTAATAGGCTATGACACTACTGAGTAAGACTTCTTCTTAATGATGCCTGGTTTAGATCTAGTTGTCATAGTATGTGAATTACGTGCAGTACAAGAAGAGATAGCATTTGTATGGTTAGGATGAGTGTTAGGTGGAAATGGCAGATCAATGGAAATAGAAGAGACTGGTATAATGGGAGTTATATTAGAGGATGATTGGTCTATGATAGGAGTCAGATTAGAAGATGAGTTGATATCAGATGTCATAGTAGAAGAAGATTGATTAGAATTGGTTAGAGAAGGAGTTATATCAGGAATAGTGGGAGTAGAAAACATAAAGGGTAAAATAGTAGTGTTGGATGGCAGATTATTTAGTGAAGAAATCAGAGACCTTGAAGAGGAACAAGATGAGAAAGGGAAGGTGTGTTCATCAAAGATTACATGGCCAGAAGTGATAATCTTATGTGAAGAGGTGTTATAATAGAGATATCCTTTAAAGTGCATGGAATATCCTAAAAATACATGTTGATTAGATCAAGGTTAAAGTTTATATATTTTATATGGCCTAAGTAAAGGGTAATGAGCACATCTAAATACTCTTAAAGCTACATAATCAAGTACATAACCAAAGATTTTCTTAAAAGGACTTTTATTATTGAGGAGAGAAGTGGGGATTCTGTTTATAAGAAATGTTGTGGTTGTAAAAGCATAAAATCAGAAAGTAAGAAGACGAAACGTTTGAATAAGAGTACTAGGGTAGTCTCCATAATATGCCTATGCTTTCTTTCAGCAAATCCATTATGTTCAAATGTATAAGGACAGGATAATTGGTTTTAAATTCCATTAGAAGCTTGGTAATTTTCAAAGACTTTGCTTATGTACTCACCCCCCCCCCCCAGTCAGTCCTTATTAGAAGCGCGGCAAAAGGTTTTGAATAAAAGGAAAGAACTTTTGACTGATAACATAAACTTTAAACTTTTGAGACAAAAAATATCCAAGTGTATTTAGAGTAATCATCAACAAATAAAACAGAATATATGAATTCATTTATAGAAGTAACAGGGGCAGGACCCCATGCATCACTATGAAGAATTTCTAAAAGAAAGAAAGAAAGAGATGCAGACAACCAAAAAGACAATTTATACATTTTTCCTTGAATACAACTAACACAGATACAAGAATTAAGATCAGGTTTACATGATATGCTAGCTTTACTGAGTATTTTTTGTACTATGCTATTAGAAGGATGGCGTAAACAATTATGCCAAAGAGTGTTGGGCATCTTGTTTCTGATGAATGCTACAGCTTGTGTTTAGGTGACAAGGTAGGTTGAAGTGTCCTAGTTATTGGATAGAGACCATTGTCACTTGGTCCCTTAAATAAGATCTTACCTGACAGTTTATCTTGAATGAAAAAGAAGTCAACATCAAAGGTTTGTACATTTGTTATCAAGACAAATTTTGTGAATAGATAACAGGTTGGCAGTAATTTGAGGAACACAAAGAATTTGATTTAAAAGAAAATTATGGTTAGGACTAGGAAGAACTCCATAACTTGTATATGTGTAAAGGTTGTCCATTACCTACTGCAATTGAATTCTCTCCATTGTAAAAGTACAATAGAAAGGATTGACAACTCATAAGTCAAATGTGCATTGCATCCTGTATCAATCCAGGTTGAATTATTGGCACTGTCATTGCTGGCTTGAGAGTAAGTGACTGCCATGGTAGCAAGGTGTGCTAGTGAATGCCTAGCTTGAACGGCATAATCTATCTTGCGATAGCAATCCAGTGCATTGTGGTCTGATTTATTGTAGATTTGACAGAGAGGTCTTGAAGTGTTGCTAAATAAACTAGAACTTGAGAATGAAGGGTTAAAGGATGAATCATTAGTAAATTGTGAATTGGAGTTATATTGATTTACAGGATTACCTCTCCCTCTTCCTCTTGAATTTTGCAATCTTGCATTACCTCTAAACTGATCTCTACCTCTTCCTCTAAAATTTTGATTTCTGAATTGATTACCTAGCATTTCCATGGCCTGAATCTTGTTTTCTTGAAATTTATATTACTCATTTAAGCTTTGTTCTTCTACTTTGAGTAAAACATGCCGATCTTCAAGTAGTAAAGTGTCTGACCTTGTTTTGATAGAGGTTTTGAAGGTTGAATATTCATTTGGTAGGCCATTAAGTGAATATAGTAGCACATCTTCATCATCAACCTTTACTATGCAACATGAAGCTTGTCTTTTAATTCTTTAATTCTCTAAACATATGAATTTATATTCTCACTGCCCTTTTTGGTGATAGTTTGTAATTCTCCTCTCAACTGGAGAATGTTTGATCTTGATAAGGAGGAAAACCTTCTTTCTAAAGGATTTGTAACCTAATACATATGATAATGTTGAATTGGAGAGAGTTGCATTAATAAGATTCATTAATGCCTAGTCTTGAGAAGTCCAAGAAAGGAACTTCGGATCAATTCTCATTGTTTCTGCCCCTTTGTCATCTAACTGAAACAACTGAAACTTGCAAGGACATGTCAAGGTGTCATGTAGATGACCAAAGAGATCATGAGCTTTCAGGATTGATTCAATCTTATATCTCCATAGCATATAGTTGTTGGAGTCGAGTCTAACAGGAATGAGATTGCAAATATTTTCCAAAATAAAAAAGGAGAAGAAGAGAAAGAAGAAGAAGAAGAAGAAGAAGAAGAAGAAGAAGAAGAAGAAGAAGAAGAAGAAGAGAAGAAGAAGAAGAAGAAGAAGAAGAAGAAGAAGAAGAAGAAGAAGAAGCCATAGTTTTGTGTCTAGCATGGCTCTGATACCATGAAAGATTTAGTGTTATGACAGTAAGGAAGCTATAGACAGAAGAGAGAGAAGAAGCAAGAAAGATGAGAAGAGAAGTAATTCTCATTAAGTGTTCGCATAGGTTAAGTATAGTATTTATACATTAACTAAGACTATAACAACTAACCATCTATCAAGAAGACAATAACTAACTAACAGCTCTTATATTCATGAGTTTACAATATATTAGTATATATCAGTTATTAAAAACGTCATAATTTATTGGCAATTTCAATGAATAGTCTCAACGAAATAGGAAAAAGTCCATAGTTTCTACAATAATTTTCTTTGAAAGAGGTTTTAGCTAGGAAAATATCTTAATGTCATTATCATCAGATATTGTCTTAAGCTAAGGCAAAATCTTTATCAGCACGCTCTGACTAAACTAGGGGGAAGAGAAACACATAATCTTGTTCATATTTTATCCGGATACCAAAAGACATAAATCTTCATACTTTCATGTATATATATTCCTCATGTGGTCCTTGGAAAATGACATATTTACACAGACTTCAATTCTTTCTGATATTTAGATTGTCTAAAGGAGTTATTATTTATTTATTATGCATTTCCTTTAGAAGAAATGAATGAATTGGATGACAGCTACAATTTGAAAAACTTTTTTGTTGCAAATAAAGGGTAACTAAATTTGGAGAAAAAGTTAACTACGTTTTGCTTTTATCTTAATCTATAGGAAGTGATTAATTATTTCTTTCAAAAAAGTAATACCAACATGCCAAAATAGATAAAGATTAGTTTCCGAATCTGCATTACTTGAATACCGTTTTTTATTCATTTTAGTGAAGTTTGTTAGTATTTATCTTTATGTCGTGAAGCTCTTGCTTCTACGGTTTTGAATTCGAAAGCATAACCAGACTAGCAAATGAGTTTATTCTTTATTTTCTTGGCATGAGGGTCTAAATCTAAGCAATAGTAGAATAAGCATAATCGCTTCTGACGATCACAACTATTAGCCCAGTTTGTCATAATGAAGTTTTATCTCTATCTAATAACTCCCATTTGATCACTAAATTTCTCATTCTCTTATACAAAAAATCTGCTCCTGAATGAGTGTCAGAAAATTTATTGTTAACCTTAATTGTCATGAACTAGTAGAGATTCCTTGACCAAAAACAAGAAGGGAAAATCGGAATTAAAGGTAAAAATTGTGAAAAGAGAGTGATCAGAAGATTTTGTTTTTATCTTTACCTTTCGCTTACTAACTTCACTAAGTAATCCAATCCTAGCTATACTTACCCTCTCCAAGCATAAATGCCAAACCATGAGAACTCACCAACCAAAATTAATCCTTCGTCATCCACAGCATCTATAAATACTCCCCCAAAACTTCAAGTAGAGACAGTTTAAAATACAAAGTTGCAAGTACAAAACCTATTGCTACCTGATCCCAGAATGAGATTCCCCAAGAAAACATACTTCTTCATCTTCATAATTTCCTGGTTTCTTCTATTTTTTGCCAACCAATATCAAGCTTCACCACACTACAACTTTGTGGTATGTCTTCCAAACTCTTTACATGTGCAATCGATATATATATTATCACCCGTTTAAGGGATTTTTGCCGTAAAAATAAAGTCTTCTAAATACCAACTTATCTACATATTATCGTAAAACATATAGCTATCGGTCGACCAAGCTTTATTCTTATTAAGAAATTCGATCACTGGATTTATAATTTATGCGTCTTTTTAATTAGGTGAAAGAAGCTGCCTACACAAGGCTGTGTCAGACAAAGAACATATTGACTGTGAATGGGAAATTTCCAGGACCAACAATTCATGTTAAGAAAGGAGATACAATCTATGTCAACGTTCGTAACAAGGGCGACTACAACATCACAATTCATTGGTAATAAGTTCACTCATGAAGTGTTTTTTTTAGATAATTAATAGAATAGCTTTATGATCGTTTCGTGCCCGGTCAGGATTTATTTGAACTAGCAAATAGGTTTACTATACGTCTTGTTAATAAGGGGATTCTCTTCTAACTCATCCGATGAAACTGGCAAGTTTCTTGTAATAAAAAAAGTATATGTGTGTGTGTATAACTGCAATTTATTGTCAAATTTTTAAGTAATTTTTCATTGTGCTAATCATTTGTGTCCTTGGAGTTAAAAAGGCATGGAGTAAAACAGCCAAGGAATCCATGGTCAGATGGACCTGAATATGTCACTCAATGCCCAATAAAGCCAGGAGGGAAATTTAAGCAAAAGCTCATTTTCTCTAAGGAGGAAGGGACCATTTGGTGGCATGCACACAGCAAATGGTTTAGAGCCACAGTCCATGGTGCTATCATTATTCACCCTAAGCACGGAACTACGTATCCTTTTGAAAAACCTCACAAACAAGTTCCCATTATTTTAGGTATAATTTTAAATGAACCCACTTTTAATTTCTTAAAAGATTTGTTCTCATTTCAAGTTCGTGAGAAAGGCAAATATATTAGGGTAAAATATAATTACACCCTCTAAATTTAAAGGGTTGTAAATTTGGCCCCATAGTATTAATCTTAATCAATTAGTTCCTATACTTAGAATTTGACTTGAGTCTTGATCTTTATGGAGAAGATAAACATAAGGACTGATGAAATTGAAAACAACTAAATTTGGAATTATGTTAGTTACTAATTAATTAATTGATTAAATATAATTTGAAATAATATATTTTTTTAAAGTAGAGCTTTTAATTAAAATGTTGCTATTTTTATATTGGAAAACTAGGAGAGTGGTGGAAGAAAGATATCATGGAAGTTTACGAGGAGTTTGTCATATCTGGAGCAGCTCCAAATGTGTCTGATGCATTGACTATAAATGGTCAACCTGGTGATTTGTATCAATGTTCAGAATCAGGTAAATTTCATGTCATTATCTTTCAACTATACAAATTTTTTATCATTAAATGGCCCTATATTTTGGTTCATGTAGTCTATGGAAAACAAGAACTTGGAGATTTAAAATGAATCAAGCAACCTCCCTGGCTGATAGCATGTTGTTCAAGTTATTTTCAGAACATTTCGGAATTTTGGTTGAGATTTTGTCCAAAAAATTTTACTGACTGCACATAAAAACTAGTGAAACATAATAACTAGTTGAAACAAATCTTTCATGAGCTTTCATGCATTAAAATATTTGTTAACTCAAACTTATGTAAGACGTACTTTCTTTAATATTATCATTTTTCCACATGAAAACATTTTCTCAATAAGCATTTGATCAAAATTGTTTCAACTATAAAAAATATTTTTTGAAATATACATAAAGCTGCTTTAAACTAAATGCTTACTCGATGATTATTAGCTACTTAATAATGTTTGCATATACTTTTGAAACAAAAATACTACCAAATACGCTCATAAGACGTCAGTTTAACTGACTTCCTAGAGGTGAGGATACATCCGAGACCTAAATTAATGGACCAAAACAAATTAAATACGTGTATTTGGGGGCCAGTATGTGTCAGGATTATTTGGATTTGCTTCAGCTAAATGCTTAAAAATGATTGATTTGATACATAGATCATATATAGTTTTTACTTAGAAAAATGTGGATCTAAATCTCATCATGTTGGGGATCCTAACAAGATCGATCTGTTAAAATAATCTCAGACGGTTGAGATCATCTCAACATAAACATTGAGGTGATAAAAATGTTCTGATACATTTTTGTTTTTTTTAATTTCTACTTTTTTCTCTTGTCAGATATGATATGTACATTTTTAGATAAGAATTTACTAGAGTTTAACAAATTCATCATGTTCTAAGAACCGGAGAGGGTCTAAATCTGAAAAGCATTTGGTAGCTCGCAAACTTGCTTAACCGAGTGTGGACCATTAATACGAATGTTAATGTTAATTTTGAAATTTTTTTGTCTTAATGGCTTTCTCTAGAGTAGTTTTGTGGCTTGTTTATGTTAATTATATTTGAAGAATTCTGAGCTGAAATAGAAAGAAACTAGAAATAGAATTGGTAATCATCTTTATTGTTTTTTACTTGCACGTAATCTTTTATACGTCAAAATTGATTTTTATGATAATTATCTATTACCTATAGAAAATTTCAATAGTGTTTCATATTGTCTAAATTGTTTTGAAATGAGCAGATGAATGAATATTGAAATTAGAAAAACTAATTTTGCATGTGAAATTAAATCTTATCCAGAACAATAATGAACTTTTAAATTTGAACATTAATTATTGATGATATTTGGATTTTGAAAATTAAGAAGCAAAAGAAAAATGATGAAAGAGTAAATTAATCTACTGAAATATAAAATAAATTGAATCAACTACAATAACATGCAAATCTCATTTCTATCACTAGTTCATGTTCTTATTCCAAAACTCCAAGGAATGAACGTACAATCGTTTAAAAGTGAGTTTGAAAGGCTTAATTATGAGTGCTAGCTAGGTCTAATAGAAAACTAATTAACTAATATGATTGAGCTTTATTTGGCTCATTTTTTCTTTTTGGTAATCATCAACATCACAAATACAATATTTAATAATCTTCTAATTTCTAAACAAATGAAATAAAAAAAATCATAATTCTTCCATTCAATTGACATATTTTCACCTTCTGTAATTGTAGAAACATTCAAGCTAGTTGTTGATGAAGGCAAGTCTTATCTCCTCCAATTCATCAATGCAGCAATGAACACAATATTCTTCTTCTCCATTGCAAACCATAAACTCACAGTAGTTGGACTTGATGGAAGCTACGACACAAAGCCATTGACCACCGATTACATTGCGATATCTCCTGGACAAACCCTAGATGCCTTGCTTTATGCCGACCAAAACCCTAATAATACTTATTACATGGCCGGCCGTGCTTATTCATCTGGAATCAATGTCGAGTTTGATAATTCCACAACCACTGGTATATTACAATATAAAGGAGATCACAAGACGCATTCATCTCCTATCTTACCTAACCTTCCATACTACAATGACACGGATGCTGCTTTTCAATTTTTTGGAAAACTTAGATCATTCTTAGAAAGTGAGGAAGGTCGTCCGTTTAAGCTCCCGATAAATGTGACGAAACGATTAGTCTCAACAGTTTCTGTTAATACATTGCCATGTGATCTCAAAAATAACTCTTGTGAAGGTCCAAATGGGACACGTTTAGCTGCGAGTATGAACAACATAAGCTTTGTACTTCCTTCAGTTGACATACTTGAAGCTTATTACTATCACATAAATGGGGTGTTTAGGAACGGATACCCTAGCTATCCGCCGTTGTTGTTTAATTTCACGGAGGATAATTTGCCGTTGGTGTTGGCGATAACGAAAAGAGCAACTAAGGTAAAGTTTCTTGATTATGGTTCGGATGTTGAGCTTGTTTTGCAAGGGACAAATTTAGTAGCAGGGATTGATCATCCAATGCATTTACATGGATATAGCTTTTATGTGGTCGGATTTGGATTTGGAAATTTTGATAAAAATAAAGATCCTTTGAATTATAATCTCATTGACCCTCCTCTTCGCAATACTGCCACTGTGCCTAAAAATGGATGGATCACTATCAGATTCAGAGCTACCAACCCTGGTAATTACTTCTTTTTCTTAATTTCTTTTTCTCTGTGTCTAATAATGTATCAATACATATTTATATGTAGATTTGATTCTGCTTTTCTTGAGTGTTTTTGTTGAATTTTTCTATTGATAGACAATTTAATAAGCCAATGATTTTCTTTTGTGTTTCAGAATGAAGTTAATTAATTAATTGATTCTCATTCCTAGACACTTGACATGAGCTTGAAAGTTGCTCAACAATCAGTTTTTCTTTTTATATGGGCTAAAATAATTTATTTTCCTTCTTTTGACTCCATACATATTGTTTGATAGATCTCGAAAACAGTCGCCCTCTAATACATCACTATCGAACAATACTTAGCTCCTAATTAAGGTGGTGAAGAATGATTCCTCTTCCTCACGGCCTCTAATGCATGGTTACTGGTTTATTAGTTGATTTCTATATAATTAATTATGAACAATATATATACTTGACTTCCCACCAGATATATAATTAGTTATAAACTACATACTTGACTTTTCACCAGATAAAACATATAGGAGATTTATTTTGTTTCTACATAAAAAAATGTATGAATACTTATTAAGAAACCAATTATCTATTATGTGCAATACACATGTGATCATTCATTATATTTATTTATTCAATATGTATATGCGGGCGTAGCAGACACACATGCAAACATACATTTAATTTTTTATTGTAAGTTTACTCCATAAAATTTGGGTTTTGGAATAAAAAAATTTAAAATGGAAAAGAAAAAATAACATTGGATCAGAAATCAGTAAATTAAATTTTTTAAATAAACATGTGAGTAATTTTAATTGTGAAGATGTATTACTTAAATTTTTATTTTATAGTTTCTCAATAGCACATTAAATTCAATAAATATTAACTAAGTAATTAATCTATATCAAACAAATTATAAATAGTTTCTCAAATAATAATGTAATTGAATTACAATTTTATTACTTTCATGTTTAAAATTGAAACAAAAAAAAAATTTCAGGATATATATTAGCGCATCAAAAAATTCCTCTCAAACTATTTTCATACATAATTTATCATATAAATATAAATTATATTTTATATTTATGATACAATATAAAATAACTTATTATTATTATTATTATTATTATTATTATTATTATTATTATTATTATTATTATTATTAATGATGATGATGATATACTTTTATTAGGAGTGTGGTTCATGCACTGTCATTTGGAGAGACACCTGACATGGGGAATGGAAACTGTGTTCATTGTGAGGAATGGAAAAGGCCCTGAAGCAAAACTACTTCCTCCACCACCTGACATGCCACCTTGTTAATTATGGTCGTTTTTCAATAAAGTAGAAACAGTGTTCAGTTAGTGTTTTTCTTTCCAAAAAAAAAAAAGTGGGACTGGGTGTTTAATTAATACAGAGACTAAGCTTTTAACTTTGATTTTTCATTAAATTTTGATTATTATGAACTACCTTCAGCTCGTTTGACTTTTTAAAGAATATTTTCTCTAAATGAACCAATGTTTAAATTGATAATGCTAAGTTGTAACACAGAACAAATCTTGTGCTTAACTATAAGTTTAATTGTTAATAATTCATTGAATTGTTACTATTAATTTAATTTTATGTTTTAGATGAATTAATTAAATGTTTTACAAAAGAAACGGTTCTAATTGCATGAGTTCAACTTTAAAGTAATTAATATTTATTCCTCATAATTATTTATGTATTCTAATAATTTATGAATAAGTAGATTGTTTGAGCATATAAGCAATACTAAATTATAAGTTAATAATAACAATAATAAGTCTAAATAGAAGATAAGTAAAAGGTTTTCTATAAAAAAAATAAGTAAAGAAGTTTGATTAGTTTCCTAATTTTATTAGAAAGGATGGACCCACAATAAAAGCATGGATTGATTTATTCTAACCCTAGTTGCACACTATATTTCCCTTTAGCAAACCACCATGGAGGGGAAAAAAAGGGGACCAAATTTCATAAAGCTCTTTCGTCATTTTTATCAACTTCTTTCCATCACCATGAGCTCCTCCCGCCTCCATCAAACATTTAGCATAGGGGTTTTGACATAAGTAGTCTAATTATATAAATAATTGATAACAGTGACCCTTAAATATTAATAGTTGTAAAAATAACATATTATGGAAGAAATAAAAAAATTGTTTCTTTCCTAACTCAAGTTGTAAAAATATTTAGAAAATTTTTTATTACAATAATGATCGAAATATAATAAATAATTTAATTATGACTCTATAATGTCAGTAAATAAATTATTTATCACGGTCGTATTTCGGTCATTTTTGTAAATAAAAAACTTTTCGGCCTTTTCCTGTTATTTTCTCATAAATATAATCGTGGACTAAATATATGAAATTTCAGAACTACCCCGCACAGCGCGACAGTGGTCGCCTCCTCTCCGTCGTCGCGTCTCGACATCCCAGTACCTCATTTCCTTCGTCGGCGATTAGGTCTTCCATCTCCGTTGGTGGCTCTACCTTAGAGTGCGTCACTTCCTCTCTCAGAATTCTTTCTGAACTTGTAAACAAGAACTCCATTTATAGGTTTGTGAAGAAACTAGGCGTGACAGTGGGTCGCCTCCTCTCTGTCGTCGGGGTCCCAGTGCCTGATTTCCTCGTCGGCAATTAGGTCTTCCATTAGAAATCCAAAAGAAATTTTGAGGAAATCTTGAACAGAACTTAGGGTTCACGCAACAATCGTTTTCTATCTTCTTTAAGTTTAGTAAACAAACATTTTCTTATGGCTTTATTCTCGGTGATATTTGGTTCCAGGCTAAGTCAGATTACTTTTGTTCTTTAAGCCTTTATTTCTTATCATCTATTTTGGTTCTCCAAGAAAATGGAGGAAGGTGATGGAACACAAAAGTGTAGAGTTGTATCTCAACCTTGTTATTGTTGTGCCACCGAACTGACTTTAACCGAATCGAACCGTAGTGAATGGTTCGGTTTGATTCGGTTCATATGACTTTTGTGGTTCGGTAAATGGACGAACTAAATATTTCAGTTCAGTTTAATTTTTTCTAAATAATCGATTGAATCGAACCGTGAACAAAATAATGTTTACTTGTAAACATGATTATGTTACATTATGTAAACAAAAATATGTTTACATTATTTGTAAACATAATAATGTCAACACATACATTACTTGTAAACATAATGATATTAAATGGCTTGTGGACATGCTATTTTCATTTTGTAAACATATAATTAGTTATGTTCTAATTTTCACTTTGACTCATGGAATATATTCTGTACTAGTTAGAAATACATTTATATGATCTTGAGTTTATTTTTTACAATGCTAGAACTAATATTGATCATAGTATGCTACATTTGCAGACTGTATATGTTAATAATGTGTTTACAACTTGTGAAACTAGTATTAACACCACACAATTTTTGCTCAATAAACATGACGGTATAAAATTTTAATTGTTCAACTAATTAATATATTCCATTTTCAATAAAAATGGATACACAAGATTATTAATGCTAGAAATCATATTCATCAAAGCATGTTTCTTTTACAGAACCTAGGTTAATAATATATTACAGCTTGTAAAAAATTTCTTAACCACACATTATTTTACTCAAATATCAACATGGCGATATAAAAAAATTGATTGTTCCACTAAATAATATTTTTCATTTTCATAAAAATGGATACACAAGACTAACAATGTTGGAATTGATATTCATTAGAGTATGTTTCATTTAAAGAATCCCTAGTTTAATGAAATATTTACAACTTGTAAAACTCTTATTAACCACACATATTTTGCACAATGTCTGAAAGACACTATGCATTTAAGCATTCCACTAAGTAATAATTTTTTACTTACATATGAATACAGAAAATAGTTAAACAAAATTATAAATGAGATTAACTAGTAGCTAAATTCTTGTGGAATGATGGTCAAGATGGGGTAAACAAGTGAGACTCCATCTTCATCTTTGAAAAGATGAAAAAGAATGAAAAATGAAGTCTTATCATAAATAAGTACACAAAATTTGTTGTTAATGACAATGTACTTAGTTAACATCACTCGTAAATGAACGAACTAAACTTACATTATTTGTAAACATATGTCTACATTTTGTAAAGAATTACATGTTTTTTGCTTTAAAAAACTTAACAAGTTTCAAATTTTGTTGCAGGAAAAACTACTTAAAAAACAAGATGTAGTTTTCACATACAAAAGAGGTGGTTGATAATATGCTTACAATATTTGTAAACATAATGTTTACATTAAATGTAAACTCAATATTATTACTTGTAAACTCAAAAATATAGATCACAGTATGATGCATCTGCAGACTACATATGTTAACAATATGTTTATAACTTATAAAATTATTATTAACCAAACATATTTCTTTAATCAATATCAATATGATGGTATAAAAAAGTAATTGTTCGAAGAAAAGTTAAATCTACTCCCAATTTTTCAAATTTTGATTCACTAAAAATACGATACAAATCAATATTTTGACTCTTTGGTCATGGATTTAAATCACGGCTGCAGTCTGTGTTGTGTCGCGATCGCGGTGTCACAGAAATCAAGTGTCGTGGTGGTGAATTTTTTTCAAGTTCAAGCAAAATGATCACGTGTACACTTAATATATTTTTTCTATATTTGTGTCTTTTCACATATTTAATTTTTAAATTTTTTAGTTCAAGTTATTGCAAAAATCATTATTTATCATTAATTTAGTAAAAAAACTATACATATATATAATGTTATATTATACTTGTATATATAATTTCATCACATATTAAAATTAAATTAATAACCAATTAATTCATACTATAAAAAAATATTATATCATAATTGAAGATAACTTAAAAAGAGGTCTTACTATGATTGATATATATATATATATATATATATATATATATATCATGTATCATACATAGAGTTAAATAATCTTTGGATCATCTAATGTGGGGTCATAATGGATGATTAAACGGTTACTTAAATCTATTATATGGTGAATGGCATATACCATAGGACAAATCTAACAAAGCTCTAGTCCATGAAAATAGGAAAAATTATTGGAGTGTGCACGGTTCGGTTCGGTCAATTTTTTGATGAAAAATCGAACCGGATCAAAATATCGGGTTGAGCCAAACCGAACCGTGAGTTTTGGTTCGGTTCGGTTTGGTTCTACGGTTCAATATTATTAATTAAAAATAATTTTTTAAACAACTTTTAATGATATTATTGAAAAACAAATATAGAATTAAAGATTTACTTCGGTTTGGTTCGGTTTGATTTTATAAAAAATTATATATAAAAAAATAAATCATATAAATTTAAAGTTTCGATTCGGTTCGGTTCGAAAATCACCAAAATCTGAACCGAACCGAAAGTTATGTGATTTTCCCAAACCGAACCGAACATACATAAAGAGCCAACCGAACCGACCATTTTCGGTTCGGTTCGGCCGGTTCGGTTCGGTTTTAAACACCCCTAGGGGAAAAGCTAATGTACGTTATACGTACCATATAACACTACAAGAAATATAGCATTCTACAGGAATAAAATACAAGAGTTTTAGTCTCCTCTTGTTAAAAATAAGAAACAGCAAGAGAATTAAAAATCAAGTAAATTTTAATTTAATTAAAAGTACAAAAACAAAAAAGACGGGACTTAAAATTAGAATTGACATAAAATTTAAAATGAGGGGCTTAAAACTAGTTGCTCCCTTTTTCAATATGGCCTTTCTTCTCTCAATCTCTTTCATTCTAAGATAGTGAGTTAGGGTTCTCGAAAGTGAGCGAATGATGATTGGAGTTTTCTTGAAGAGCTTCGCCTGAGAAATCGCTCGTGGGTTCGCCTGAGCTTAAAACTGAGACGCTCTGCATGCTACAGACTCTCTCTCGATTACCTCTCTCTCTCTCTATTTTTTTATCGGTACGTCTCTCTCTCTATTAGCTTCTCCCTCGATCTCTCCTAAAAAATCAAACAAAGAACTAGGGTTAGCTTGGTTCATTGAAGAAGAAAACATCCCCCAATCCGCATCTCTCAGTCCAGCAGCTTCATTTCACAGGCAGCTTTGTCCCTCTCTCAATCTCACAACCGATCTCTTTCTCTCTCAAAGCTCACTTCGATTCACAACTCAGAACCAGCGGCAAGGGTTTACTTCTTAAATTCTTGTCTGGTTTTAGTGATTTTTTTTCCTTATTCTGTGATTTTTGAGTTTTCCTGTGTCGATTAGGGCTTGTGTTCCCCATTTTTGGGGATGGATTTACTCAGATCCAGAACCAAACCTAGCCTCATGCGTTCACAACTCAGAACCAGAGCAAGCCTCATGCATTTGCTGGAGATCGAAGAAAGGCGTTGGAGATGAGAAAGTTGAAGATTCTAAAGAAGAAATTAGCCTCTCTGTTGTTGCTACATGTCTTATTTGATTGTGTTTTCCGCTTAGTTTGTTTATTGTTCGCATTGAGCTTTTGATAACACACAAATTAGTTTCCTACTTTTCTTGGTAATAGGATTCATTTAAGTTGGTGACAACACACAAATAAGGTTCTAATGAAATTTGTTGATAGGTCATGGCCGGATTGTGGGTTCTATGTTATACGAGAAGTTTGAGGATCAAGTGGACTCAATTCCTAAGAAGGCAAGTGCAGAGATAAAAAAGCAGTACGTTGTGTTTGATGCAAAGGTGCTTAGAAAATCAGTAAATTTGTATGGTTTGATTAATTGTTTGATTAATTGTAGAGATGACGCCACCAGTATCAGGAACTTGCAAGTGTGTACTTCTTAGAATTAATTTTTATCGGAACTCTTTAATTGCCTGCATCATTTTTTTCTATCATTTCCATGCTTACAAATAAATAATTTCTAGTCGAATAATGAGTTTTTTTCCATTTTTAAGGAATAATAGATGCAATTGTATTCTAAGTTATTTATTTGCTAAATGTGCTAGTGAGGAGGGAAAGCAGAGTTTGCGTGGTCTTGATGTACCATGGTTGTTGTGGATCTTATTCTTCATTTTGGAGTTTTTTAGGAGTTTAGACATATGTGGTGTTGGAATTGATCTGTTATTGATTGTGTAAGTTTTTCAATTATAATAACTAGCAATTTTATTTTGTCAATTTACTATTTTCCCTCTCATTCAAACCAAAATGGTTGATTTCTTTTGCATTCGAAGGAACTCAGACTCCTTTAGCACACCAGTTCAAGGTAAAAGAATATATTGTTGCTGGTTATTTTCTTAAATGAATAGAACTAATGAATGTTTCTTCTCTTTTTTTTCCAGATAACAGAAAGAAGCATAAGCGCCCAAGTACCTTTGTGGTGTCCAAAAAGAAAAGGGGATTGTTGTCGTTTAATCCAACTGAGGATTTCACGAGAAGGTTAGAATAGATGGCATCTCTGGCAACAACCTTAACAACTATAGTGATAGAATTCAGTAACGAACTCACATACATTCCAGGCATGGCACCGAGATCAGCAAATCGTTCATTTCTTGAGCGAGGAGGAATGCAGGTAAACTGAAAATTTGCTTAAATAATGTTGAAGATAAATGTAGATTTAATTGTTGGTCTTAGTAAAATCCTAACATCTGCTTTTCAGGTACTCACAAAAGAGGACACTGAAACCTTGAACATGTGTAAAAGAATGATTGAGAGAGGGGAATGGCCACCTCTTATGGTTATTTTTTTATCCTCAAGAAGGGTATTTATGCAGTAGATCTTTTGAAACACATTCTCTCTCTCTCTCTCTCATTTTAGTTTATGAAAATTAGCAAATTTGTATGGTTTCTTGTTTCTTTTTTTTTAAGCATATCTTCCTTAGGTAGTGGTTGCTATGTATTGTGTTGATTTTATTACGAATTTATAATTTAGTATTTGAATTTTTTTGAGCAGTGGTTGCTATGTATTATGTTGATTTTGTTACTAATTTGGTATTTGGTATAAACAGAAATGCGTGTTTGTGTGTGTTTTGTCTTTTTTCAGTGTAGTTTGAACAAATTATTAATGTATTTTCTTATCAAAAAAAGTTTGAACAAATAATCTGTCTGAAGGTTGGTTCAATTTCTACTGGTGGATGCTATGATAACCTTATAGGAATGTTCGGCTCAAAGCAGGTCCTTGTAGTTGGTGTTAGCCTTGGAATTGAGAAATTCTTTGTTATTATGGAACATTAATGATGGAAGGGATAACTGATGGTACACTTAATTCACATAGCTAATTAGTTTTTGGTTTTGTATGCCTTGGTAGTGTTATGTTTAATTTCTGAAGCTTTCTTGATGAGTTTTCTATGTCTGAAATATGATTAGTTGTATATCCTTAACCACATATGAAATCTGATGCAAAGTGGTAATAGGGAAAGACTTGGTAACTTTATAATTGTTATTTTGTTTCTGGTTCTGTATGGAATTTTTTTCTTCTAATTTGTCGTCTTCTAGTTATGTATTGCTTCTCTATTA
The DNA here is from genome assembly GCA_003255025.1 of Datisca glomerata. Classification (NCBI taxonomy): domain Eukaryota; kingdom Viridiplantae; phylum Streptophyta; class Magnoliopsida; order Cucurbitales; family Datiscaceae; genus Datisca; species Datisca glomerata. The sequence continues at coordinate 486,936 of QANY01012326.1, forward strand.
AACATAACACAACTGCTTCGTCGCCTAATGCAAGTTTTTCTTCTCTGTTTCCATTTTCGAACTGTTCTTGATGAGTTTTTGGTTATGTATGCCTTGTAGTTGGTATTGTTATGGTTTTGCAGGTTTTTTTAACTTAAGGTTAATAGGGGTAGGGATGATAAATTTGGTTCTGTATGCCGTGGTAGTTGGCATTTCTGAACTGTTGTTGATAAATTTGTTATCCTTTAACCTAAACTTATCTTTCCTTAATGTATAACTTATTTTTGTATGGTTATGGTGCTTTTTCAACTTTTGGGGGATATTTTGAATTGCTATCATTAAAGGTATGATTCTATCGGTAATATTTTACGTTGTTATCCTGATATTTCTTGTACCATGTATTATTTTTTGTAGCTCTATGGATGTTTATTTCACGTCTATTCAAAAGTTAATCTGTGTTTTGTTCTTTTCTATATGTGAGTTATTTTTTCATCTTTTATTGGGAATATGGTCATTTGCTTCATTACTTGTTCTATATTTTTGTCAATATTATGGAGAATTGTATTCTATTTATTTATTCATTGAAAAATATATGGTACTCTTCACTAAGTGTATAAGCATATGATGTTTATGATTGCTTGTTTGCAGGTATTTGTAACTCTTTGGAACTGTTGTAATGATTTCTCAAGTTTGAATAATAGAATTATATTCATTAGGTAACTTAGATGATTTTGTGCAAATCTTTATATATTTTTTATTTATTGGAACAATAGTTCCTTGTGTAGTATAATGATAAGTTAGTTAGTTTTCAAGATAGATTTATTTGTAAGCAGGTCAAGTAAATAATGTAAAACTTTGTTGAAATGATTAAATGTTAATGTTGTCAATTATTATATTGGTGTTCTTTATGTTAAAATTATTATTTTGAAAGTGTTTAATATGAATACTTTGAACCTTATGGTATCTCATTTTATATGATATAAAATACTTATGAATATTAATTGACGAGAATTAAAAATACTTGTTAAAAGTAACAGGAGTTATAAAACCTCATTAAACAACGTTATACATGAGTAAAAAAATCCTGCAAAAAGTGATATATCATAAGGGTCTTCACAGGAGGTGTTGCGACTCGTAAGAAAAGATTTTTAATATAAGAGGCCGTCAGAGGCGCCACATGATCCTTATAGATTACTTTTCACGGGGATCTCCACCTCTTGTAGAATGTCATATTCCTTATAGTGTAGAAAGAAAACACACATTTAGATCATATCTTATGGAGCCCACAAGAATAATCTAATGATTATTTCACTTTCTGTTTGATACAAGAATGTACCGTAACCAACCCCTTCAGATGGCTAGACTCCATTAAATTAATATCCAATTATATCGCGACACGTGTGGTTAATTTTACCAACTCCATCTTCTTCCTCGAAGAGTTCTCTGCAATGAAAATGTACTTTCTTCAAAGTTTCTTTTTCTTTTCATTTTTACAGGTTGCCGACTACCTTGAGTCTCATCACCGCATGTCACGTCTTACAGCAGCCTGTCACAGGTTGTAGCGACTGTTACGTCGCAATAAAGGCCGCGATGACAGTGGATCAGACTATGACCACTATATCGGCCAGTAATGGTATCGGAGGGTTTTGATACAGTTGCTAAAAATGAAGCTAATTGTTTAACAACTCCAGCCCCTACAACCAGTTTCTCCATGAACGAATGGAAGAATATTCTACAAATTGTTGAGATATGGTTGAGGAATAAGACATTTTTCAATTAACACTTTTAATCTGTTTTTAAAGGAAGTAAAGGGTAAAATAGTAACTATACTATTAACTTAAAAATTTCTAAATTAAGTAGAGTTATTTTTGCATGTAATAGATTTGAGGGTTGTTTTTATATATTATTTAATAAAGATGGTCATATACTAAAATTTCCCTTTAATATAATATTATGTCTTTCTTCTACTCGTTGGTGGAAAAGCGAAAAAAGGATGGCCATCCACGCCATGTGTTTTTGCTTAGACTCCAAAGTTAATGAATCATAAACTTTTTAAGGTAAGTTGTTAATCTTTCTACTCTGTTCAAAATGAAAATCTACATGATTTATTATTTGATAGGTCTAGGTACCATTTAATTTAGATGGCAAAATCTATACTACCACAAAATGTAGCAGATCAAAGAAAAAAAGAAGGGAAAATTGATTTCTCGTTCTAAAAAAAGGATTTTTGTACAAAACCGAACTCATGTTTGTTATTGTTTTTTATATAAGGCCGATTTTAATGAAGGTATTTTGAATTGAAAGGCTCTAAATCTTATGAAAGATTAATGATATGTTTTCCTCTTAAAGAATATATTTTGAGCATTAAGTCCACTTATTTTAAGAAAAAATTCAGATTTCTTATAAGTGAAATATGTGAATATTATAAGAATAAATTTAATATGTTCTAGCTAATAACAGCTGAGGTATACTGTTAAGCTTGGATCATAATAGACTTAGCAAAAGAAATAAATTGTCTTCAATGACTGAAAATTATATTTTTAATTTGTAAAACTTAATAGTTTTACAATTTTGAGCGTTGACCACTCGAAACATTCTCTAGTCATTTAGTTTTGCTAAAGACACGAGATAAGTAGAGTCTTACATATAATTGAATGCTTGTCATATTTTGAAAAAAAAATCACGGGTGAATTGTATGTTGGTTTGCTCTTATTTATTTCCTCCTTGTATGCAAACCTCATCTATGTGATAGCTTGTTTATGTTACTGAATGTTTAATTGTATGTGAATATACTTGCTAATGATGTGTCTAATTTATGGTGATAGATGATTATATAAATGGACTTACGTTATGGTTCATAAAATAGAAATCATAAATAAATATATATTTAAAAGAATAGGTGTATATTTATGTTATAAAAGGGGTGAGTGGGAAATGAGACGCAGAGGACCAACAATGTTCAATGTTCAATGTTTAATGGTTAATGTTAGTGTTAATAAATGATCGTTTGGTTTGTCCAACGATATTACCAAGGATTCGGTGGTCAAATAGGTTTCTGTAATAATGACACACTACATCTTATTGATTAAGCATTACATGAGTGAGGCCACGCCCAATATATATATATATCTAAAGTAAAGAAAAGAATGTAAGAAAAGAATATAATGAAAAATAAGAGGATATCTAAAGCAAAGAAAATAATGTGATGAAAAGTTTAAAGATATCTAAAGTAAATGAAAGAATATGCTGAAATAATTTTTAAGGTATATGTCAAGCTTTGTTAATGATATAAATTAGACTTGGATGTGCATGTGTCTGCTATGTATGTGTAAAATTTTACTTACTGAGTATATTTTATATTCATCACATTTTACATTAAATTTTCGGATGATGAATGATGGTGATGAATGTGAAAAGTTTGGTTATGCGTTCTAGCATGTGACGAAAAATTGAGTTTAGTTAATGGAATAATTTACTATTTTAAAGTTGACCTAGTTTGTTATTTATGAAATATCTTTGAAATATTATTTAACCCTATGGAGGTTTTGCTATAAATTTATAATCTTTAATTTAGAAAAATGCTTCGATTTTCCTCTATAAAAATATGTTATTTTATTAATATCACAAATCATGGATTATTTTGAAAAGAAAAAAATTGAACTAGCTTCCGCGTTATTTTTAAAAATTACCAAAATTACCTTAGTCGGTCTTTGGGATGTTACATAATCATACTACTTGTTTTCTTTTTTCCATTAGCTTGGTATTTGAAACAATTACAAGAAGAGTTGTCATTGATCTAGTGCCTTGATTATTGAGTTCTAGGCATCTATATTATATAGGTCAAGAAGTACAAGGAACTAGATCATATAGTATTTCAATCTTGCTAACGATACAATAAAGATAAAAGAACATGTAAATTTAAAAGGAATACAAAATGATAAAGAGCTAAGAAGACAGTTTAACAGTTTAACAAACATCTTTCAAAGGTCACTAAACTAATCTTATCCCATTTTCTAGCAAGCTAGTCAATTAAAACTTATAATTGTACTTCCAAATTGATATCTTTACATCCCCAATGAAGTTAAAGTGTGAAGTTTTCAAGTGAAGCTTCTTTTGAAGATAGAGAAATCTTAGAGTAGAAAGAGTTGGGTAAATACATCTACAAGTTTATCGATATATAGGAAACAAAACTCACTTCAAGTAGTCAAGTTGAACATTCTTGGTGATAAAATGTACATCTAACTCCACATGCTTAGTTCTTACATGAAGGACTGGGTTAAAGGAAAGAGTCAAGGCACTTAGGATATCACTCCACAAGATGGGGGGCTGTGAACAATGTAATCCCAACTCATAAAATAAACTTTTAAAACCATTGAATCTTTGGCACATCATTGACTAGAGTTATATATTCACTTTTCGCACTAGATCTTGACATAATAGATCGTTTCTTATATGATCAAGATATAAGATTCCCGCCAAGAAAAATCAATGGCCTTCAATTGACCTCGTGTCATGACCAACCCTAACCTAATCTACATCAGAGAATGCCTGTATAACTAGATTGTAGGAAGGTTTAATGAGAAGGCCTTCATAAAACGTACCTTTAAGATACCTAAGAAGTATTTTACATGCCTGTCACATTGAGTAAAAGAGGGTTGATGAACGAACTGGCTTAATCTATTCACAATGAAGCTGATATTAAGCCTGGTTATAGCCAAGTATTGCAAAGCCTCTATGATGCTGCTGAATAATGTAACATCTTCCATAGGTTCATTATTAGATAAGGAAAGTGTAACAGCAAAGCTAAATGATGATGGACCTGGTTTAGTCGCTTCCATTTTTCCTTCTCAACAAATCATGGAAGTATTTAGATTAAGTAAGATGCATACAATTTCCATTTATGTGAACTTCCATACCAAGAAAGAAATGAACTAAACCTAGATTATTTAGTGCAAAGGACTTATGTAAATCAATAATAACTTATTGCACCAGAGTAGGACTATCCTATTTAGAAGTATATAATCTAAATAAACCAGTTGATATAACATAACTTTCCCAGATTTGAAAACATTATAAATGTATCAGATTTGGCATTACTAAAATCCCCTTCATAAGAAACAGTTTGAGTATATCATACTAAGTCCTGAAGCTTGTTTTAGTCCATATAATGCTCTCTCCAGGTTATATACATGCTTTGACTGTGAGGATCTACAAAACATCTAGTTGAGGTATGAACACAGTTTTTGTCAGGTATCCATTAGGAAATACATTGTTTACATCTAGTTGCTTTACATCCCAGTCGAAAGATACTGCAAGATGAAGAATAACTCTAACTGTGGTATTTTTCACCAACTGGACTGGATATATCAGTGAAATCTATACTAAGGGTTTGATGGAACCTTTTGCAACTGTCTAGCTTTGTGCCTTTGTGAACTGTCATCTGGATTAAGTTTAAGTTTAAACACCCACTTATTTCTTATGAGTGACATACCATGATTGTAAAGAACTAACTCCCATGTATCATTTCTTAACAGGATCTTTTATTCATCTACCATAGTCTACTTCCCCTTGGTATCAGTAAGTGTTTGCTTAACATTACTAGGTTTTAGTGGATAGATTTGATATTGGTAATGGATGTTTGGTAGTTGGGTAAACTTTTGATATTGTGGTTATTGGATGTAATGAGATAAGTTTATGTTGTGTTTGTTAGGTAGAGGAAATATCGAGATCAATAACAAGATCAACTGAATTGATGGAGCATTGTGTGTAGGGTGTGTACTTTGTATATTTTGGATGGGTGATAGAAAGTTATCTAATAACAATGTAGTATTGTTATCTAATGTTGACTGATGTTGAGGAAAAAAACTCTTCCTTTGTAGTACTAGTCTGCATAGAAATCTTCCTTTATAGATTTATACAAGAAAAACAACATTCCTAGAAATGTACATTTAACCTTAATGTAAACACTTTTTGATTTGGTGAATAACCAAGAAAGATGCACATCTCAGAATGGAAATCAATTCTATGCCTATTGTATGACCTAAGATGAGGAAAAAAGGCACAACCAAAAGTTTTTAAAGTATTATATCCTGGTATCTTATTAAACAACTTCGCCTGCCCCCTCATAGTCCATTAGTGGGTAGGGTGGTCAACTTGGAGGATGCCCGCCTTCCTCTTCAGATGTGTCGTCGCACTGTGTTCAGAATAGGTGTTAGTAGAATAAGAAAAATAGTTATTTAAAAAGCATTCCACCAAAAACTTAGTGCCATTTTAGCTTATGCAAAGTAAGGTGAGGTTTGTTTTCATAACACGCCTATGCTTTCTTCCAATTTTCCCATTCTATTGATTAATATAAGGGGAAGGATGTCTGAATTATGCCATTTGATTAAATAAAATGAGAGAACACTCTGAACTCACCCACCCAATCAGATTGAAGAGTTTTAATTCTTCCTGTCAAAATGATTCTCAACAAATATTTTGAAATGATAAAGACTTGTAATGCTTCGAACTTTAGTTTTAGTCAAAAATCTAAAATAATCTACTAAAATAATGTAGATAGCATATATAATATCTGTAACCTCTCCTAGAGTCTGTGGGTGAAGGACTCTATAAGTCTGTATAAATCAATTCTAAAGTATGTAATGTAGTCGATTTTGAGAGAGGAAAAAGTAAGACATGATTTTTCCTATTTTGACATGATTTACAAAGGAATTGTCAATTTTGATGTATTTGAGATCACCAGAATGTAATGCTTTGTACAATTATTTTCTGCATGATATCATAATCTTCTATGCCATTTTTCAGATTCTGATAGAGTGCATGAGTACAGGTTACATTTTTCCATTCATTTCTAGGAACCATAGTGGAATTTTTAGAGATATAAGTAGAAGACATGAAAAAAAGTAGACTTTTATTTGATTGGTACTTCTTATAAATTGAGTTACAAGATTTATTGCTATCAGATACTAACACATGATCAGAATACCTGAGAGTCGTACTATATGAATTATTGTAAACATAGCCCTTTGTGTTTTTGATACAAAGAATTGCATTTTTAACATAGAAATTGTTGGTTGAGTGTCCTTTGAGATTTGGACAAATGAGAAGATAAAAAATCTATCTTTAAGAGTAATTTACAAAAATAGTACTCTAGTGGCCTTGTCCAATACAAAAAGAAAGTCAGCATGGAATTCAACACACATGTTATTGCATGAGTTAACTTGGAAATGCTAATAAGATTTTTTTTTAATATCTAATACTCTTTATAAGATGTCAAATTTTAAAGGAACTAGTTTTGATGGTAAGAAGGCTGAACCTATATGTAAAATGATTAAGCACTTACAACTACCTATTGCCAACTTTTCTCATCCATTGTATTCTTGAGCAAGACTTAGATTCCTCAGATCATATGTTACATGATTTGTTGCAGCACTGTTTGCACACAAGGTTTGATCACAAATAAAGTTAATAGAAGCATTTTATGCTTAAGATAAGACCATGAATGTAGATGGATTCTATGAAAACCCATCATGTTATGCCTGAAAATTGTTAAACTATGATTCTTAGAGAAGTCTTATTGACATTTTCATATATGTAGTAACAAACCTTTGCAGAATGGCCATATTTACCATATACTTGACATATGATTTTTGTTTGTCCTCATGATCTACCTCCCCTTCTTCCATTCATATTGGCTCTGGAATCTTGATGTGAGGTGTAATTTCTAATATGAGAGTTTATTAATAGATTCTTGTTAAAATCTATATAACTAGTCCTCTATTGAGATTCCTTTTTATACCAGTGCTAGAAACAGTGATAGCACTCATCTTTATGGTATTCTCACTCAAAGCCTACTGTTTTCAATCATACATTCATGACAAATAGGATCTTCATTTTCTCCATAGAAATATCATCACAATATCAAGTATTAACATGAGGATTTCCAAGACACTATGCACCATCATCAAGTGTGAAAACATAATCACTTGCATGGATTTTGACCCCTCTTGGTCTTTTCTTTTAGAAAGAATAACGTCAGTCTAATATCCAATATAATTGTGTAACCTTCTATTATAGCAAGGTGAGTTGTATAATGTCATCCATAGTCTGGAGTGTATCCTAATTACCTTATTATATCCTAACAAAAGCATTCTAGTGATTGCATGTATACCGATTTAAGTCGTCAATAGTCTCATGGTTACATGTAAACATACTTAAATGGCGCTAACATGCTAGCAATGACTGGTTTTGTACAATTGGTTACATGTATTAGCCAACCGATAAACCTTGAGTACTCTAATTGTGAGATACTCTAACAAACATTCTTCTAATATGTAGATTTCATTAGGATTGTACCCTAAAAGCACAAAAAATATATATATGTTGACATTATTTCATAAATTATAATAAATTAATAGTCTTATATTACATGAGAAACACTATTCTAAAGGTTCACAAGCATATCATACTTGGTTTATGTGCCCTATAGACTTTAACTCATAAGAGCAAGAGAAAAACTAAAAGTTCTTTATGACTTGATAAATTATCTTCACAGTTTAGTAAAGTTGTGTGCTTTTACTTATAAGAATACAGTGTATGAACTTCATCATGTAGATTGATTTACCTTGGTCATTAGGTGGAGTACATGGTTAATGTACTAGTGCATTTTGAATACATTTAAAGGACTAATGAGTCCAATATTGCAAAGAGATGTGTTAAGAAAATCATGACTTATTGTTATTATGTTATGAGTGTTTTTAAACTTGAGATGATTATGAACTTATATTTAATAGCGGTTAGTTCTTTTGATCTGTTATGAATGAGACTTTATTTGTCAACATATTTTTTTGTTTGATGACTAGATTATTGGATAATGACAATGCATTGATTCTTAATAGTGTAGTCCATTAACACTTTTAACTGAGTTAGATAGTACCAAGATTATCAGGATCGTGATCTAGATCGTACGATCCTACGATCCTATAAGGGGGTCAGCGATCCGGAATGTGAGATCGCGATCCGGCATTGATACCGATGCTTAAATAAAGTATGTGATTTTTGCCTTGTTATTAAAAAAAGTGTTGTTGGTGAGATTCAAACCCTTATCTCAAGGTTCACACATGACCATTGAACCACTCAACCAATTAAGTTTGTGTAACAAAAATGAACATCTTTAATATTTAATAAAAGATTTGAATATTTTTATGTCATTTTAATTTTTTTTTGTGATTTACACCTCCTAAAGTTATCAAAATTGGACGTATACCTCTTAAAGTTATCAAAATTAGAATGAACTCCGCCATCATTATTTTATTATATTTAGACATTAATTTTACTATTGTTACAAACTTATTAAATGTTAACTTATAACACTCCTAAACCTAACGTATTATAAATTTATGATAATGATCTTAACATATTTAATCAATAATTATCTTTACATATTTATTTATTTATCTTTTATAATAATAATCATTTAACCACTGAACCAACTATGAACATCTTTTGTATTTAATTAAATATTTGACTGTATTTATGACATATTAAATTATTTATTTTATGACATACACTATCAAAATTACAACGAATTTCGCCACCACTATTTTATTATATTTAGACATTAATTTTTTTTGTTGTAAAATTATTAAATTTTAACTTATAAATCAAATACTTTTAAACCTAATGTATTATAATAATGATCTTAACATATTTAATTAATAATTATCTTTACATATGTATTTATTTATCTTTTATAGTTTGAAACCTTTAATCTAGGGGATCACATATATGTTTCCATGAGAACTCTACTTAATATTATGTTATTTTGGATGACTTGATGTTAGTTTTATCTTGAACTTGCTTATGTTACATTTCTTTCCATGAGAACTCCACTTAATATTATGTTATTTTAGATGACTTGATGTTATTTTTATTTAATATGTAGATGACTTGATGTTATATAATCATTTTTTTCAATGTATTGAAGTATTATTAGCATAAATATATTGTTTACTAATAAATTATTAAAAATTGGTAGGATTTTACGATCCTCGACATGATTCTACGATCCACGATCCTACACCTTTCCACCGATCCTAAAATAGGATCGCCATCTTGACAACCTTGGATAGTACTTCTTAAGTAATTTATTTGTTTGATCACAGTAAACTAAGAACTTAGTATCTCTAATGGAGTATTACAAATCTGATAATTTTACTTGAGATATCAAGTATAAAAATTATCAGAGTTGATCAGTAGAATGAGATTTCCAACTTAAGGATATAAGAGGTATATATTTAAATATTACATCGATAGTACTTCACATAATTATGCATGGTATTACATAATGAATGATAAATAGACAATAATTACATCAAGTAATATAAATATCATTGAGGTTTAATTATAACTTCATGGTGGAGTTAATTATATTCAATAATTAATATATGGGATGATGGATTTAACTTGTAGAAGTTATTAATTATTTATCCAAAACTATTTTTATCCTTATGGCCTCCTAGTTAACCTTTGGACATTCGGTTATGATGTGACCAGTGAATGAATGGCAGCATACCCTATATTCAACCAATTGTTTAGCTCAATCTTATCCTAGGTGACAAAAATCATTGATTAAAAGGTTAATTTTATTAATTTTAATTAGAAAATAATTTTTGGCTAGGGTTGTGGTCTCAACCCTAGCCGAAGGGTTATCTTTAACTCTAGGGTTAAATCAAGTGACACCTCTTTGAGAGAAGTGAGATAACAAAACACTAAATCTTTTATAGCCGCCCCTTTCAAAGCTTGACGTCTTAGGTTCACGCATCAAAGATATAAGTTTTATTCGTTTATCGGACCAAAGATTAGGTTGTCTCACATTTTGAACCAAGACCGTGACTATTTTCACTGCACCAAATCCTTGAATTGGTATCATAGCATTGTTGGTATTGATTCAAGAGATGCCTACTATGAGCAACAAATACCCTATGAATATACATAAACATTAGATATTTATGTATATTTTTATGTTGTAACTAGAGGGAAACCCTACAAAGAGGTTATTTCTCATAGATTTGCAATTAATACTTTGTAGAATACTTGTACGATTTCTTAAAGAAAGTTTGACTTTTTATGAAATAAAAGTTTGAATTAGATGGAAAGAGGAGCCATTAGACGAATGGACAAACGTAGCGATGCAGCAGCAATTGCACTGTAGGGCTACTCCATGACAAGGAAGTAGTCGTGACAACGACTTCTGTATGTGCAGCAGTAGCACTTGCGTCGTGGCGGTAGCCTCAAGTCCTGAGAGGCAACAACAGTCATGGTGACCGGTAGTGGATGTAACGACAAGGTGACAGTGGACGTTGCGGTACTAGTGGATAAAGTCTCAACCTATCTTGAAGATTTTTAAATTTTGCATTTTGAATTAAGATAGGAATAGAGTTATGTGAATATAGAGTTTACCTCTTAAGTTATTTCAACACTTTCACCTTGGTCCTAAGGCCTATTATTCATTATAAAATGTCCCTTCATAATCTAACTACCAAGGACACGTGCATCACGCGAGGGAGAATTGTAGTTTGCTAGTCCCTAATCCCTAAATGAGGATAGCCTCAACAACTTTCAAGAGAAATGGGAACATGTCTCGATCCATATGCGCGCCATCGAAGTCCACCATCTACCCTAAGAGCAACATTCAGAAATCTTACGTGCACCATAACTATCAAAATGACCAATGTTTCCATGGAGGTACCGTCATCTTACTCTTATCTGATTTGAACTTTGGACTATGACTCTTCCTCATCAGTTAAGCACTGGTAGCACTAATTGGAGGATCTCTTCGTCACTGCCACCACTTCTCCTACCTCCTAGCTAGGGGCCTATTTGCCCGTATGTAGCACCTTCTCATGATAAGGGTGTGAAGGCTTTGCACTAGTTGAATAAAAAATGTTCAAGGACATGTGGCTGCTCCTGAAAGGAAGCTCAAAAGACAAACTACCAGGCTTGTGCCGAGATGAGACTTCCCCCCACTGATTCACCTTCAGCCCCATCACCAGCATTTTTATCTCCATAGCTAGCATAACATTTATTGCCCCTTGTCGTTGTTTCAGCTCGAGTTCCCATAATGGGGACTTTGACTGATGTAGGGACGTGTATATCACTCACTGCCGCTGCCGCCTCTACTATAACTCTAGGTGTTACAGCTCCTAAGAATGTTGTCGTCTCACTCCCCATGATGTTTTTCACTTTCGTATGAATTTAAGATCCACAACATCATACATCTCTTTAATAAATCAACACAAATCTTTACCACTACGAGAATCCTCATCTTTGCAGTATTATCGGTCTGATGACTTGTGAACTATACCATTTTAAAGTTTTACATAGTGGGGCAATATATTTGAAGATTGTAATATATTATTTCTATTATGTAGAGTAACTTACATTAGACATTATGTAGAGAACCTAACTAATGTGTTAATGTAATTGGAATGCATTGAATTTACTAGTAAACTTTGATCGATGATAAAGTATTAGGTCATAAATATGTGTGCTCATATTTATGAGAGAACTATACTTTCTTATTTTTGACTTAAGTTATTTTGATCTACTAAGAGTGAGACTCTATGAGTTAATATGCACGTTAGGTTGGATGATTATTATATATCACTGAATACTGGACTCATAGATACTTAAAGGAATCTATAAACACTTCTTGAAAGTGATAAACATCATATGTGATAATTCAATTATGTGATTGCAGTAATCTAAGTGCTTTGTGTGTCTAGTGGTGAACTAGATACTTAGTAATTTTACTTGATGCATCAAGTATAAAAGTCATTAAACACATCCAGTATAATGAATTTAGAACCTAAGAAAAGTAAAATATGTATAATAACGGTCAATAGTACTTTATCTAATTATACATGATGTTTTATATATCACTACAAGAAAAACCTAATATTGCGATAGTTATACGGTGACGGTTTGTACACCATCATTAATTGTTCCAAACGCAAATGTTGTATATATGTCGACGATTTTAGGCAAACCATTAGATTTGCATAAGATATGCCGATGGTTTAGCTGAACCGTCGCAGTTGGAAGAGAAACTCGTTCGGGTTTGCCGACGGTTTGGTCGAACCGTCAGGATATGGTTTTAAAACGATTTAATTTTGGGGTTTTCTATTGCTACAGTTTTAAAAACTGTAGCAATAGATAGTATCCTAACCGTCGCAGTTGGAAGACAAACTCGGCTGGTTTCACTGACGGTTCAGACAAATCATCGGTATATGTATATATTGTGATGGTTTTTAAAAATCATCGCAATAGATAACCCTAATTAACTCGCGCCCAGCTAGATTAGAAACCTTTCTTCCCCATTTTCCCTACACCAGCGATCTCATCCCGTAGCTCAACCCGTGCTCCTCATCTTCTGTAAAGTTTGACAGACGATCTCAGCGCTAACAGAGGCAACTCAACCATAGCTTTGCCTTAGCTCAGCCCAGGTTCTCCTCCTCGCCCAGCCCCGATACGTGGGTTTCCTGCTTGGTCGGTAAGTTTTAGTAGGGGCGTGCATGGGACAGGACAAAACGGTTTTTGAGCATTTTTGTCTCGTCCCAGTTGGGACGGAAATTTTTTTTTAAGTCTCGTCCCGTGTTGAGGGAATATCCCAAGCGGGACAGGGGTCGGGACGGGTATTTTGGGTAAAAAATTTAAAGGTTAAAAATTAAAATTGGTTTAAAGTTTAAAAGATTAGGTTAAAAATTGAAAAATTAGGGGTTAAAATAAAACAAATTAAGGGTAAAATTAAAAAATTAAGGGTAAAATTTTAAAAAATAAAAATATTAGGCTATTTATGAAAAATCGGGACGGAACATAATTTTTTTGTCCCGTCCCATCCCGTCAAGAGTAAAAATCCCATCTCATCTCGTCGGTTCGGGACGATTGCACAGCCCTAAGTTTCAGTTTTCCTATTTGATTATATGGGTTGTTCTGTTATGATGAGTTTGATGGAAAAAATTTGTGAATTTTAGTTATTTTCGTTGTGTATTTTTGTGGGTTTAGAGAGATTCGTGAATTTGTGAATTTGATGGGAAAGATTTGTGAATTTTAGTTGTTTTCATTTTTTTGTGAGTTTAGAGATACTTGTAAATTTGTGAAAGATTTGGGAATTTTAGTTGTTTTTGTTTTGAATTTAAGTTGTGAAGTTTAGTTGTTTTCGATGTGTATTTTTGTGGGTTTAGAAAGATTTGTGAAATTGTGAATTTGATGGGAAAGATTTGTGAATTTTAGTCGTTTTCGTTTTGAATTTTGTGAGTTTAGAGAGATTTGTGAATCTGTGAAAGATTTATGAATTTTGGTTGTTTTCGTTGTATATTTTTGTGGGTTTAGTTAGAAAGATTTGTGAATTTGATGGGAAAGATTTAGAAATAGTGAAGGTATGGTTGTTTTATGTTCATATACACATATATATATATATATNATATATTAGTGCGTATTAATCTTTTGTAGTCAAAATATGTCGTAGAAGAATGTCATAAAGCATATGTTTTGGCATCCTTAAATGCAAGATGGAAGGATGAGAAGAGCAGAATAAAAAATGAATATATGGTGACATATAAAATGGAGGAAGAGACATTAGAACATTGGAATGGTGCTATTCATAAATGGTACTCAGAATAAAGAAATGTATGATTTTTTACTATACATCTATGATTAATTCTATGTAAATAAATTAACTTTTATTTATCTTTCATAAATATACAAGCAAGCTACAACTAACAAAAGATCACGAAGCAAACTAAAAAACCCCCATACGCTGGAACGTACCAGTATACCAACGAAAAGAGCAGAAATAGTAAATTCTAAATTTTATAATTGTTTTAATAAGTTTTATTTTAAGTATATTTAATCATATGTTCTCATTTTATAGACAGAAGAACTTCAAAAAGAGCCCTCAAGAACGGAGCTATTTGTAGCCTCACATGAATGGAACAATGGAACTTATGTAAATGAAGAGACTGCACACGTTGCAGTAAGTATAAGTTGAAATATTAATATGAAGCTTTTAAATTGTTATTATGTGTCTTAATTAATGATACTAAGTCTTAATTTTGTATTATAGGCGAAACTTAAAGAGCGCATGAGTCAACTTTCAGATTGTAATTATGATTCAATTTCACCAAATGACGTGCTCTCACAAGTATTAGGTCAAGAGCATCCTAGACGAGTGCGTTCATTAGGACTCGAGGTAACTCTATCTTAAGTGTTCTCGCATTATTGTGGAGAATCGTCCACGCAAGATTCTACATGTTTATCAACTGAGCTAGAATCCCAACGTGTATGAGTAGCTGAGTTAGAGGTTCAATGTGTACGGGTGCCTCAGTTAGAGGCTGAATGTTCATAGATGTGTGAGAAATATGAAAAGGTGCAAGTTGAATGTTCACAGATACGCTCCCAGCTAAGCTTAATTATGAAGTTTATGCAAAACTCTCGTAAAGACTTGTGTAGCATTTTGTTGTTTAACGTTATTTAATAATACTTCTGAAATATTTTGTTATTTCAAATTTTCATACTTTGAACTCATTGGATAATTTGTATTGATAATATATTATAGTTTAGATATCTAATACATGATTTAATGTTTTAAAATATGCATTTTGTAAATATATAGAATGATACTGCCATGACTATTATGAAAATATACACTCTGTTAAAATTGTATTGATATGCATGAATTTTTAGGAATAAACAGATTATGAAGGAGTGTATGAAAGTAGTGTTTTTTGCGATGGTTTAAGAACCGTCGTAAAAAATTGGTCGAGGACAAATTAGCGACGATTTTAGAACCGCCGCAGTAAGACTCCCTCTTTAGTGACGGTTATAGAATCGTCGTTATATATAAATTGTGACGGTTTTATAACCGTCGCCAAAAATAGTCGTCGTAGATACTATTTAGCGACTTTTTTAAACCATCACAAATGACATAATAACCGTCCTTTAGAGACTATATCGTGACGTTCCTCCGACGGTTGTCAAAATCGTCAGTGATTCAATCCCGATGGTTCTCCAACCGTCACTGTATCTATTCCGACGGTTCATCGTCGTAGACTTTATTGACCGTTGTCGTAGGTGGATTTTCTTGTGGTGTATAGAGGGGATTGGATTTGTATAATAGGTCAGTTATAATTATTTTGAGTAATATAAAATATTCTTGTAATAATAACTCTATGTGGAGTTAATTATAATAATAATGATAAAACTGGTTAAAGTATTAGCGGGTAGTTTTTATTAATTATTGTAGCCAAGAATGATTTGGACCATGGACTTAAAAGAGTTTACAAGTGAACCAAAAGAATACTATTGGGCCAGGCTATTGAATGAACAGAAATCCTAGTAGATAGTCTCATTCTACAGAAATTCTAGCATACAGACCATTTTCATGATACTAAGACAAAAAATAGCCTAAAAAATATAGTAGTAAATAAATGGCCCTTTTTAAGTTGGTGTGATTTGAAAAATTATTAGCTGTCTAAAATGTCTTTATCTTTTTCATCATCAATTGAATTTATTTAAAGGTGGATTTGTTGATATGTCTCGATTTTAGAAATTTTAGAGAAAATTTTGTTTATGATTTTAATTCAATTTTTTCCAAAATTTTCTCCTAATTTTTATGCCTAGTTTTTCTTTTACATATTCTTTAATATTTTTTTCAATTTTGTACTTGGCTCTAAATTACCTATTAAAAAGTAATAGTTAAAATACATTTTTTAAAAATTAGTATGTGATATTTTTTTCATAAAATTAATTTAGTCGTGTAAATTTATAGATCACAATTAAAATATGACTTTTATAAATAATATTTGATATTTTTGTAGATATTTCATTTATTTAATTATCTATTTAAAAATCATCTTTCAATATTCCATAAATTTAGGAGTAGTTATAGGAATTATTAGTGATTGCATATTTTAAAATTAATTTCAAATATTTGATTTGTTGATATTATTCCCTAAATTTAAAAAAAAATATAATAGAAACATGAGATAAGGACATTGTAGATAAATCATAAAAGTTTATAACTAAATTAACTAAAAGTTGATCATTTACTTACTTTAATTTCTTTTAAACTAATTTCTAACTTATTACTATGAAAGTGTCTTATCTATGTCATTTTCCCTTCATTCTATAGCGATAAGTTAGTATATGGCCCAAAATAATTATAGTAGTTCAATGACCCTTTTTTAATTAGTTTTATATGTAATATTTTATGAATTGACTAAAACACCCTTACCTACTATTTTGGGATACCTTTTTTTGAAATTATGATTTTAAATATTGTAATATTTTTAACTTCCATGATTAACGGGATGATATGAGAGATAATTTTAGTTTAAAATCAAATAAATGTATTGTTTGATTTTTTTTTCATTGGTTTGATGTTTGGTATCAATCTCATTCATTTCATTATGATTTACAGTAAAAAAAACAGTCATGAAAAATAATTTTTTTGGAACCATGTAATTTTTTTTGCAAAATTAACTTTAATCTTGTAACTTTATGGGTCATAGTTGAAATATAATTTTTTGAAAATAGTTTTTGATACTTTTTTATATTCTTCATTCAATTAATTTCTCAATAAAAAAGTCATTCTTGTTCAAATATCCCATGAATTTAGGTCATCCTTGACATATGGATAATTTACATTTTGAGAGAAGATGATTGAATTCTATAGGGTTATTTTCGGAAGTTATAAACACTCTAAAATAATGTGTTTAGTTAATGATCTATTTTACTTTATATCTTAAAATAGATAATTTATTTACTTACACTATGAAAAATGGTCTACCTATGTCATTTTCCCAATAAACAGACGCATAACCTACGACCCATGACACATTTGACAAATGGGTAAGGGGCCATGTATCATGTGCCTGGCCGGTGGTTTCATTTTGGGGAGAGGAAGAGTTACATTTTAAGTAGTTAATTCTCTTTATATCTTTTGTCATGTAATGACACTAACTAAGAAAGAGAGTTTGGGGAGAATTATTATGTTGTGAGAATTGTGGTGCCCATAAATCCACAAGGTCGACAACCTAAGGAGTTGAAGAGAAGTGCCTTCGGTCCTTGAGGTGGAAACACGAAGGTTCGTGAATAATTTGGCAATGCTGGGTGCGGGGATTCATGAAGATTATTGAAGCATGCTACAAGTTTATGATGTTATTAACAATTCATGTTCATATCTAAGTCTGAAGTCAATAAAAAATTATCTAGATCTAATTTTTTTCACAATTTTTTTTTCAATTAGAGGTGTCAAACAGGCCAGCCGTGAACACTTAATCATTATGCCCGCACACTGAGTAACACTGGCCTTAAATATGCTGGGTCTTAAGTGTTCCATGTCTTAACTGTGTCAGGCATAAGTGTGTCGGGCCCTACAGGTGCCGCACCCTATTTATGTTGGTCCCTATTAGTGTTGGTCAGTTTTAATTTGTTCTACTTTTTACTATTATGTATGAATGTGACGAATGTGAGTCTTAACCGTTCATGTAAGAGCTGCCATGCACGTTCATCGTAGTGGGTCTAACTTGACATAATAGAGAAAGAAATTAAAATAATTTATTAGATAAAATGGTTAGATAATAAATTACATATAATTACAATTTTACAAATACAATCTTGCAAGCTGTTAGATAATAAATTATGTATAATTACAATTTACAAATACAATCTTGCAAACTTTTATTATTTTTTGATAATTGAATCACTATAAACTATAAGAACAACAGAACTAGGTTGACACCGATTCAATTTATCAATTATTTATAAATACTATCTTCAAGACGTGCGTTGCACATGAACTTATAATTATTATTTATCATATGTAAACTATTTTTTCCTTACGTTTTCAATGTGAGCTTAATGTAATAATATATATACAAAATTTTAATATGTAAATTAACGCATTTGATAGAATTTTAATTGTAAATTATTTTTATCTTTTATCAAAAAAAAATTAGGAAGTTTTCTTTCATTTACTAGGCATCATTGTATACTCATTGACACCATTTTAAGATTTTGACTAACAAGTTATGGACTACAAATGGAAAGTTTTACTCAGTCATCTTCATAATGGGAGAGGCAACTTAAAAAAAGCACACAAAAATAACAACATATTACACCACACTTACAAATGACTTGCTTGATTCGTCCTCTGAACTCAAAATCATCGCCGTTGAAGGTGGTCTCCTTAGGGGATCTAATGTGGGATCATTAATTGTAATACTAGGAGTTGAGTGTTTGGACCTCGACTTAATTGGGATAACCCGTCGTCCCCTCTCCGCCATCACACTCTTGTCGACGATACCTTCCCTGACATTACCAATACTGATTTATTTTCTCTTCTGAACACTCACCTCATTTTCGAGCGAGCTTCCTGACGATATTGTTGAAAATAATTAAACTTCGTAGTGTGAAAGAAAGAAGTGAGAGTCAAAATATTGCAGCTCATGAAAAGACTTCTCACCATCCTATTCTTAGGGTTGGCCATAGGAGGTGTGTGAAAGTTTGAATGTTATGGTAACTTGTTTCTTTATTCTCTACTATAAATAGATGGGTAGTGAGTAGGAAAAATGTAGCGGAGTGGAAATAACTTCTCTGAATCATAGAGAGTTAGAGAGAGACAAAAGGTGAAAGTTTCTTATATGTTGTAAGCTTTTGTCTTAAATTTTTAATCAAGTAATTTTGTGTTAAATTATTCTCTCCAAGATACACCACAAGGGACCTCAACCCATCAACACCCACACACAGTAGTATTTCAGCACCCAAAAGGTCCAGAAACAAAGAGCACAAAATTTTCACGAATTTCTTAAAAAAATTCAGTCACTCAGAATTCAATTTTGAGCATTGCAGAGTGTTCTCTTGGTCAATACGATCAAAATGAGCCAAAAGTAAGCTCAAACAAAGTAAAAATGAAGAATTTAGAGCCAGTCAAAGTTTGAAAAGTAAAATCAAACTTACCAGAATCTCGCCGAAGAAGACAACCAGAAAAAAAAAAAACAATCTGATAGCTCGTCACGTCAATGCCAACAAGCGCCCTAACATTCAGCGCCAAGTCAATGACACGTCATTGACAAGTCATCCAAGTTTATAAAATTTCAAAAAACCCTTAAAGTTTTGACATTTCCAAAAATGACCTTATATTCTTTGAAATTATAGAACCTCTCATGTTCTTTCTGGAAGTACAAAAGATCCCAATCTTTTTCTAAAATTCAAAGAAGGCCCAGAAGATCTTAAAATTACTGATCAATCATTTTTTAGGTTTTTTACGATTCCATATTCAACCGCGTTGTCATATTTTTCAAATTCTCCCTCCTACTTGAAGTTTCTTAAGTTCAAATTTCAAAATGACAAACAATGGCACTATGCAAGTTCCAAAAATCACCAAAGACAATTTACGACAATAGATGCATCCAATGAGAGCTTTACTAGGCTCTCAAGATGTTATGGACATGATAGAAGATGGGTATGAAAAGCCTACTTTAAAAGAAGAAGAAACAACTTTACCAATGACCTGATGAATCCACGTTTGAAAACATAGCTAGCGTAAAGACATTTAAAGAAGTTTAGGAATTCCTCACGTGACATACAAAGGAGTTGACAAAGTAAAGAAAGATAATTCACCTTCAAACTCTACGAGGTGATTTGAATCCTTATAAATCTTTAGGACAAATTTTTAAATTTTATACACGAGTTATGGTGGTTGCGAATCATATCAGAAGGAACAGAGAAAATCTTATAGACATGAGAATTTCAGAGAAATTTTTTACTGCTAGACCTAAAATTAGATTCTATTGTTGTTGCCTTACAAAAGATTAACATTTGGAGACTCTATCTATTGGAGAATTTTTCGGTACACTACAAGCTCGTGAACATAAAGTAGCAAGAAGAAGTGAAGATAAAGTCATGGGGCAAGCACTACAGTCAAAGCTGCAACTTAACACAGTGAGGTGGGTGCAACGGGGAACATCGACATCATATAAGGGATGAGGTCATAATTTAGAATCAAGAAGTAGAGACAGAAAAGGATTCTTCAGAACACCAAGAGCATAACAAAACTACAGAAGACAACAAAACAATAGAGGACAACAAAACCATGGGGGACAACAGAACAACACCCTAATGGGTAGAGGAAGAGGAAGAATAGGCGATTATAACAATTGTCCAAATGATGAAAAAAGCAACATTCAATGCTATACTTGCCATAAATATGGTCACTATAGCAATGAATGTAGATTTCTGCTAGCAAATGAAGCTAGTGACCAAGCTAACTTAATAGAGAAAGAATTAGCTGCTAGAGACTCGATGAGCTTGATGGCACATAATTGAGTTGAACAAAAATAAGGAATTCGGTATCTTGATTCTAGAGCCAATAATCATATGATTGAAAGCAAGAATTTTTTTGTCGAACTTGACGAGAAGGTTCGTGGAGAAATCTCCTTTAGTGATCTCTCAAAAGTTCCATTCTAAAAGTTGATCCTAGTTTTGCAGTATAGTGTGCTTTTTTTGTTAATCTAGTTTTGAGTCTTAGCACTATAGCGCGTGTTGTAAACCTGGAGATATTCCCCTTGTATATGTGTAATATTTTAGTTAATATATTTACCTTTGACAAAAAAAAAGTTCCATTCTAAGGAATATGGGATATTCTAATCAAACGAAGGGATGTTGATCATGCTTTCATTCCAACGTCTACTATGTTCCAGACTTGAAGATGACATACTGAGTCTTGGACAACTGCTAGAGAAAGGATATCATATTAGCCTAAAAGACATGCACTTAACACTTTCAGATACTCAAAGGAAGCTAATTAATCGAGTAAAGATGACGAAGAACATGATGTTTCCATTAATTG
The DNA here is from genome assembly GCA_003255025.1 of Datisca glomerata. NCBI lineage: Eukaryota > Viridiplantae > Streptophyta > Magnoliopsida > Cucurbitales > Datiscaceae > Datisca > Datisca glomerata. The sequence continues at coordinate 508,825 of QANY01012326.1, forward strand.
TTCATCATGATACGCCAAAATGTTTGAAGAGTATAGTCAATGAAAAAGGTTAGCTATGGCATCTCGATATGGACATCTCAATTTTCAGAGTCTAGGAAAACTAGGAAATAAGAAGATGGTCAAAGTTCTTCTAAATATTCAACATCCTAATGAGCTATGTGAAAGGCGTGTTCTTAGCAAGCAACATACAAAAAAAACTTTGCAAAACTAGCATATTGGAGAGCAATGAAGCCAAAATTAGTACACATTGATGTCTGTGACCTATTGAATCCATAATAAAATGGACATAAAACATATTTTATTACCTTTACTAATGATTACAGTAGAAGAACTTGGGTGTATTTTTTAAAGAGGAAATCAGAAGTGTTCAATAACTTTAAGGAGTTTAAAGCTCTTGTTGAAAAGCAAAGTGGCATGGAGTCCTGCATCAATTGACACTAGGATACATTCGACATCCAAATGGAGTAACTCAAAGAAAGAATCGCACTCCTTAACATGGCTAGGAGCATACTAAAGGAAAAGTCGTTACCCAAGAGTTTTTGGGCTGAAGTAGTTTCATATACAGTTTATCTACTGAACTAGTGTCCCACAAGAAGTTTGGAGAATATGACACCTCACAAGCCAAGTGTGAGTCATCTTAGAGTTTTTGGATAACTTACATATGCAAGAATAAAGAAGCCAAAAGAACAAAACTTGGCAATAAAGGAGAGAAGTTTACCCTTGTTGGATATGGTGATAGAACCATGGGATACAAGCTGTATAACCTAGTCACCAAGAGAGTATTCTACAGCAGAGATGTAATTTTTGAAGAAAATGAATCATGGAGTTGGGATAATGTTGAATATTTGAGAAAGATGAATCAGCTCGGCTAAGAAAAGAAGAGCCAAGGACACCACAAAATATTTAGCCCTCATCAAGAACAAAAGAAACTTTTGAATTGGTGGTAGGAGAAATGTCTAATATGAGGACAAGAAGAGTTTGAAATCTAGTAGATTTATATAAGAATATAGATCTCATATATGACAATGAGTTTTCTCTATTCTATCTATAGATCAATTATGATCTAGTTAGCTTTGATGAAGCTAACAAAGAAGACAAATGGAGAAGAGCAATGGATGAAGAAATTGAATCTACTGAAAAGAATTAAACATGGGAGTTGACTATTCTCCTAGAATATCGCAAGTCTATCAAAGTAAAATAGGTTTACAAAATAAAGAGAAATGCTCAAAGAGAAGTCCGGAGACACAAGCAAGTCTTATAGGAAAATGGTATAAGCAAAAAGAAGGTATTGACTATGGAGAAATCTTTACCACTATTATTAGACTTAAGACCATTAAACTGTTGATATCATTAGTAGCATAGAAGAGGTGAAAGATCTATCAGTTGAATGTAAAGTTAGCTTTCTTGAACGGATTTCTTATAGAAGAAATCTATATGGACCAGCCATTGGAGATGTGAAGAAAGGTCAAGAAAAGAAGGTGTACCAGCTAAAGGAAGCCTTGTATGGATTGAAACAAGCTCTCTCGTGCGTGGAACATGAGGATTGATATTTACTTCGAAAATAATGTTTTTGAAAAAGTGTCTCTATGAGCACGCACTATACTTGAAGAAAGAAGCTAATGGTAGTTTGTTATAAGCATGTTTATATATGGATGACTTGTTCTTCACAGGTAACAATCCAGCCATGTTGGACTCTTTAAAAAAGAGTATGGTTCATGAATTTGAAATGACGGACATTGGCCTTATCGCTCACTTCCTCGGCATTAAAGTCAAATAGAGCGAGGAAGGAATCTTCATCTCCCAAGGTAACTACGCAAGGGGATACTTAAGAAGTTTGGCATGGAGAACTGTAATACTGTTATTACTCCAATTGAATCAAACATGGAGAACTATAATACTATTACTACTCCAGAGTCTATCGCTCAAGCATGATGTGTTTTTAAGAATGAAGGTAATGCTTGTGTGAAATTAATGTCTCTTAGTTGCACCACATGTGACCTTAAATCCATCCACATCCACCAACAAATATATCATCCTGGTGTGTCTCCATTATCGCGCCCTCATGCAGAAAACCAAAATCCACATAGGTTCACGCCTCGTATCTCCCTATTGATGGCAATATATCCCATGAATGCGATCCAAAAGATATTACAAATTCCTCAAAAGTATGGTGGCTAAGGAAATTCTCTGCCCAACAGACAACCTCATTTCCATCAAGAAAAAATGGGTATTCATCTTGTTTGTAGGCAGCCCTATGACAACATAAAAATATAAGAAAAGAGATATAACACTACTACAAAAATGGGAATTAGATGACGGTAAAAATCCGTCATCAAAACCCTTTAATGATGGGGATGCACTTTCATCTATCGGGTTGTCATCTAAACTTATTTTATCAAAAATCATCAACAAAAGGTTCCGCCAAAACACCTTTGATGACGGAGAATCCCCATCATTAAACGTGCCACAAAAATACCTTTAATGATGGGGATTGCCCATCATTATAGGTACCGCAAAAATACCTTTAATGACGGGAATTGCTTGTCACTATAGGTGCCGCAAAAACACATTTAATGACGGATATTGACCGTCATTATAGGTGCCATAAAATACCTATAATGATGGGGAATCACCGTCATTAAAGGGTCATTTAAAAAAGTCCTTAATGGAAAGACAAAAACCTGCCTTCCTATGACAGTTTTTCATTAGTATTATTTAACTTTAAAACGAGTAACATATTAAAGACATGCGTATTAATGTTGTGATTGTCAATATGTGTGAGTGGGAACTTCAAGTATTTAGAATAACTAAAATAAAAATCAAATTATCTACCAGACATCATGTTGGAAATAAAATATCAAGCACTAGTAGTTATATGCATACACATAATAACAATCACCACACAAATTACTGAGACACTGATCAAATGTTCATGATGCTGACTGACCGTGATTTACATTATGGTAAAATGGCAATAATAATGTTTTCAAGAATGATGTGAATGAATTCTTAATGGGTGTAAATTAGGCAGCTTTGAACCATTTATCACACACATGCACTAATGTTACCAATATCTAGCACAACATGATCTTATACTGGAAAAGGGTACGGTTGGTGTTTCCATCATTAACAAGATTAATTCTAAAATGCTAAGACAAGTTCTTGTTCTCTTTTTTCCTACAATATTCATCCTTTCAGCCACAATGATTAAATCATGATAGTGAGGGAAATGTTAAAACCAAGGCACTATAAGCTGTAACTAAGACAATGTTGAGCGGAATCTACTAAATTAAAAAGCAGACCCAAACTAGACCTTATAACATTAACATAATTGATGATGACAAGGGAGTCTAAGCAATTATACTGTCGAAACATTTACCAGAATTCTTGTTAAATCTTCATTCTCATGACCATATTTAGCACATATATTAAACAACTTTGGCAGATCCAGCAATTTCTTTTCCTGTAAAATAACTATAGAGAAAATCAGTGAACACCGGTGTAGCAGAAAAAGAGAACATACAATATATTAGTCAGTGAGAATTTTAAGTTGGTATGTACTTCTATCACAATAAAACATGCATATTGCCAATTTCATTTTTTATATTTTTAGCTATATACCCAACAATAGTTTCCAGGTAAGCTTATCATAGCCATATTCCTTTCTTTTAATATCTCATAGCCATATTCATATGGGCACATAATTCTACACTGCAAAATGCACATACACATCCAATGCAGACATATCAAATTACAGATCAATATATGCATATTGATTCAAAAAACTTGTACTTTGAAACTAAGTATACAATGATAAATCAAGCTTATTTTGATTATTTCCTGCAACTCTAACAATGATGAACGTCTAAGTTCATAAATATTATGAATAAAAAATGTAGAAGACTGTTCGAATGCATATCATACAGAGATTAAAGAGCATAACCACCTACATGATCCTTTGAACTAAGGCTATCAGCTGCCCGAGCACCAGGATCCCTATTAAAAAATCTATGGAGAACAAACTTCAAGTTAAGACAAGGGATGACGTAAATCATGATCTGAATGAAGACCATTCCTAGCTTTTCATAACAGATGGGAATATATAGTGCAACTTACATGCGATACAATACCATGAAAACTCGGCGGCTTAATTTAAACTCTCTAACAATGACCCTAGTAACTATTCCCTTGGCTCCACGATGAGGGAAATCATACCATATGCTCATGTATTTTAGAAAGTTGTCCAGAAATTTGTGCAATGAAGTGTTCCTGGCCACTCAAAAGGAGTGAAAAAGTCAACAAGAATAATGGTATTAGCTCGTAAGAGTACTCTTCAGCAGTCATGCATTTAATAGAAAAGAGGAGCTCATTCCTATATTAGAGAATGAAAATTTCTATAGACTTCATGCAATATAATTCTTTTTTTAAGCATATTCTACGGAAACGAAATAATTCTGGCTTGTCTAAGTCACTTTTCCAAAACAAATAAGATATGCTAAACAAGAGTTGTCCACTAAAAATCATTTATACCCATATAGCTTCTTCATCAAGCAATATTATATGGGCAAAAAAATATGGACGTTTATCAGCACACCCATATAAGTGAAATAAGTGATATCCTAAACATGTATTAAATTGAATCAACTCACCTCCATATCCTTCTATTTCAATGAGCAATTAACGCATCATCCCAAATTCAAAATTTAGTTGCAGATAAAGCATATATGGAGTACCTTCTCTCCAAAAATCTTTAGGGTTCAACTTGAGCAACTGTGATGACTCTCTATTCAAAAGGTCCACAACTCTTTGAGATTCAAGCTTTCACCTTACTCAGCGTGGAAACCAGTCACCACTACCTCTACTTGGGGCAAGTAACTAACGAAATTTCCAACATGAGCTCTGTTAGAAACTCAGTCTCTATTGTCACTCAACTGTACCCTACTCCTCCATGATACGGAATTGTTAGTCACAGTTGCAAGTTCAGATTAGTTGGGCGGCGACTGTCTAAGGGAATTGGAGAGCGTAGGATTAAATTTTTGGTTGTTCATTTGTGTTTGATTTTCAATTTTGGGCAAGTACTTCATCTAAGGTAATAATTTTATAATTATTGAAAATTTTCAATACAATGATAGTGATAACAATCAATGTCATTGATTATTATTGTGCATTCTTGGTTATGATAGCTTAGTTTTTCATCGTCATAATAGGTGAAATTATTATGACAAGTTAAGTAAAACCTGTCATGTTAGCTAAAATAAATTTTTTTACACTCCAAAGCCTTTTTTAGATTACAGGTTTAAGAGACTTGTCATAAAAGCTAATATCCTGCTGTCATCTAAACTCAATTTTGTAGTAGTGTAAATTTAGAATGGTGTGACTTGCACTGTCCCTTAGTTAAAGTGAAATTTTGAGAATATTCTTTGCTTTGAAAATTTTATCTTTATAGCCACACTACGGTGAAGGTAGCAAGCTCCACTTTTTTGTCTCCAAAATTGGGTCCTTCCCTTGTTGGCCACTCAATTTTGCTAAAATCGACATCCTTGAAAAGTTTGATAATTCTAATCAACATTTTCTTTGTTGATTTAATAAGTAAAGATTTTGATCTTATCATTAGTGTGTCGTCACCATATCACACTAGAAGAATATATGGTATTCTATAAGAGACAGAAAACCCTGTGAAAATTAATCCACAGGGTTCTCGCGACACGTGTGACAACTCCTCATATTAAAAGTCTGTGTTTTTTACAAGACACAATGCCTTCTCTGAAAAATTCCGTGGTCTCTCACTTTTTATAAAGTTTTTCGACTCATGTAGAACGTTGTTTAATAGGGTTTTTAGACCCCTATTGAATCTATTCAACATGTGTTTTTTTAATACTTGTGAATTAATATTTACATGTATTTTTATATCTATAAAATAAGATACCATAAGATCTTTGCTATAGTCAATTATTCATATTATAAATTTTCAAAATGATAAAAAGAACACCAATATAATAATTAACAACATTAATATATATCTTTCAAAAAATGTTACATTATTCATTCAATCAACTTACAAATAAATCTTACTTGAAAATTAACTTATCCTTAAAATATGAAAGCAACACTTGTCCTTAAAATATAAAAGAGACACTTGTTTAATCCTAAGCATCATTTTTCCCCCTGCTATTGCATATCCATCAGCTCCAAGACCTGTCGCCAAATTAAAATTTAGTAAATTGTAAGGAAATAAAAAATCCTAACTACGTGAAATATGATACTACAAGGGAATAAACAACTAGAAAATGTATCAAATAGATACACCATCTATATATCTCTTTTGAGTGTAGTCTACATATACTAATGTATTCCAAGTAACCACCACGAAATTATATCAAAATTTCATTAGAGAGCTTTACCATTTGGATAAAAACTAGAAATTCAACAATACCTTTGAAGTGATAGACTTTCGAGCTGACATCCCAATCATATCATCTTTTAACGAATTTTTTGCTGCACGGGTTGCAAAAGGTAAACATAAATTTCAGCAGATTTTCAGATATAAAAAGTGAGTTTTCAATATTATTCGTATGGACCGCTAACTCGACTGCAAAAAACTATAGATAGTTACATATGTTGAGTTCTGTAAGAGATCTCTCATAGATATCATGAATAAATATATTGAAACGAGCTTCTCCATCAAAGATATCATGGATAACTGTGACAAATGACAAATCTATAATTCACTTTAACTACTTACCGCTCAAACAAAATATGAATCCAGAAAGCCACAAAAACTGGAAGAGACCATTCTGACATGGACGGGAAAATGTAGATTTCCTATGAAATAACCAACTTAGCATTAAATCATAAAATTCGAGTACAAGATATATGTACAAAAAGCCATAAGTAGAAGAAGGGATTGTCACTCTAAGTCACTAAGTACAACTTCACGATATTACATAAACACATAGACTTCCTTCGTGAAAAGAATAATCAAAGTCATCAAACAAGACAAACAAAAAGTACAGCACTGAAGGAACCATACATTCACATGTAAAATGATAAAGAAACAGTTTGTATACCTGGAAATTAAGCATGTAAAATTAACCACAAGGATATGTGAAAAAGTAAGCATATAGTTAAATACAAGCTAGTCAAGGTCGATCCTGCTCCAACTTATTATTGATGGTGGCATCTTTTCAAACTAATGTGCAGCAAAAAGTTTCCTGATTAATAAGTTAGACTGGAAGATGTGGCAAAATAAAGATCCTAACAAGATGTCACAAAACACACTCCCCCTTCATCAGAATCTTGTTTCAATTTCATGGTCCTTTGTCTTATTGCATGTAAAAATATAAAATCAATGACACTCCAATTACCGTGATTTTTATGGATCTCACAGATAACAGACAATGAATATAGGTCTAATAAATGATCATTTAATCTAAGAATTGAACGAAGATGTGTACAAATAAATATTTTTGTTGCTTCTAGCTCAGAATGCCATGCTGAAAAGAAAGTTGTCTACCAAGTATAGATTAAGAAATTTAGAAAACAAGCCCCTACTTAATCTTCTTTTCTAGCAAGCGACTAATTGTCATCTATAAGCATGCTTATGTTTCAACCAAAGGACATCACCTTGAAAAATATGTTAGCACTCATTTGCCGGTCAAACAGAAATATCTAAAAAATAAGTTGTTAGTTGAATTGATTAGATTATAGAATAATTGAATAATGAGTGTTGCTAAAACTCCACATAGAAAAAATTGAGCTTTAGGAGAAGAGTGATGATTCACAAAAGCAATACGATGATGGAAAAAACTGTACAAGAACACATCATACAATATATTTACAGTTTCATATAGAAGGAGCTTAAAGCAGCAGTCCTTTAACTATGTAGTAAAATGAAGCTACATGAAAGAAGAAACCCTAAGTTTCACACACTGGAAAAACAAAGAAGCATAACAAGGCAAAAATTATATGCTTGAACATTCAAAACATAAAAGGGATTGCCACAATTTCTTCTTAGAATCTTAAAGATTAAAACTAAATATTACTCCTTATACATTACAATGTTAGTTTGGGTTTTCGATCCAAATATTAACAACATGCAAACCAACTTGTTTAGGTTTCTTTCTAGATATCACAAGGATAGTAATGAGCATAAATATATTGTTCTCAACACTTGGTGAAGTGAATTTTCTAAGTATAAGTAGAAACACTATACCATGCTGCAAGTTTCTCATAAAAAACATGTATTAAACTTAGAAGAGCACATGAAACATTTAATGCTACTGCATAAAGCAAACATTGTAAGTGTTACTGTGAGACATATATTTGATAGGCCTTCTGTGAATTTTTCCTGGTAATTGGTGATTATTTGAGGTACTTCAGTTGCAGCCCTGTTAACAACACTGACTACTTCCGACAAAAAAACAGGGGAAACAACATATACAAAAACCAAATACAAGATAACAACTACATAGAAAACTAAACAATGTTTATCCTAACCCATTCAACAATAGTAATTCTGAAAGTTTAAATTTTTCTTCAAACGATCCTTTAAACCCATACCTGAACCGAATACTAAAAAGCCAAAATTGACTTTCCAATCACATCTTTCAAACCATGTATGCCCATGAATCGTGAAACACAAACCCTATATAAAACTTAAAAATCACAACAAACAAACAAATATCACAAAAATCGGACATAGATTTAAGATTGAAACCCACCTCGCAAGAAGAAAATTCTTACCTCTTGTTCTGAGCTGCAAAATCAAAGTAGGATAGTGCTGGGATACAAAGCTATGCACATACATAGATTTGAGCAGTAAAAGGATTCAACACTTACCTTTACCTCACCAAAGCTCCAGCTTTTGTGACAGAAGCAAGATGAAGACCAGGACTCATCTTCTTCTCCCCACTATTTGAATATCTCTATTTTGCTCTGTCGTAGCTACAAAAAAAACTGTAGAAATGTATCTACGACGCCAAGGAAAAAGGACATGCAAAGACTTAAAACTCAGAAGTGAAGGAGACTAGAGAATCAAACCTAAAAATCAACGAAAACCCTAGTTTGCTCTTTGTCTTGAATGAGAGAGTGAGAGAGAAGCTAATCGATGAGCTCTGCTCTCTCTTCTTCATCGAAGGCCTAGCCCTAGGTCATCTGAGAAGGACAAGCTGCAAGAGAGAGGATCTATGTGCTTTATATTTTGGAGAAGAATCGAGAGAGAGAGAAGGACCAGTGCTTAACTATGAAATTAGAGGAATAGAGAAAGAGAGAGAGAGAGAGAGAGAGAGAGAGAGAGAGAGAGAGAGAGAAGCAATGATTTGAGCTTCTCTCTAAAAATGAAGAAGAAGATCGAGCTTCTAAGAGAGCTCAAGAATGAAACGCTTTGAGTGTAGGTTACGAGGTCTCCAAAATTTGCTTTAGTCCCGCTTCGTTTATGTCCCGCGTCTAAATTTGCCTCCAACTTTTTTCAGTTTTAACAGGAATTGTTTTTATTTGGTTCTTAAAAATTCTTGTATTTTTGAGTTTTTAATGAGAGGAGACTGCAAACCCTGTATTTAAACCCTGTAAAATGTCACATTTCTTGTAGTGTCAACATAAAAATAATATATGAATAAGTCAAACGCTTCATAGAGGCACACTTGTCTCATTCAATAATTTTGAATCCATTAGTCAAATTTTCATGTCAATAGTTCACCATTCACGAATTCTATTTTCACATATATTTGGTGCATCTCCAGTTTGTGCAAAGCTACAATTATTAATAAGATTTAAACTAAAGTTATTCTAGACATTGATGAATATGTATCAAAATAATCTAAATTTTTCTTTTGTTTATAACCTTTAACAGCTAGTATGGCATTATATGTGTCTATTACTCACCTGATTTTAATTTTCTTTTGAAAAGTCATTTGCAATCTATCAATATGTTGTGTCGGGTAGAAGATCCACCAATTTTCAAGGATGATTACTCATAATAGATTCAATTTATTGTTTTCTTCTAAAAGGGAGTTACAGAAATGTATCTATAAAAATACACTACTGTGCGGCTCAATTATTGGGTTTTATATGTAACTCATTATTAAAAACTTATGCGCAAGAAAATGAAAAGCAATGTTATTTTGTGCATAATCAATAAAAATGGAGTTTATACTCTTTGGCCCAAACCCAGTCCTTTTTAAATTCGGAACATTCACTTTCTCTAGACAAGCCCACACTTTTTTTAGCTTTAAAAACCATCTTGAAACCTTTCTCAATCAACAAAGAACCAGAAATTTGATTCTTCCTACTATCAAGAACTTCTACAAATCTTTCCATTTTAAAATTTGACTTGATTCATTAGTTTGTAGAGCTATCTACTCGATTATAAACATTTCTAGAACATTTCCAACAGAAAGACAAATAGTACTTCATTTTGAAAGAATTTATTGTAAACTACTTTCTGCTATGAATCTATCTGATAAACAGGGGAACAAAAACTTGCATCAATGCCTCGATTTATATTCAAATGTGGATTTTATTCACACTTCATGCCGTAAGAAATATTTACCATTTGAAAAACTTTAGCACAGCTTTGCCCCGACCATGAATTGTAGAGGATGATGAATTGCCCAAAATAATTTTTTCCTATCGTCAACCTTCTTATAAATCAACAAACAGGTTTTGGCTAGCACATATGCATCTTGTTCCTCTAGTGTCCCACCATCAATTTTTCGTATTACAGACATGATTCACTTCTGTAGCCACTACCAAAAGATTCTATTAGTTTAAGTCACATTTGCTTATGCATTTGGCTTCCTACACAATCGAGTACCTTTATAACACTCTGTCTATGTCCTAGTTTCTGAAAAGTATAACAACTTCATTCGTTCATTCACTCATATATGATGATTACATGGCCTCATGCACAATCGATAACTTTCATTTGTTCTTCACTAATATGATTACATGGAGACTGTCTATGTCTTAATGACTTAAGGCCATCCCAAAATCTTTACCATGAAGCTACACTACAACAAATAAACGCTACGATAGTGTTTTCGAAAACATAATATATACAGACATTATAAAAAAAGTCTGAGACTTATGATAGCGCTTTTTAAACGCTATGAAAAAATGCTATAGAAAACCTTTCTGTAGTTTATTTTAAACGTTATCCTAACTCAATAGTGTTTTTAAACACTATAATAAACCTACTATAACAAAAGGCTATAGAATACTTACGATAGCATTTTCTAAACGTCACGTATATATATTGCAACAACAAATGTTTTACTTGCAGAGTTGGTTAAACGCTATGATATATGTTATTATGCACTTTTTCAAAGATGTAGTATCATGTATCATAATGTTTTAGAAACGCCACTGTATATGTTATGATTGTGTTTTATAAGCACTATTGTATGTCTCATGATAACATTTATACAACGTTTTTCATAGCTTTTGATAATATAATATATTGTTTGTTAAACATTGTAATACATAATTTTGGTGTTTATGAAGCCTATTATACTTGCATTTGCCTATTGTATTTCTATACGCTATTATATTCTCTCATAGGATTTTAAATGTTGTAAGTACACTTTACGCTACCCTATCGAACAAATAATGTTAAGATCATCCTTTGACTATAAAAATCTTAATAAATATCTACTAACATTTGAAATACATTAATTCAAAATGTTTAATTAAAGAAATTTACTAATTTTCAATAATGATCCAGATCAAACATAATATCAAAAGTCCAAAAAAGACACTACAAAAAACATACCAAGGCATTCATATCACATAATATAAATATTTTCACAATACTAATTATCAAAACAAACAAGCAATGTTTTCATCAAACAACTTTCATGTATTCCTGTTGAAATCGTATACCTCATCACTATGTGGAACCATACACCCACCTGAATTACTATATATTTGTTGTGGCATTGGTGGACCTACATGAAAAAAATACATGTTGCAGTTCAATATCCATTTATAAACATATATATGATCTTTATAGAAGACTTTTAGATATTCTGACATGTTAATCTATAAGTGAGTACCACAAAAACACTAAAATTTAACCGCTTATTCTTCATTGATATAATCCCAAGCCTGTTAATCTATAGGGTTTACAGATCATATTGAAGAAAAATTCGCAACATCACATATATGGGCCCCTAGGTTCATTAACAGAAGACGAAAAGCATGCATATTAGCAGATTAGCGGTTAAATTTTAGTGTTTATGTGGTACCCACTTATAGATCATATGAAGACAAATTCGTAACATCATATATATGGGCCCCTAGGTTCATTAACAGAAGACGAAAAGCAATAGATGCTTCTAGTTGACCATATCAATGGTTCTATGGTCTCTTAACAGTTCGAGGATATTTCATTGATTCTGTACGTAGAAACTCATTTTTATGAACTGAAGATTGTAAGATATTTAGATTGCAAAACTCTGTTTCTTGAAATAGATACTTTCTATACATCTATGTTCTATCCTTGAAAATGCATATATATAACATCAAGTTAGAAAAACGGTAATGCTAATAACTAAAAGACTTCACCAGGAATATTGTATTATACATTCAATTAATTTAATTAGTCAATTACTTCAGGAATATCAAAGAGACCTACAGATACTTCTTTCAACATTTAATTAACACCTTCTCATGGCAATAACTAGAAGATTTCAATAACAAAAAGACTTCCTTCAACATTTAATTTCCACTTTCTCATGAGCAAAAAAACCTCTTATGAAATAACATCTATCCAAATCCACTGATTTTGACTTGCTCCAAAGTTAACCCACAACCCAGAAGAAGTAACCAAAAGAAAAAAACTATAACTATAACAAAAGAAGTTGGAAACCTCGTATTATTTGAAGAAATTGCAAGGAACTCAGAAAGAATGAGAACAATGAAAGAGAAGGGAAATGGATCATACCCAGTAAAAAGGGAGAAGAAAATGCGTCTTAAGAGAGCTATATAAAACCAATTGGAAAAAGTAAAAGCCAAACAACAACATCCAGATTTAATTTCAGTTTCAACGCCATTATTTTGATTACCATACCCCCCCCCCCTCCAGTTTTGGTCACTTTGTTGAACATCATCCCCCATCCAAGTCCAATTAAAGTCAATATGAAGAAAAGTTGATAAACAATAATTAATGTCCAGCTACCAGATTCAAAATGGAGAAAACTATATTAAATAACATAACAAAATGGAGAATAGTACAGAAACAACTTGTAGAATATCAGCTAGCAGTAGTGGGGAAAAAAGTACTTATCATCAGACAACTCTAGTAGTGGGGCCATGCAATTGACCCGACATCTTCAATATAGTTCATAAAAGAAGTAGACCTAAGCTTCTAGTTTTGTTGCAATATTTAGCCAAACTCTCATGGCATCAAGTCTGAGAGGGATATGACGAACAAGGTCCTTTGCATTATTTGAAGATCAACGTCCTTCATCAACTACCTCATATGATCCAGTTCAATCTAATAACTTCAACTTTCTCAAGTGCAAGTTATTATTCACACTTGATAATTAGCATGAGAATATAATTAATTACCAATAGTAAAACTTCAAGTGCATAAAAATTAAAGTTTTAAAATTTACCAAGGGTGATTGCATGTCTGAATCAGATTGTTCTTAATTTCGTTGAAGCTAACAACTTATATTAGAGTATGAAATTGTACTAATTTAGAAAATCAACTTTATTCACTATTTGTATATTTATGTATACATGTTTCGCTATGCTCATAACGGATTGCATATGTTCAAATTTGTTCATCAATTCGTTATGTTCTTTCTGAAGCTCCGTGAAGGCATGATCCTTTTGAGATAAAATGAAATATTTGGTAAGAGTCAGCCATCTTCCATACACTCTAAATCGTCCATGTCTCTCAGGACCAAGAACTTGTGACAAACAATCGTCAACCAAATTATTTATCTCAGATGATGATGAACATTGACTCAACTCATTCAACTTTTTCTAAAAGGCAATAATCTCATGTAGCATTAATGATGCAAAATTCAGTCATGTGACATTAAATAGATAATCAATGATACACTTACAATAGTTTCAACAGCAGTCGAGTTTGTAGGTTCCCATTTTTTTCTGATGTGCCTTCGTCCAAACAAGAACTCTGAATACAGAATCAGGGGTTTGGCTACTTTGTTTCTATGAAGAACCAAATTTACGATATCTTCGGAATGTGTGTTGTTGTCACAAAATGGACATGTTTTTTTCCCTTCGTAGTACATCCAACAAGATTTCCATATGCTAGAAAATCATTAATGATCACCATCAAAATAGCTCTTCGATCAAAAAGAAGATTTACTGAAAGATTTTCATCAACATTTTCATATTCTAAGAAATCATTAATGGTCCACATCAAAATAGCTCTTAGATCAAAACAGTGCTTTCAAGGCGCAAGGCGCACTCCAAGGCGACAACCCTCTTGGTCTCCTAGAGACGGAGGCACTAGAATGGCATCGCCTAATCGAAGAGTGACGCAATTTGATATGTATGTAGGAAAATAATAGTATAGACTACACATCAAAATTATATAGATAACAAAGCATTAAAGTGGGAAAAGAAATTGACAATTTTTATAGTTACTTCGTATATTGTGAAGAGTAGAAGTTTAAATGTAAAAAATAATAGTTAAAAATATAAACTCCTTATTTTAAATTATATAATAGTTGTACTTCCTATTGGAACTATAAGTCTATAACCATCTAATAATAAAATATTATAAATTTAAAAACACTAAATGGGTAAAAGTAAAAGCTAGTTGTCTTCTCACTAAAAGTAAAATCTAATTGTCCTCCCACTACAACTATCTTCCAATAAAATGAAGACACCTCACACAAGTAACTTTTCTCTTTCTTCTCCATTCATCTTCTTCGTTCCAGAAGCTTTTAAACCCATTTTTTTCCGATTCAATCTTGTTTTCTTTCATATTCTTCTTCGTTCCAGTCAAGTGCTCATCTGGGTTTATTGGCGTAAGACGGGTGGCGCGACAATGGCAAGCAATGCGCTCGCCTGCTTGAAGGAAAGTTCCTCAGCCAGTGTAGAGGCACTACCATGGTTGCTCGTCACGCCTTGCGCCATGGGCTAGTGCCTGGCTATGCCTTCAAATCATTGGATCAAAAAAAGATTTACTGAAAACATCAAAAGTGTGCACCCCATTATTCAACAAATCCCGAAGATCTTCTACTAGAGGTTGTAAATATGTATTGATATCATTCCCTGGTCAAACTAGATATTAACAACGTTAAGAAGCGATTTTCTCTTTTTATGCATTACCATGGTGGTAAGTTGTAGGTCACAATCATGATTGGCTAGCAACTATATGTACTGCTCAAACTGCAAAAAGGATTAAGACCATATGCAGTAAGACCTAGCCTAAGTTTACACGGGTCAGATGAAAAAGACGGACATTTCTCATTCACCAACTCCCATGCCGCAGAATCTACAAGGTGACGCATCTTCCCATTATCAGGCTTATTGTTTTGATACCACCTTAAAGCTTCAGTAACTCTTACAGTCCTAAACACCCTCCCAAACCTCAAAACTATCGGAAAGTACCATAAAATTTTAGTAGGTATACCATTTTTTATCTTACTTGCATGTTCATCAACTTTCCACCATGAAAAGCCACATCTTAGACATTTCTCCATATGTTGTCTCTCTTTTCTATACAAGCAGCAATCATTCACACAAGCATGAATTTTTTTGTACCCTAATTCAAACTCCTTGAGAAGTTATCTTACTAAATACATAGATCTTGAAATCACATTTCCATCCAACAACATATCATGTAAAACTTCTAAAAGTTCAGTAAAACTTTTTTCAGACCAACCACTCTTAGTTTTAACTCTATATTAAGGTACAACCTAGATATAAAACGATTTCAGCGTCTTGTAACTTGTCAATGAAATCCTGATCCCTCCCTTCACAAGCCCTAGAATGTTCGTCTTCAAATCCATAAGTTGCTTCATACACGTTGTATGTGTGTGATTTGTTTACTTCATTCATTTTATCTTCTCTAAGTATTTGTTCTCCATGGTGATACCAAATTGTATAGGTTTGATCCATTCCTTTTATGACTAAATGCTAAAAAAAGTGTCAATACATTGACGACATATATTTCGACATTCTTTGCAAGGACAAAAAACTTTTTCGGATAATTTTCATTTCTTTCTGCTATCTTCATAAAAATCCATGCTCTTTCGGGACAACGGTTGTAGCTCTATTAATTAAAACATCAACTACTGAGATATATATTTATGATTATATTTTACAATTGTCTTAAATAAGTAACCAATCTTTTTATCTATTAAGACGCACCCTAACTTTATCCATTCTGAAGCTACGCCTTACTGACAAGTCAATTACTGAAATATAAAGATGATTGTTATAACCTTTTAAATTAGGTAAATCATGAATTAATAAAAATAAAAATAAAAAACATAATAGCAATAATAGATCCTCCATAACTCTAGTATAACTAGAAGCACTTGCTTACAATTATTCCTAATTAGTTCTTTATGAGTAAAGAAACCACCATTCATGATCCTTTGGAAAAAAATTACTAAAGGCAGATCTCTCGGTCAAACATTAATTAATTATAGAACATAATTAGATAAACAAAGTTGTATGAAAATTTAGTTTTATTATGTTCTATCCTCAAAACTTAATCAAATCAAAAGCAGCATATATATATATATATAATCAAAAGCTTAAGCAAATGAAAAGCAGTAAGCACAAACTAATAATTGTAAGATTAAGGCACGTGTTTCACGATTAAATAATTGTAAGATTAAGGAAGGGGTTTTACGAAGAGAGGCGTTGAAGCTAAGAGAGCTATGAGAGAGGTTGAAAGAAAGTGATTTGTGAGCGAGAGTCTAATTTTTAGGCGGGTTAGGTTTTGGTCCCCCGCCCTTCTCCACCAAATTAAAAATTTCTTAGCATTTTGACCAAAAATGTAGTTCTTGTGTACTATAAAAGCACATATTTAGTATAGTGACTATGTCATGAGTATAGCTTTCAGTAGATTTTAGGAGGCGTTTGGTTTAAGCTATCTGCATGGTAACGTGCATGGCAACTGGTTCAATAACGTGTATAGAAACCTATAGCATATTGTAGAATAATATAATGGTTCTTATGTTAAAGGCATCCCAAACTTTATAGAATTGCAGGATTTTTTTAGTTCATTTCCTAGAAAAGCTAGTACTAATAAAAGGCATGGTTTTAAAAGGCCTCTAAGGAACCCTGATGAAGCGTACGCCTCTGTTATATGAGGCGTACGCTTCTGAGGCTTACGCCTCAAGGCTCATGAGGCGTAAGCCTCATTTTTACTACGGGTCAAGTCAGTTTTCAGGACCTGACCCATTGACCCACGGGTTACCCGTGGGTTAAAACACCATTTCCCATTTGTTTTAATCGAAGAAGACAAAAGGGGGATTTTCTAGCAGCCTCTTTCCCTAAGGTTTGGGGATACTACAAAGAAAAAGAAGACATCACAAAGAGAAGAAGATAAATAGAAGCTACCTTTGAGGTATTTTGACCATCTTCACTTCTCCTCTTTTCTCTCTTTCTTCTCTATTTTCTACATCTCTTTCTCTTTTCTTCTTTGTTACGCTTTTTTTCTTTGTTTTGATTTTTCTTCGCTGGTTTTCCACACCACTTCATCTCTTCTCTTTACTGTTTGAGGTATTTAGATAGACCATATTTAGCTATTTTTTATGCAACTAGTGGGGAACACATGGCTGTTTATTTTTTTCTACAAGTGGGGAATGCTTTTATGCAAGTGGTGAATATTTAAATAGACCATCTTTGCTGTTTTTTTGTTCTGCAAACATAAGAATTATTCTCGTATCATATATTTTGTTATGTTTTTGTGATGTACTAGTGATAACTAGTGATGAAAGAATTGTTATATGATGATATTTTTTAACTAGATGGGTGGTATAAATAAGTTATGATTTATATAAGACTTTTAGTGTTTTTTCCTTCAAAATCGAGGCTTACGCCTCATTCCGCCTCGAGGCTTACACCTTGCCTCTTTAGAGGAAATCACCTTGAGGCTGCCTTTCGCCTTTCCAAACCTTGATAAAAAGAACATCATCTTAATTCATAGAGAGCACCCTAGAACTACAGTGAAAGTAAAATTTCTAGCTTTCCTAATATATGTTTATTTTGCAAGTCCTCTTTTGTACAGAGATAAGTGAATTCTCTCCTTCTAATGTTCTGTATTAGCATTGTTGAGTAAAGCTCCATGCAAAGTCTCTGGCACGTTTCAAGGAGGATCCCCTTATATATATCCTCTATATGGACTGGGGGAGCTGCCTCAAGTATGTCTTATTTATCTGTAGTTTTGTGCAGAATGCAGAAGTTTTCACATATTATCATCTCTACCATTGTACACTAAATGAATTTAACTTTATGTAAACCCAAATGAATTAAAACACACAAATGAAGCATTATCAGAATTAAAATGGCAGGATGAAATCAATTAGAGCAGTAACTTAACATTCTTCAGAGTATTCAGATGGAGGTACAAGAGCATATTTGACCAAAAGCACTACAAGACAAGCAGTTTTCGTACATTCGACAAGACCACAACACATATACAAGTGGAGATTACTTACTTGAATCACAAAATATAGCTCAGAAGCTTTCCATTACAAAAGATAGGTCAGATGCTCCATTCCACCTCCAACATCGAATACGTCTAAATTCCACCCTAAGAACAACCAAAACCATTTTCAAACAGACATAATTCGAAATGAAAAACTTAGGCAAAAATTTACATAATGGTTAATTAATTTTATGCAACAATATTTTCTCTTGATTGAAACTTGAAATTGACAAGTCTAAGCATATCATACTGAGAAATTTTCAACTAACAATTAAAAGTTTATACAGAACCGTGCACACAAATTGCTAATCGAGAGGATTCAAACTCAAAACTTACCGATTGCATAAACCAAAACAACTGCATGCCTAGAAATTGGGAACACAAACATCAATTAACTCAGATAAAACTATAAAATCATAAAAAATAGACAAAAATCAAACAAGAATTTGAGAATGAAACCCTTACCTCTGGTTCTGAGTTTAGAAATTGAAGTAGGAGAGAGCTGGGAGACAGAGCTGAGAGAGTGACAGCTGCAAAAGAGAGGTTGCTGCGAGACAGAGCTACAAGACAAGAAAGATGTGAGAGAAAGTCGTGAGAGAAAACTACGAGAGAGAAACTACGACGAAGTTGAAAGAGAGAGCTGCGACAGAGCTTCACGAGAGAGAGTAGTGACAGAGATTCACGAAAGAGAGCTGAGAAAGTTATGAGAGAGAGAGAGAGAGAGAGAGAGAGAGAAAGCTTCTCGAGAGTGAGCAAAGTGAGAGCTTAGCACCGTTGGTCAGCTTGAGAGAGAGTTGTGAGATAGGGAGAGCTATTGAAGAGAGACACAGGTTTTGGGAATCTTTCATGGGTTTCTTACAAACATCAACCTCTACACTAACCATTTTACATAAATCAACATCTATACTAATTTTTACTTACACTGATCCATAACTCACTTTTCCTTCACTTTTTTACCTTTTTTCCTCATTGCCCTTCTTATAAATTGTCCAATCAAATGTCATGGTCTACTAACTTAACACTTAAAACCTCCCTACCCATCCCATTTCTCCTTCTTGATTTTTCATATTTTTCTACTTCTTCTTCATTTTCTTCTTTATTTTCATTTTCATTTTCTTCTTCGTCTTCTTCCTTCTTCCTGCAACAGCAAATGATTGTTAGTTCTTCTTTCTGGAACATGTATAAGTTTTGTTTTTTTCTTTCTGGAAAGCTTGAACTTTCATAGTTTTTTCATGTTCATGAGTTTTCTGGGAATATTGATTTGTTTTCTTCTTTTTGGAATGTTGTTTGAAGTTCATTTGTTGTACAGAATCACTACAAGATGATAGTGTAGTATAAATAAGATCTACAAGAGTACTACACGAGCGTCGTATAGTCATCATGTACACTACACAATCATCGTGTAGTGCATCAAGAACTTTTTCAGCAGTTCACGAGCATCGTATAGCATCTATTACACTACACGAGGACTACACGATCATCGTGTAGTGTACAAGATGACCACATGATGATCGTGTACTCCTCGTGTACACTACATGATCCTCGTGTAGTCTTCATGTATACTACACGATCATCATGAAGTCTTCGTGTAGTCTACACGATGAAACTATATGACCACAGTGTAGTCCTCGTGTACATTACACGATCATCGTGTAGTCCATTCGTGTACACTACACGATTACACTACGCAATCATCGTGCAGTCATCATGTAGGACCTATTATAATACACGAGGTCTACACGTTATCGTGTAGTGTACACTATACGATGACTACACGATGTTCGTGAAGGCCTCATGTACCCTATATGATGCCCGTGAAAGCCTCGTGTACACTACACGATGGCTACACGATCATCATATGATATTCTATTTCATCATGTATTCTTTTTGTACTGACTTCCTTTATTGATGTATATATAGATATGTCTAAAATACAATTTTTGTAACCCATGATGAAAATTGGATGAAAATGGTAAAACATGATCTTTTAGTGGAGAGAAGACTAAATTATTGGAGATATCAACTAACTGCACTTACCACAAGCTATCGGATATATTGCATAAAAACTCCAAATAGACCTATCAAATAGACCCTTCACACGAGCTATAGGATATATTGTGCGTGAAGTCGTCATGTAGGATACATGAAGACTACACGATGCCCGTGAAGTCATTGTGTAAGCTACATGAACACTACACGATACATGTGAAGTCATCGTGTAGATTATATGAAGCCTACACTAAACATATAGTAACCAAAAGTATTCAACAACATATAAGAAAATTAGGCATTAAAAATACAAGTTATAAAAAACTATAATTCATAATTTGAGGGTGTATAAATATAAAAAGTTTGTTAAGAAAAAAGTGGTTTTGAATTCTTAGAATCATGAGCTTAAGCGTAAAAATCCGTAAACTATATCCAAATTATTTCGGTACAACTATGTCACGTGTAAATAAGTCAATTGTAATTTCTTCAATATTCTGACATTTTTTGTTGAGTTATTTCTTGGAGGTTCTTCCCATATGCGATGGCTTCGTTAAACTTAAAGGTGAATACCCCACAATGGAACCTACAAAACACATGAAGTACAAAAAAATAATTAAATAATATGTATGAAAATTTAAATGCTTTCAAAAAATGTATATTTCACTTACACATTCTCTTGTTGTTGACACTTCATGATCTCATTTTTTCACTCATCTTTGGATTTAACCTCTTTTCTATTCTCATAAATGTTCATCATTTGAAGTAACCGATGGACAATCTTCATAAAAGGTTTCATTATTTCAATGTACAAGGAGCGTTGATATGGCATGTTCATGTAGTTATAAATACGAATACACTGACCATTCCAATCAAGCTCAACCGTAATCTAATGAATTTGATTCACATTCATTGGAAAGATAACCTTATCAGACTGTTCCCAGCTCCTTCCAAAATTCGTCTACAAACAAGGACCAAGTATCAGAGTGAATCATCAATGTCAATCTCCCAACATGCGGGATCTTGCTCAAACTCTTCCATTGGGCCAGACAGGTTCCCCTGGCCTCGATGTTACAAAATGATCCATCAAAATTTTAAATTAAAAAATTGCAAAGGAAATGTTTAATTACATGGACATAATCTTCTTGTCCATTGAAGTGATCATTTAGTCCATTCCAATCAGACATTCCATCACACAATCTTTATGCCCATTGAACTTCTTGGACACAATCTTCTTCTCATATGTTTTTTCAATGGCCTCCTTGGACCTTTTCCTCCTCTTCCTTTTCAATCGCCTCCTCCTCCTCCTCCTCCTCATTAGCTTCCTCTTCTACTAGAAAAGGGTGACTTTGGAGGCGTCGACTAAAAAAATGTAATATTAAGCAGACAAATCAGAAAAATGGTGATTACACGATGGGTACACAGTAGTCACCTTGTAGACTACATGATTGGTTAACGGACCTCATGTAGTCATCGATAGACTACATGATGGTTACATTGACCTCGTGTAGTCATCGAGTAGACTACACAACAGGCTACACGGACCTCATGTAGTCATCGTGTAGACTACACGATCAGTTACATGGACCCCGTGTATCCCTTTTGTAGACTACACGATGGTTACACGGACCTTGTGTAATTTACATGATGGTTACACTGGTCTAACCACTGGTCTACAGGATGACTAAGCGCGATCAGTGTAACCATCGTGTAAACTACATGATGACTATACGAGGTCAGTGTAATCATCGTGTAGTATACACGATGAGTATATGAGGTCCGTGTTCAAGAAGAAGAATGGTAGAAAATGATTTTGATCATACCTTCTCTCCAACTATTGATCTTCAGTAGCTTTTTTCTTCTTCCTCCTCAGCAGGGACCAAGGAAAGAACTGTCAACTAAAAATACAAGAAATATAAATTAGTATATGTGAAAGTATATAAATTAAATTATCAACATAATTCACCAACATAAATTCTCCTTTGAATTTTTTTTATGATTCTCAATCGGTACTATCATGGTTGGACACCACTTGAGAATCCCTTGACACCTTGGTCGAAACTTGGTTACCATACAAACTACCTACCAAGGGGATAGATTCAAATACCCATGCTTATTTAGAAAAAAATAGAGTGATTCAGTATTCAACACATAAATAATTCAATACATCACTATATAGAATTAAATAAATTCTACCTAAAACACAAATGGACATCCATTGAGTGAATATACATAAACAGCATCGAAGGATTTTGTGTTTTTTTCTTGATCTTTAAGATCACCAAAAACAACCTTTGTATTCTTGACAGCTAATAAGATTTCATTATTTTTTAGAAAGAGAGCTATCCCCAAGGATATTGGCTGAACACTTCAAAGTCGTCAATCAAAACCATTTATCTCTTCTTAATTAGGGTACGGTTCTCATTCCGCAACAGAAAATGCTCTAGCAAATAAATCAGAGTCATCTTGACCCGATCAAAATCTACCTTATATTCAGAGTTTTTAAACTTCTCCTCCAACTCAGCCATGGTTATGGATTGGGCTTTGGGAAAATACAGATCAGAGAGTCTATTGGGGCCACGGGTCTTCTTCTCATCTCGGGCTTCACTGAACTTTAGTCTGGTCATCAACGAGAACTCCTTCTTGGAGAAGCACAGTGGTTCCTCATTGATAAGAAACCAAGTTTTCTCCTCAGATGGAGTGACATTGACATATTCGGCCTCCTTGGCGAGCACCTGGTGGCAAACAATTGCTAAAAACTTCATGGTTTGGAGATAAAAGAGATGGCCAAAACAATTGCTAAAAACTGTCAGCTTGGTCTTGATAACCTCTATGCAGTGGGTATTACACTTTGCATTGACCCTTATTTTTTGAATTTTGTTAACGTCATGGATGTATCTTAGTTGCATCTTTGATGAAGTCATAACCTGTACAAAATTCAAGGCAAATATAAGATTAGAAAATGTACATGATGCTCGTATAATCATCATGTAGACTACACGAGGGGTACACGATCTTAGTGTAGTCATCGTGTAGACTACACGAGGCTTCCACGATCCTCATGTAATCCTCGTGTACACTACACGAGGAGGACATGATCTTCATGTACTACAGAATGGTTACACGACGAACGTGTACCTAGAAAACAGACACTCACTGAGACCAGAACTTTAGAAATCTAGGAAAAAAATACTCAAAAACCCAGAAGAAGATAAATACTCAGAAACTCAGAAAAAAATTATTAGAAACCCAAAAAATAATTTTATTGTGATTCAGACATCCACAAAAAATGCAAACGCAGAAATCCAGAAAAATCCTCAGAAACCCAGAAAAAAAAATACTTCAGAAACCCAGAAAAAATACCTCAGAATCTAGAAAATAAAAACTCAAAAACCCAAAAGCTTACCTTGTTGTGATTCTTTGTTGTGGGAGACGAAAAGTCAAGGATTTGCAGAGAAAGAGAGAGATCATGCCACTTCGAGAGAGAAAGAGATAGTAACAGTAAGAGAGAAATGACGGAAATGCAAGTGAGGTACACGAAACTAGGGGTGGGGTTTCGTGTAATGAAAATGTGTTATTATCACGTTTTTTTTCAAGTCGTCGCTTGGAATTTGTGATGGGGTTTTTGGTAACTTCACAATCTGATTTTAAATTGAAGGTGGGTTAGGGGTCAGGGTAAGCAAAAATTAGTGTAGGGGTTAAATTCTATAAAATGATTAGTGTAGGGATTTACTTTAGCAAAAAACTCTTCTTTCATTTGGCACCTTATGACCCGCATTTTGGAGCAAAACATGGTCGTTTAGAAAAATGCTAATATATAAAACACACCCTTATACTTTGATTAAAATATAAATAATATCACTAATCTATTTTTTCGTATTTTATACTCATATACTTTAAATAAATTACAAAAGATAACCCTCGTTAGAATTTTAATAAAAAATAACTATAAAACGCACGTGACAAATTTTCATTAAAAGAACTTTAACCGAAGTTAAGTAAAATCAGTTTTAGTTTTTAACTTTTTCTTCTTGCTTTTTTTGTTTGTGTTGGATTTGGTATTGCTTGTGCGAAAAAGAGAGCAAACGACGGCGTTTTGATCTTCGGCGAGTTGGATTCTTGGATGACTCGGTCTCACTCTCTTTATCTTGCAAAATCACATTGGCCGAATCGACGGCGAAAGAAAATTCACGATTTATAAACCGAATGCTTCTCTTTGGATTCTCTCTTAGCTCATAATTTGGACTCTTTTCGTCTATTTCACCTTCTGAGGAAGACGATGATGATGGTGGAGATGAAGCTGACTCTCCTCTTCAGTCAGTTGAAGAGGTGACGGCGGAGATGACAGAGGTGGCGGTGGCGGTGGCGGTGGAAGGAATGGAAGATTCATCATGTGAGACCTCATGTGAGCTCCCAAAGCTCTGCATTAGCGACCACTTGTGCCTCTCCATTTTCCCAGAAGGAAAGAATTGAAAAACAGAGCAAAACAGATAGTGTTACTTCTCGCATTCTCTCTCTTCTCTCTTTAAAAGGCTTGCAAGCTTCTGGCTTCTCTTTTTCTCTGTGAGATGAGATGAGAGGAGAGTGTAAACTAAAAAGGAGTAGGTGACAAGCATTCCTTTTTCCACCAAGAAATATATACAAACTTACGATGGAATTTTTTTCAATTCATTACTATAAATGAATTTAGTAACCGGAGGTTCTGGACGTATGCATTAACCTTCAGTTGCATCACGGGATTCATCGGGAATTTAGTAACCTGAGGCTCAGGATGGTGAGGTTGAAGCTCAAAGCGTATGGTTTGATGGGTACGATTCGATTTTCTGTAATTCCTATATTTGTGTTAGAGAATTGAAGGTATAATTGGATTGTTCATATCGATCCGACGAAAAAGAAGTTGGATAGTTCAGATTAGTTTTACAGATATTGTTATGAGGGAATATTTATTATTTGACGGAAGAGATAGTGAGTTCAATTTTGATAACTATGCTATCACGTAACATCTTAATTTTGTTGTTGGATTGCCAGATTTACTGGTCACACCTGTAATTCTTAGGGTTTGTGCAGATTTTAGAACGAATCGAATCCAACTTAGTCAAACCGTGGTCGGTTTATAAAATTATAATCGACTCAGATTATTTTTATTAACTTTAATTTCAGTTAGATTTTATTTTGTTAATAAATTTGTAATCAGTTCACATATTTTAATATATTTTTTATGCTTAATTGGTGAAGTTAAAATTGACCAAAACTAAAGGGTATTGACCAAAACCCTAAGTCTCTCTCTGGTCCCATTTTCCCGCGCCTCTTTCTCCCCTCTCTCTCTCTCTCTCTTTGGGATTGCTATTTACAGAACCCTCATCTCCCTCAGCTTCGTCTCCCTCCCTCGTCCGCCATTATCAAGTCTTTCAGCTTGAGCTCGTCTCCCTCAAGGGTGTAGATAGAACCGGAAGGATTGCCCTTGTTATTCCTGCCTTTTCATTCTCTGGGTCTGGTAATTGCATATTATGCGCTCGGCGAAATGCCTGAATGGGTTACTGGTCTGTGAGGATTTGTTGTGGAGTAGCAATGTTTCTGAATGAAACGGCTCCTTGAACATGGGAAGTTCTTGTATGTTTAATGCAAGTGGTGAGCTTGGTGAGCTTTGGCATCAATATAGTCACTATTTTGATGCAAGAAAAATCTTGTGTCATGTATCGATATAGTCAAAATAATTATATTATTTTTTATTTAAAATTATTTTGAAATTTGAAGGATGGATTCTCCAATCCCCATAATTATGATTCTGAGAATATAGAAAGAATGGTAAATGATTCTTCATTCAGAATTTTTGATTGGACTAATTTTTATGAATTCTGTTTTTAAGAAAATGTCTCTCTAGAAACTAAAGTTTTTGTTATTATGTCCAGGGACATAATGGAATTTAGAAATGAAATGAATTTTGACAATTTGAGTATGATCCTTTAAATTAGCAAATGGGGACTCAATATGAAAGAGATTTTCACTGCCATTTTTTGAAAATCAAATGATGATTTTTTGTATTTTGAAATTGATTAGGCATCAAAAAGGAGTCTTCTATTCCTAACCAAGCCCAATTAACAATACTTGGGTCCAATAGACTAAATCACCAATCAACCCTGGCCAACAAAGTTGACCCATTCTGAAAGAATGGTAAATGATTCTTTCTTCAGAATTTCTAATCGGGCTAATTTTTATGGATTCTGTTTCTAAGAAAATGTCTCTGTAGAAACTAAGGTTTTTGTTATTATGTCCAGGGATATAATGGAATTTAGGAATGAAATGAACTTTGACAATTTGAGTAAGATCTTTCAAATTAGCAAATGAAGACTCAATATGAAAGAGATTTTCACTGGCCATTTTTTAAAAATCAAATGATGATTTTTTGTATTTTGAAATTGATTAGGCATCAAAGGATATTGAGAATGGGTCAACTTGATTGGCCAGGGTTGATTGGTGATTTAGTCTATTGGACCCAAGTATTATTGATTGGGCTTGGTTATGAGTAGAAGACTCTTCTTTGATTTTGGTCGTAAGGGCCAACTGTTTAGTCAAAGATTCTTCTATTATTGAGTCATTCATCACGCTCACATGATTTCTGAAAGTAATACTGATTCTTTTAGTTAAGGATTCTATTGCATGCCTAGGATTCTTTTGAAATCCGTCATGATGAAGAAAGTTCCTTCTGAAATCAGAAATTCTTCTATTGTTTATTTGGAAATTCAATTTTAAATATTGTTTGTTCCAAAAGGTTTACGGTTAAAATTTTTTTGTTATCATAACAGATTTCATTGTCTTTGTGAGAACTTATTTTTTCACATTTTTCATACCACTGAATCAATGCTGCATCGAAGTCATCCTTCAATCCACATCTTCTAAAAATTCATCCAATTCATTAATCTAGTCATTTCTTGGATATTCAAATCCATTATGACCATAATTAATTAATGGGGATTTTGAACAAAAGGTGGTTGTTCTGCCATTAAGTTTCTTGATTTTAAAAGAGTTTTTATTGAGTATCCTGGGTTCTACCTTTTCATATTCTAGTTGGTCAGAATTCTCAAGTTCCTCCATTGTTGAATCTTGGAATGATTTCCTGCATAAATTTATAAGCAAGAAGGTCAGGAATTAGATTAATAAATTGAACATTGAAATTAAAAGTACTGTGAATAGACTGCTACCTGGCAAGAACTTGTTTGAAAGTAATATTTTTTCATTTGAAATACATTCTACAGATTTGCAGTTAATTTTTAAAAGCCATTTTTGAATCAAGGCGCGTATGATTTAATTAATGAAATAATAAACTCTAAGTCCTGAAAATCTATCTCGAAATAGTTTGGTTCTACTATCTTGTTTTACTGTCCTGGCAGATAATTTAAAATAGTTCCAATATATCAGTATTTCTAAGTCTGTTGATTAAGTCTATTTTGTTTGGTTTTGAATATTTTGTCCATCCTATAATATTCTTAAGAGGCTTATAATTAATCTTTAGGCGATGAATTTTTTGTTTAAAGATTTTAATTTTTTCCAATTTTATTTTTTCTTGTAAAAACCCCAATGGTTTCTTTTTGCAGGAGATTATATTTATGGATTTGAAAATAAAATTCTGTTAAAATTTTCAAATTCTAATTGTGAGAAAAAGAAAGAAATTTGAATTTATCAGGTTCATCTATGGGATAAGTAATTATCCCATCGTACTCTATTGTGAAAGGATACAACAAAGAGATGAATGGTAAACCCAAATTTATTTTATCCGTCATATTTTTTACTAAGACAAATGATGTTTTAAAACATACATTATCTTGAGAAATATGAACTTTGGGCATTTTATAATTAATATGCATTCGGGTACCATTGGCAGAAGACATAGACTCTTTCGTCTTCTTGAAGTACTTTGGAGGAACTAGTCATTCTTGCATACAATTCAAATCTACTCCTGAATCTACAGAGCCATTGTTTAATTCTGGATTTTTAATTTTGCAAGTAAATGTAACAAGAGGGTTACTTGTTCTTCATTTTTATTTAAGACATTGATTTTTTGACAATAACTATCCCTACACCCCATAGTGATGTTAGGAGAATCACAGTCAGAACTTGAGGATTTGGTTTCAGAAGATTCAGGGGTTTCATATTCTCCTAAATTTTCACTATTACTTTCATAGTAATCTATTGTTTCTAAGATTCTAAACAATTCATGTTTATCTTCTTCAGAAATTTTTAGTTGATTAATTTTATTCTTGACTTGTCAAGTATTTAAAAGGTGACCTTTCTGTCCACATTTAAAACACGTTATATTTGTTTTACCAAAATTTTTATTAAACCTTTTTCTGGAATAATTTTTATTCCTAGAGAAGTTTTTATTCTTAGAAAATTTTTGGTCAAAAATTTTATTCTTATGTTTGTGGTAATTTTTCCTATAAGGCTTGTGAGACCTTCTAGGATTTAAATGAGAGTCTTTTCTATTCTTATGAGAAGGAGCAATAGAGGGTAGACCGTATTGTTCACAAAAATTACCTAACTCATATTTAGCAGTTTTACTTTCTTTTTTAATTTGTTTGTTGATTTTCTTATCAACGCACATTTTTAATCCTTCTTTTTGTGTTATAGTAATTATTGTTCCATAGGTTAGACTATCATAGTCTATATTTCCTAGGTCATTACTAAAGACTGTCCTTATTTTGTGGGCAAAGAGATTGGGTAGTCCATTAATAAATTTTTCTTTCTAAAAAGGTTGATTACTATCATCCCTTGAAATCACCCTCGATAAGAATATATTTTTATACAAATTAAAATCACTTAATGTTGGACACCTAAGATTGGTTGATTGATCATGAATACGCGAAGTAATATTACTTGGCATACCAATAAAGTATTCAATTATCGTATAAAGGAGTGTATTTATACCATCAGGTATTGTTTCCTGATTTTCTCCAATAATTGGGCTTCCTTCAGCATCAATCTTAATTGCTCAAAGAATGACAATTTTAGATTCTTGTGTGAGATATTTATTTCCCACCAGGAATGGAGCATTCCTGTGAATCTTGTAACTAGAAGATTTATTACTTCTTCATGAAGTAAATTGTGAGAGGTAATGTAGCTATTAGCTACAATTGCCATGTGTTGTAATCTATTGAGGACTTCTTGTTCAGAAAGACCATCAATATTCCATTCATATAATTTTTCTGCAGAAACAGAAAATTGATTAATAATAGAAGATTCGGTAATTTGAATATCAGGAGGCATTGTTTCTTATGCCATTTTCTTTCTAATTTATTAATTTCTAAATTCTTAAATATTTTTTCAATATCGTTAATACTTAAAAATTCATCTATTATGGATGATTCGTAAGTTGATTCTGAATCACTATTATTGTCTTGGTCAATTACTTTCAATTCTTGAAATATTTCATCAATTTTTCAGACTTAGAATCTGAACTACTGTCTTGGTTAACTACCTTAACAGAGGAAGATAACTCGGTGGATTTATTATTTAATTCCTGAATCATTTTATTAATTAGAATAATTTTTAAAATGGTTTTATCTGAAAGATTTATTAAAAGTTTTTCTTTTAGGGTTTCACTAGGCTTGGGTTCATTGAGAATATTAACCTTAGTTTCAATTTTGTCTAATTGTTTATCTATTATAATTAGACTCTTGTTAGTATAGTTGAGTTGTTCAACTATTTTTTTGTTTGGTTCTTCTTCCTTTGCAATTTTGAAAGGAGAAGCAATGATTAAATTTTTTTTATGATTAAGCATGATTTTCTCAGGAGCAAGATGACCAGTAGATATTACACTAGAGTCTTCCTTAACTCATTTATACTTTGAAATTACTTTGATACTTATTTCGTAAATATCTTCAACATAATCCAGGAAAAATATATCAATTCCAAATTCTTCCATAAATGTCTTCCATTCAGTAAGTATGACTTTTCTTTGATCCATATCATATGAATCTCTGAATCTATTACGTCTATCTAGATTGTCTAGGTCATTATTGTGTTGGGTTAGACCTTCCCAATCCGGTTCATATTTTTGACTCTAGGTCCCTATATTCAGAACTAAGAGTTGGAGATTGATAGAATGAAACATTCCTTGAAAATCTGATCCAGTGGGTGCTTCAATGTCATCAGATTAATCTGACTTATTATCGAAGACTAACTGACTAATTTGAGAACTTGTGGTTATACCTTGAAATTTTAAATTTTAAATTTTAAATTTCTTTAATTCTTGTTCTAAATGTTGAATCTTAAGATTTTGATCATTACCAATGGATGATCCAGAAAAGGAATTCCTAGGGGTACTAGACTGGTTATACTCTCTAATTTATGGACTAGAAGATGATTGAAAGTTAATTTTTATAATATCATCCATGTATTGCTGGATGTAATCTACATCTTCAATTGATCTTTGAATTTGGGTAGGTTGACTTTCATTAGTTAAAAGCCAATTTGTTGGTAAATTAATATCAAACCATCTAATTGTTTTAGGAACTCTAATATTGGCATTACTTTGACTAGATTGTATCAATATGGTTTGATTCTTTGGACTCCTATTGATGGCTTGGAAGTTCATATTTGTTTTGGCTACTTTGTAATGAATTCTAAAGATTAAAGCTAGATGTTGGGTGCCTTCTAGAACTTGATAACCACTAGTTTTAATATTTAAAGTTAATGCTTTTAAAATATGGGGATTTGTTAAACTAACAGACAGATCAGGAAAACAATCAAAATGAATTGGATCATTGTAAAGTGAAGATTCAATTAATCCTAAAATAGTATCATTAAAATTTATAAATCTTGCATCTCGCAAGGCTAATAAGACCGAGGTATTTAGGCATATTCTCGTGAGTGGTTTTATTCCAATCTGGACTAAACCAAAATGAAGGAAATTATATCCTTCTTGAATATGATGCTTTATTGCATCAGAGAAGAGTAATTGGCATGTTTCATGCTCTTTCCAAGAGCATATATTTTTTCAATTATTTTTACATGATGCTGAGACTTGAAAGAAGCAACAGACCATGTCGATTTATAAATATTTTTATTAAGGATTTTAGGTATATTCTATACCCTATGATCTACTTGATCATCTGCTAATTCAATGTGTTCATCATTTATTATGTCAGATATTGAGGTTATTGTTGACCTATTACTACTAGAAGAATTACTCCTAAATAATCTACTCATTGCTCAACTAACTAAATTATTCTTATTATTGAGAATTTCATATTGTAATTTTTGTTACTAACCTTTGTGGTAACTTCTACAACATCCTATTAAGCTTCACTCTTCTCCCTTTCGCCTCTACAACCACCCTACCCTCGGGATTTACGTATCTAAGATATCTTACCTAGGTCCCTGAAGCTAACCAAATAGAAACTAATACGTCAGCCTCTGATAAACAGATTCACAGATTAGGCAAACAAATAATACAAAAAAATAATCAATTATAAGAATAATCGGTCACTTGGGCGGAGAGTAAGATTAGATATACGTAACTATTCATGTAAGTAAAACAGTAAACAATATTATCAATACCCAGTCATAATAGGCTGAAAACAGTTGAAATTATACAGAGATAGAAGAAGATAAACATGAATGAATAGTAATTATTCCCACCAGGTTTGATCCTGATACCAAAAGGCACAGAACTAAACAGTAATTAGATAGGAGGTATTAAGAAGCAAGAAGATAAATGGTAAAAACTGTATTTAACAAATAGTAATTACAAAAACTGTATTAGGGTGTAAGATTAAAAATTGTATTAGTTGCTTATATATAATATGATAGCTTTTGAGATGATCTATTCCACGCTATCAATAGGAGAAAATTTGGTCGGGTGGGTTTATCGGCTATTAAATTTGATATAAGCAAAGCTTTTGACATAGTCGAATGGAGTTTTATAATTGTATTTCCTATGTTTCCTTTTCATTTTTGGTGAATGGTTCTGTGACAAAGAAGGTTTGCCCACAAAGGGGCCTTAGACAGGAAGATCCCCTTTCTCCCTATCTCTTTCGACTATGTGCCGAGGGGCTTTCTCCCCTAATTTCTGAAGCTCAACTTAGGGGGTGCTTGTCTTGTCCTAAGTCATGCCGGAACGGCCTACTATATCCCATCTGTTCTTCACTGACGACGGTCTTATTTTCTGCAAAGCAAGAGGTTTTCATTGGGCGGTTTGGTTTCGTTTAGATAAAATCTATAACAAAACCAGTAGAATTGGTTTGATAAATAAGCAAACCAAACCAAACCAATCAAATTTAAACCAATCCAACCCGAACCATTAATTATCAGTTCAGCTTGGGTTAGGTTGACAGTTTCGTTTCTTTTGTATTTAACGTTAACAAAGTTGATGTAGGAAAAGAACACATTTTAATAAAATGAATCTTATTTCATTAAATAACTTAGTTAATAAAATAATTTCTATATTATCATTAAATAATTGATCAACGAATTCTAATTCTAGCTATTCAAATCTAAAAAGCACTCTAAATAATTCACAGCGTAGAAAGCAGCAGCTTGCAACCATCTTCCATCCTGCCTCTTAGACCATTGGCGACTATCATAGATTAGACCATTGGCGACTATCATAGATTCATAGCCAACCTACAAAATAACATAGGTAATTAACTCAATGCACAAAACATTGCATTGAAAATAAGATAAATATAAAGGAAGCACTTATGAAATTTAATGGGTTATCTTAATCTACAAGTATATGCTCAACTGTGGTGGAATCTAACTCTGAAATTTAATACAAGCATCAAGTTAACATTTTCATCTAAAATCTTAAAACTTATGTAGAAAAAATTAATTAAAAGATTCATGACCTGATGCTATATTTTCATAACACTACAAAAGGACCTAAAGCCATCACCTTCTATGAATTAAAATGGAAGCTCATCAATTATATCATCATTGCAAGTGATTTTCTACAAACATCCTTAACATTCATACATATCCTAGTAGTATTTCTTACAGAAACTCATATGTGGTAATTAAGGAATTACCTTAACCCTTGACTCCGTCTTCGACAACAGAGGAGAATCACTTCGATTTGTCAACAAGAAAAAACAGAGGAAAGTTCTTGGTTTCCTAGATAAAGAAATATTTCAGAACTTGGAGGAGTTTATCTATTTCTGATTCTTTTTTTTTTTTTTGTGTTTCACCACCCCTAATATCATTTTCGATGTTATCCTCTCCGAGGCTTGGTCTTTCCCAAGCTTTGCTTGTTTTAAAAAAATAGACATAAATGCTACACGATACTAAACATTATCAAGCGATAATGTAATATCCTGAAGATATTAATTTTATTATCTGAACATATATAATGAAAAATATTAGTCATATAATATATCATCAATTGTAAAATCATACAATTTAAAGTAATGAAATACTACATGATAAAAGAAAAACATATTCACAATAACGAAATCAGTTTTAGGATTGTTAGAAAAATAGTAAAGGTTATTGTGAATCAAGAAATAATATCTATCCGGAAAGACGATAAAACATTGGTTACAATATTGTAGATTGAGGAAATTGGCATTATTCGATATACCTATTTCAAAGTCATTAAAAACCGTAAAAAAGTAGAATGTGTATTTTGACAGTTATAAACTGTTAAATAAAGAGTCATTACTAACGATTCTAAATTCTTTGGTAAAAAATAGGAGTCTGCAGGTGTCTTGAAAAAATCGTCCCATCCCAAATTGAGTGGGACAGGATGGGACAAAAGTCTATTTCCCGAATTTTTCCCGTCCTGAGGTGCATATATATTGTATTTTTTTTTAATTTTAACCTTAATTCTTTCAATTTTTAAACTATAAATGATTTTTAACCTTTATACTTTAGTCTACTTTTTAAATGATTAATTAATTTTTTAGTAAGAACCCTCCCTATTCCCTAAACAATAAACTAAAAACTTAAGAGAAAATGACATAGATAGGCCACTTTCATAGTAGTAAGTTAGAAATTGACCTTAAAAAAATTAAAGTAAGTAAATGACCAATTTTAAATTAATTTAGTTGTAAACTTCTATGATTTATCTACAATATACTTATCTCATGTTTCTATTAAGTTTTTTTAAATTTAGAGATTAATATCAACAAATTAAATATTTGAAATTAATTTTAAAATATGCAATCACCAATAATTCCTATAACTACTCTTAAATTTATGAAATATTTGAAAGATGATTTTTAAATAGATAATTAAATAAATAAAATATCTACAAAAATATCAAATATTATTTTTAAAAATCATATTTTAACTGTGATCTACAAATTTACACGACTAAATTAATTTCATGAAAATTATCACATACTATTTTTTTAAAAATGTATCTTAACTATTATTAAAATTGGGAGAGAATTTGGGAAAAAATTGAATTAAAATCACAAATAAAATTTTCTCTAAAATCTCTAAAATCGAGGCATATCAACAAATTTCACCCTTAAATAAAATAAATTGATAATGGATAAGATAATGATATTTTAGACAACTAATAATTTTTCAAATCACACCAACTAAAAAAAGGGTCATTTATTTACTACTATATTTTTAGGTTATTTTTTAACTTAGTACCATGAAAATGGTTTATATGCTAGAATTTCTGAAAACTTAAACTACAAAAAGTTGGGTGCAACAATCTAGCCCGTCTAAATTTAGCCCCGAAAAAGATCAAATTTTACCCAAAAATCCTAAAAATAGCTCAAAAATGTCCAGTAACAGTCCAAAAAGGCCCAAAAAGGAAGTCCAGAAGCATGAAAAAATTTATTCTGACCAGCGTCCCGTTCCGCTCAGGATTTTCCTTCTACACAGAATGGAACGGAACAAAAAGGTCCAAAATCATCTCATCCCATTCCGTATACACCCTAACAAAGAACGTTGATAAAAAGAGTTATTCACCAAATCCCAGACAAAATTTGCATTTCTACATTTTTTTCGACAATGTTTCAACCATCGCAAAATGATAATTGCAAACTAACTAGACAAAAAGCTATAAAAAAAGTTTAAAAAAAAGCTAGACAAAAAAAAAGAATAATTTTGTTTCTACCACATTTTGACTACTAAAAAAATAACTATTTATATTTTTCAGTTGCCAAACTGGTAAGAAATTGTAGTTGAAAGGGTTCAAATAGTTTTAAGTAACTAATTAAATTTTTCAGTAGTCAAACAAGTAATAAATGATAATTTGAAGGGTTCAAGTGATTTTATTGTTACTTGATGATCCCTTCAAGTAACTTAGAATTTTATAATTGTCAAAACTAAGTAAAAATTATAACATGAAGGGTTTTGAATAGTTTTTTTCTATCTATTTGAATAGTTTTTTCTATCTATTCGAATTTCCAACTTTCACCATGCTTGAGCTTCAATGCTTGAATTTCCAACGTTCACCATGCTTGATCTCCAAGCTGAGATATTTGCATGTTCAATTGCTTAGCTTGGAGATCAAGCAGCTCCCCTCTATAAATAGATAGAGGTGCTGGGTAGTATGCAAGATAGTTCACCACACATTCTCACTACGTTTCTAAAGAGATTATATGTTCTTCATTACTATCTTCATTCTTCATAAAGTTTGATATAGAAAAATACTGAGAGTTCTGACAGAGGTTGGGATACTAGTCGTTGTTTCTAATATGGGATTGTTGTATCCTGCAGAGACGATTGTCATAGTCTTTTAGCATCGAATGGAGGACGAATTCTGTTTTTAGGACATTGCATTTCGTGCAATCCTCAATATGAAATTATTTCGTTTATTTCAGTTGCATTTTGTTTAATTTCTCCAATTGTAATCATCGTTTAATTTTTCAAGTTGTAATCGTCATTTGATCAACGAATTGTTATGGCCGTTTTGAGTTGTAATCATTCTCAGTATATTGCTTATGAAAAATTCTTCCTCCATTACCACCAACAACCTTATCCCTATCTCATTGTAATTACATGGAGAATAATTTCCATCTTCTATAATTTAATTGGTTATATTAAATGTTAGGCACAAGTTATATTATATGTAGTCAGAAAAAACATTAAATAAACTTACTTGTTTCGAAGGATGATTGATATATTCTAAAAAATATAACTATTAACAACTGTTTTCTCTCCTACTTAGTTTTCTAAAGTTCGTCGAGAATTGTGACCATTTAAAAAAGCATACAATTTACGACTGCTCACGACGGTTTTTTAGGTCAAAACTACTTTACTAATTTGAAGGCCGATGACTCTAAAAACTGTTTTTTCTGACATCTTGTTTGACGCACAACGAAGGATTAAAAATCTGTCAATAAAACAATTATCAAAGTTTTTTTCCTAGTATTTTCGACTAAATCCTTGTAATGTCTTAATATTGACTGATCATGGAATATAACTTTTTAGATATGGAAGAAAAACTGTATAATTTTAGTAGTCAATTTGAAAACGCATATAAAATAAAGACAAAAACAATATAATTAACATAAGAAGTTGTTACCAATTCTATACTATGAAAAAAAAATCCTACATTGTAACGTTATATTTAATAAGCGTTATATGATAATAATGTTGAACATTATGGTACCATGATACTATTAATTATTTCTTAAAAATAGTATTACGTATGGTCGTACTATATGCACAAATCACAATACCAACTTAATTAGCCATATTAAGTTATAATATATATGATAAGAAACCCACCAAACTAAGCTATGTTTTATATATCAGTATCCTAATTAAAGTGGCTATGAGTGGTTGTCCGTTCAAAACGTGAATTTAGAAATATTGAAGGTTGAGCAGTAGACTTGTTGGTAAAGAAAAACAGCAAGCATTCAAGATTTACAAGTAGAATTACAGACAAATTTCATCACATGCGTAACTCGTGTCTTTTGATTTTCTATTATTGATATTTTATGTAAAATTAGCATTTACCGCATGTTCTAAAGATTTGGGGAGTTTAATTGATTGTAAGGATGGATGTGTGTGTATGTATATACACACAATGTTGGACTTATATGGTAACCTTGAATTCAACATATACTCACAAATTGAAACCCGTTGACAATTTGTACACACAAATTTTAAAATGAGTAACTTTATTCTATGAGCTTTCAAAATAGATAAAATTTCTCATTCCATCTTAATTTTTTAACAGTTGAGATTTTTTTTGTTTGACGATGAATTATTGAGAAAATTGCATCGGAGCTGCTGAAGAAGACAATCATAGAGGAAACATTTGCGACTTCTAAGAGCACAGTTGGTTTAGGTTTTAGAATTTAAGGTTTAGGGTTTCGGGTTTACGGTTTTGGGATTTAGGGTTTAGGGTTTTAAAGTTTATGGTTTAGGGTTTAGGGTTTAGAGTTTATGATAGGTTTAGGGTTTATGGTTTTAAGATTTTAGGGTTTATGATATTCAGGTTTAGGGTTTTTGAGGTTTAGGGTTTAAGGTTGTTTAGTGTTCAAGGTATAGTGTTTAGGGTTTAGGATTTTTTGGGTTTAGGGTTTTGGATTTTAGGATTTTGGGTTTAGGGTTATAGGGTTTTGGGGTTTCGGGTTTTATGGTTTAGAGTTTAGGGTTTAGGGTTTGGGGATTTAGGGCTTAGGGTTTTTGGGTTTAGGGTTTAAGATTTGAGGGTTTAGGGTTTAGGGTTTTAGGGTTTAGGGTTTAGGATTTGGGGGTTAGGGTTTAGGATTCGGGGGTTAGGGTTTTAGGGTTTAGGGTTTTAGAGTTTAGGATTTTAAGGTTTAGGGTTTAGGGTCGTTTAGTGTTTAGGGTTTGGGATTTAGGGTTTTATTGTTTATGGTTTTAGGATTTAGAGTTTTAAGGTTTAAGTTTTAGGGTTTAGGGTTTTAGTGTTTAGGGTTTAGGCTTTATGATTTTGGGGTTTAGTGTTTAGAGTTTAAACGTTTTAGGATTTAGGGTTTATGTTTTAGCATTTAGGGTTTTGAGTTTTGGGGTTCTAAGGTTTAGGATTTTATTGTTTAGGGTTTTTGGTTTTTGGTTTTCGATTTTGTGCTTTGTCTTTCGGAAATTGCTGAAGAAATCATTTTCTTTTTAGGGGTGTGCAAAAACCGATCAAACCAAACCGGTCCGAGCAAAAAATAATTGATTTGGTTGGGTTTTTAGCTAACTGCAATCCTCTCGATCTGAGATTTAAAAAAAATCAGTTTGGTCCAAAATTTTCTTACATTTTGGACCAAACTAATTAGACCGACCATTTATTTTGTCTCATTTATATATCATATTTATTTTCTCATATTTCTCATTTCTCTCATCTTTCTTATTTCTGGCAGACTCAAACCCTAATTCTCTTCATGCTCGTGGACTTAAATTTCAAATTGTAAGTTTTTATTGTAATGCATAAAAAACTTAGAATCTTTAGTCAAAATAGGCTGATTAAAGTCTTTGGTGAACCTCTTGAAAAAAAATCCTTGATGGATCGTAAAACTCAACCTAAACGATCAATTATTTTGTTGTCCAGCCGGTTCGATTTATATGCACATAACTGGCCGGTTCAGTCCTCATTAGACAAGACTGTGAATTTCAATCTTGTAGTGATCGCATAAATGACCATATATGCAACAAGCAAATTTGGTTCATTATGAACATGTCGCGATGATTATTGTTATGCTAGTAATTACTTAATCAATCTTGTAGTGATTGTTATGCTACTAGTTACTCTAATTAAAAATTAGAATTTCCTAATATTTTCATGACATAATTGGAGGGGTTTTGACTAATTAACTTTCTCCACCATACTAATGGGAATTGGATTAGGTTTGACTGAAAGATACAACTTCATATCTAACAGTGTTGAATGGTAATCACAAGATTAAGATAGAATATGATCTTAATCACAATACCTATATATACATATTTTTTCCCTTAAAGAACTTCCCATATAGCTCATAAATTTGAAATCTAGAAAAAGAAAAAAGTGAGAGTGATGGGGAGGAAATATTTGTTCGGCCTCGTGTTGTTCATCATGCAGCTTCATTTTTGCTTGGTTAGAGCTGACACTCATTACTATGACTTCGTTGTAAGTATATTTTCATACATATTACAGCTTTTGACATTTCAGCCATGTATCCAAACATGTTCTTTTTCTTGGAATTTTGAATTATGAGCTGGTTAATTTTGCGAATTAGCCATTAAGTAATGAGTTATCTTTATAATTTTGGACAGCTGAAGGAGAAGAACTATACAAAAAAGTGTAGCACAAAGAGCATGCTTGTAGTGAATGACAGTTTCCCAGGGCCAGTGATACCGGTGCGCAAAGGTGATACAGTCTTCGTTAATGTTCATAACCATGGCTCGTATGGTGTCACCATTCACTGGTATGCCCCCCC
>QANY01012326.1:548812-579473 GCA_003255025.1 Datisca glomerata
CCCCCCCCCCCCCCAAAAAAAAAAAAACCAATGTCATTTAATTTTTTGCCTTTCTTTTATATCATTTCATCCTTTTCCTTTTCATTTTCTCATTGTTATTAATGACGAGGGAAACTCTTTTTGTTGAGGCTTCAAATTATTATGAGGTGAGAATTTAGTGACTCAAAATATTACGATATTGGTATTTTACTAGTTGTATTATATATATGGCATTTACCTAGCTAAAAGAAAGTTGAGATCTTTATCTAAATATGCATGTAACACTCCTCAAATACACACAATCCATGGTCCAATGGTAAATAACTTATTGTTTATGCTAAATTACTCACTCCCTTTCCTCATGCATCTTCTATGGTTAGTTTGAGTTTTGTCTCTGACATTGGTGTGATAGCGCTATCATTATCTCGTATGATAAGTCTAAGATTCAACTTTAAGAACGGTGCAACATAAGCAAAAAAGGCTCAACTAACTTTCTATTATTACCTTGTTCTCTCTTTCTAATTATAAACTTTAAATTGAGCAAAATTAATTTAATAGAATATAAGTTTGAGAGTTTTTCTTTTAAAAACACTTTAGTGCATTAAAAAATATTTTTTCAGATTATTAAGTACTTGATAAATATTATTATTTGAAACACATTTTAATATGTAGATATACTCGTATAAGAAACACATACTTCAATGTTTCTACGTACACATAAACATATTTTAAAATATATGTAAATATATTTTAGAAAAATCTATATTATAAAATTATAATCAAAGATATTATTATTTCAGTGTATTCTAATTGTGAGTACTAACATTCACACTCTAAGTAACTCGTGAAATCTCCGACCAGTTGGTACTAAATAACTTAAACGCCTCAAATGGATATGGGTAATAATGTATTTTAAAAATTCTCCAAAATTCTAAGCCTTAAAATATTGGACAAGTTTCCAAGTCGCTTTTGTTTTGTACTACATATCCAAAGAACCCAAAGAAAATGATCTGAAGAATTATTCTATGTAACGGATACAGGCATGGAGTGAAGCAACCCAGAAATCCATGGTCAGATGGACCAGAGTACGTGACGCAGTGCCCAATAGAAGCAGGATCAAACTTCACATATGAGGTGATATTCTCCACAGAAGAAGGAACTCTTTGGTGGCACGCCCATAGCGACTGGACTCGAGCTTCTGTTCATGGCGCCATTGTTGTCCTACCCACTGATGATTCCCTTTATCCATTTCCTAAGCCTGATGATGATGAAATTGTTGTTATTGGTATGCTTCTTTCCTTTCTTCCTCTTCACCACATCGTATTGTACATTGAAAAACATCACACTCACTCCAACTGCCTGTGATAAGCAATGGAACATAATTTACTGTTTTTGGAGCTGAAGAATTGGAATCAACTGTCTTAATTAAGTTAAAATCTTTAACGATGAGATTTTGATATAGATTACTCGGAGTTTGTCCTGTCCTAGGCCCCAATTCGTATCGAATGTGTTCTCTGTCGTTGAACAAATGCTAGAATGTGTTGGTTACTAGTTTTATTATTCTTATTCCATCTTCTTGTTGACACACACTGTAACTATTTGTAATAAGCACGCAATCACATATGGGAAATGGGGGAATAGTTCCTAGTAAAATTGATTTTGAGAATTGGCTAATTTTCAAAACTTGAAATTTTGGTCCAATTTTTGAAATTTTACCCTGTTCGAATTACGTGTTTATATGAAGGGTCTAGGTAGCTACTTGAAGTGTGCAAGTAACCACTTGAACACTCCAAGAAGTTGCCTGCAGTGCTCAAGAAGTGTCTAGAAAGCTATTTGGAGTGTTTAAGAAGTGTCCAAGTATTTACTTAGAGTGTTCAAGTAGTGTCCAAATGTATCTACTTGGAGTATTCAACTAGTTATTTTTACATGTAATGTAAGATGGGTAGTATTGTCGTCTCAAGGAAAAGTTATTAAAAGTTCTAATTTTGAAAAGTTGTACCAATTTTCCAAAATCACTTTTGAAATGGACTATTTATCCAAGAACACCCATAACATATAGCTACAGTTTCCGAGAGCTGATGAAATGAAACCATCTGATGTGCCTTGATGAATTGCATAAAATAACTTTTCAAGTAGATTTCTTGGATTTGTCCTATCCTAGGCCCTAGTCAGTATCGGTTGTGTTCTCTGTCATAGATGTAACTCAGTAATCACGTGCATTAATAATTTAAAAAAAACACAGAATTAAGAAGTTATGAGGCAGGGCGTTGTATAAAATATGCTACACTTCTTGGTTAGTAATCTTATAATACTTATCTGGTCTACTTGTTGTATATCAGCTGCTTGGTATACTGGTGATGTTGCAGCTTTGGTTCAAGAGGCGCTTGCAGAGGGCAGTGACCTACCCCATTCAAATGGTTACACTATTAATGGGGAACTAGGAGACTTTGCTTCATGCTCTAATGGTATGTTATTTATATGGAGAGGATATACTAGTCTACTTTGGATAACGTTAGCTAGCTAGTCTTTGATATGAATCACTTACGTTAAGCATGAGAGAAAGGGTATTCAAAATTTTGATCTAGCTTTTATATAACAGACTGAAGAACGTTTACACACATTGCACAGCCAAACTGACACAGTTACCTTTGAACATAAACTAGACTTGAAGTTTATTTTTCCCAAGGACAACTCAATTGCACTATGTACGTTCATTTTTAAAGCATCGTGTAGATTTTAAATACGAGCTTCTCACAGAAACCACACACCAATGGATGGTTGACTACGGCAAAACCTATCTTCTTCGCGTAGTAAACGCAGTGATGAACGCAGAAATCTTCTTCGCTGTTGCTGAGCATAATCTTACAGTTGTTGGAACTGATGGGAATTACATAAAGCCCTTTACAAGCAACTTCATAGTTATAAGTCCAGGACAAACAATAGATGTCCTGCTCTCGACAAACCAATCTCACGGCCGTTATTATATGGCGTGCAGACAATTCTCCAGTGAAAATCTCGAGGTTACTGGATTCGACCATAGCAATGGTTCAGCCATTGTCCATTATAGAGGCAATTACTCGTACTCATCGTCTCCTATCTTTCCAAGTAACCTACCAAATTACTTTGACAATGTCGATTGGTTAAACTTCACGGCCAAATTTAGAAGCTTAGGGAGTGACAATCACCCGGTAAATGTCCCCCAAGATGTTAGTACCAAAATGTATGTAGTTGCATCAATGAATCTTGTTACATGTCCGGGTGGTTCTTGTCCTGGTCCTGAGGGAGATAAACTTGGCTCGAGTTTAAATAACTTTAGTTGGACGAACCCAACTACGGACGTGCTTCTTGCCTACTATAGGTAGTCTATCTTTCCCTTTATGCTCTTTGTTGAAGTAAAATTAGAAACCTAAGGGTTAAATGTGAAAACTACCCTTACACTTCGGCCATTTTGCAATCGTACTCCCCGCACAATTTGTTTGCTGAATTTAGTACCTGTACTTTAAAATTTCTGCAAGTAAGCCACCCTTTACCCAAAATCCGTTAAATTAGTATTTTTACTCACACCACTCCGACGTCTTTCCCTATTCATCTTATTTATCATCTTTCAATGGCTTCCTCGTTCATTAAAATTCATGTGTTATTTCAGTAAGATAAAGTTCAGTTCTACCCAGTATGTAACCGATAGACTCTTAATTGTTTTTCAGAATAAAGTATCTAATCCAAAAAGCTTCAAAAGATTTTGTATTAAATGGTTTTTGAAAGGGTAGTAAATGTTCCTTTTTTATTATTGTTGACATGCTAACATGCTTCAGAACCAGTCAATTTTGCATGACAGGGGCTCACTTGTAAAAGTTTCAAAGTACATGTACTAAATTCGCTAATACATTGCAGGGGTGTCATTGCGAAACAAAGTGTATTAGGTGTTTCATGTTTAACCTCTAAACTTAACGTAGTTTTACATTCTAAATGTGCATCAATTGAGCAGGAACATCAGCGGAATTTACACCACGGATTTCCCGGATTGGCCTCTGAATATTTATAACTTCACGGATGGAAGTTTTGAGGACAACTTGACGATAACTGGCCTCGGGACGAAGGTGAAGGTGTTGAACTATAACGAGTCAGTGGAGATAGTGTTTCAAGGGACTGATTTGATGGAAGGCTCGGTAAACCATCCAATGCATTTACATGGATACAGTTTCTATATAGTTGGAAGAGGTACTGGGAATTTTAACAATGAGACTGATCCACAAGGCTATAATCTGGTTGATCCTCCTGAAGTAAATACATTTTCTATCCCCAAGAATGGCTGGCTTGCCATTAGATTTACAGCAAGTAATCCAGGTATATTTTATTCATTTCTTATGTTTCGTTCTTTACTTACAGGTTAAAATGC
This sequence comes from Datisca glomerata, assembly GCA_003255025.1. NCBI lineage: Eukaryota > Viridiplantae > Streptophyta > Magnoliopsida > Cucurbitales > Datiscaceae > Datisca > Datisca glomerata. The sequence continues at coordinate 553,188 of QANY01012326.1, forward strand.
AGTGTGTACATGTAAGTATGGGCTAGCTGTCAATTTGGTCCCTAAAGTTTCAATATTGTCAATTGGGTCGTAAAGTGACCGATCATTTACATTTAACACCCTCCCTTCAACATCCATTTACTGCTTCCGTGAGAGTTGAGGAAAGCTTTCTGTTTCTTGGTCTTTGAAAGGGAAAAGTAATGATGTTTTACATAAATGGACCATGTACATATCACCTGAATAACAAAATTTGTTTCTGAATGTTGACAATTTTAGCTCTAATGATTTATAGGTTCGAGGACCGAATCGAATTTTTAGAGATCAAAGACCACAAAATTGACGACTACAATGTCTGAGTAAAATGTGTTTTACTGTTATTTATACGGGAAATTTTGCAGAATTGATAATTTTTGGATAACTGTTTTAAGAAATAACAGTTTTTCGATAATTTTAGGTAAATAGTAGGTTTCTTAATTTGTCAATAATTTTTTATTAAAATGACCATAATCTATATATAGTGTGTTCGATGATTTTTCGGTTATATCAGAGCAATATAGATGATATATCGATTTGAAAGATACTAGAATTAATAATGTAATTACTGTTCAAAATTGAAATTTGAAATACCTAATCTATATGTGGTGTGTTTGGTAATTTTTTAGGTATATTAGAGATATATAAATGGTATACTAATTTGAAAGATACTAGAATTAAAAGTGTAATTAACGCTCAAAATTTACAATTTGAAATACATAATCTATATATAACGTGTTTGATGATTTTTTTTTGTATATCAGACCTATATAGATGATATATTAATTTGAACTATGTTAGAATTAAAATGTAATTAATGCTTAAAAATCGAATTTTGATTTACCATATAGAAAATAGCTGGAAAAAACATGTTTCGGGGGTGGAGTTGCAAAAATGGTCGAAAATTTTTTATTTGCAAAAATGACTGAATATGACCATGGTAAGTAATTTATTTACCAAAATTACACAATGGTTAATAATTTATTTATCATATTTCAGCTTTTTTTGTAAAAAAAATTTCTGAACATTTTTTTAACTTGAGCCAGGAAAATAGTCATTTTTGCAGTTCTCCATTTACCATAATCATTCAACAAGAAACATAATGATTTACCACAACCGTTCAAAATTTGAATGGATATACTGACGGTTTTTCGAATATATTAGAGGTATTGATAATGTCATTAATTTAAAAGAAGGTTTCATTAACACACTTTAACTGATATTAAGAGAAATATAATCACATTAATTATCATCTAATTTAATTAAAAAGAAAAATCAATGAAAGAACACTTGAATTAGAAATCATTAATTATCAAATTTTTAATTAATTAAAATGATCTACCAAATTAGATTATGAAATTTGTATATTCAAGATTAAAATCATTAATTACTACTATTTTGTCAACATGTAGTTGATGATGTGGTAAGAAAAATTATCTATTTACCTAAAGTTTGAAAAAAAACTGCTATTTTTAAATTGACTTTTAAAATTTATCTATTTGGTGTAATTTTTTAGGGGTGTGCAGAATTTTTACGAACCGACTGAACCGAATCGTTTAGATCGGTTCTTTTTTATGATAATTGTAATCGGTTGGGTTAATTTAAATAACTGAACTTTCAATTTGATTATATTTTACAATAAACATATAATCGGTTCGAACCGATTACAACTATTTTTTTAAAAACATATATAAATTAGATATAAATTATTAAAATATAATAAATTAGACATATATTATTAAAAATTAGACATAATTATTAATTAGACGTATATATATTAATTGTGTTGAGTGTTGATATTTTCAATTTAATGATTTTTGTATTTTTTTTTTAAATTTTATAATTGTAGCCGACCGGTTACAAGTAATCGAACCGAACCGATTACTTCGGTTTCATTCGGTTCAGTTCTTTTGGTTACACCGGTTCGGTTCGGTATTTTAGATAACCGATAAATTCGGTTCGATTACAAAAATACTTTACTAACCGACCAAACCGAACCGTGCACACCCTTACAATTTCTTTATTTATATTTGATAACGAGATTCTTCTGTCATAATCTATTTTGATTAGCAAAATCCAAGTAAGAAGATTAGGCCCCATAAATAGTTCAACAGGAGGTGATTGATTCATATGTTGACTCAAATCACAACAGTCCAGATCAATCGAAAATGTAATCAAAAATTTGTGATGTGATGTCTTTTTTCTTTTCTTTTTTAAAACTGGTTTGAGTCGTTGAAATATGAATCAATGGTTAGATTGAACAGGAACATCTCCTGATCCTCACATTAAGAGAGGATTTAGGTCCATTGGCCCCTCAAACTATCATAGGTGTGAAACATGCTAAGAAAATGTGATAATTCCGGGTTAGGATTATTTTCTCTCTTCCTTATTTGTCGTGATAAAAGTATCCATAGGCTGAAGGCCACGCCCAGCAAAATAACTTTTGGGATTGTTATCTAGACAGTTCAATACAGTTCTTACAACTACAATATAATTATTGTTTTTTTACTCTAAAGAAGAGAGCAATTTTGACAGGAGTGTGGTTTTGGCATTGTCATCTCGACAGACACTTGACATGGGGAATGGATACTGTTTTCATAGTGAAGAATGGAGAAACAACTGAGACAAGCATCCGTGAACCTCCTCCTTACTTGCCTCCATGTAAGGATACACCTCCCCTTTGGCTCCAAGATTTTTACACCGACCCTGATCCTTTTATAGTTTGATCATTGTCCTGTTATATAGATGTTAGTCTAGATCCTTTTATGAATATTAACCATGTAGCAATCCGGAATATTGTGAACCCAATGCAATGTTAATCCTAATTAATAAGGTCTCTCCCTGTCTATCATTGTTTATATATATCCTGAAAGAATGTATGGATTGATGTCTTGATCCATTGATAGTCACCGTAAGGTTAAGATGAGATAGGGAGAAGAAGCCCGTGTGACTATCATCTACATCATGGCGGCACATCCAAGTATGCTTCCTTGTTTTTTTATCAGAAAACATATTCATATTAAACTTCACAAATCAGATAAAAAGCTTCTAGCCAGATTTACCCTTAGAAAAGCATGGGCTCACGCAGCAGGAATATTCATACATAACTGATACAGGATTCGAATCAGATAAAAAGATAATCTACCTACCTCCATCAGGATGCTTAGCAAGATCAAATAAAGTCTTCTAGCCCAAGCACCAAAATTAAGCAATCACATGATTTAATCTGTATTGCAGAGGAGATATAGACTTCCTTGCTTGATTAGTTTTGTGATTGCGGTGTTCTTATGTCTAGTATGATGTAAAGACCCATCATGCCTGTCCAACTAGGCTCTCTTCTACCGTTTCTTACACGCGGTGTCTTGCAGTGCAAATGCACGTTTACTCATTTATTTACAGTTAGAAAAAATAGCGTAGACAAGATCAAAAGGGTACAAACTATCCCAAAATGGTTTCAAGTTGCTGAATAACAAGATCACCATGTGCAGTGTTATATAAACAAGAAAGCACATCGAGATGAAGTGTAAATTACAATAAACATTTTCACTAAATTGTACGGATTAGTTTGGTGTTACGAACGCCAAAAATACTCTGATTAGTTTGGTGTTACGAACGCCACAAATAAAAAGATGAAAACGATAAATTGGTTTTTCGTGGGAACCAAAAACCTCCCGCTTAGTTCTTCGAGGGAACTAGAACCTCCAATACAAACACAAGTGTTTGATCAAATAACTTCCTCCCCTTTTCATTAATCCATAACCGATTAAATACAACTCAGAACACAGACTTAGTTAGTGGATGTTTAATTCTAGGAACTAACTTAATCTAAATATGTCTAAAGTAAGGATCAAGAAACATGACCTAGTCAACTAACTACCGTGCAAGCTAGAGCTAATTTATTTAAACTAAAATATAACAAAAATAACTACAATAATAATATGAAATTCTCTAAAATTGAAGCTCCAAATAGGTTCGTAACATTTGGTTGCTTCAAAAGCAAAATATTTTTCTTGGTATCACATGTAATTGGAGAAAGGTCCACAAGGGTTGCTACTGGAATTTCCAGGAACTGAGAAGATGCCATTAACGTTAGTCAAGAGCAATGACTTCTGAATAACTGCTCCTCTCTCTAAACTAAAGAGGTATTGACATTTTCAAATCAAGTGCAATATTAACGACAAGATTGAGTTGCCAAAACTATTTTTGACGTGTTAGATTTAGACAAATATCACTCAGTGGATGAGCCTCTCTGTGGGGTTAAGGCAAGTCCTAGGAAAGTATAGGTTGGCTTCCAACTTCATCTCGGCCGACATCATGCTCTTGAGGGGTGGAGTCCTGGAGCGAACTAATCATTATTGTCTTGTCCCAATCCAAGGAAGGGCATTTGGTGAAGAGCGTTGTTTTGAGGAAGTAAAAGCGTGGTTGGAAAGCCACTTCGAGGAGGCGGTTGGCTTGGTCAGGAAGAGATTCTTGTATAACTTCAGTCTCTCCGCTTCATCAGAAAAAAGAATGATAGCCACTTTTTTTATAACATGATTATTAGTTACTCGTTGAATTTATTTGAGACATTTATCATTAAGTGATTTATATGAATCATTATTATTTCTTTCATGGGATTTCTCCATTATTCATATAGTTACTTATTTCAATTATCAATATATGAATGTCCGCTTCATCACTTATATGCTAAAACGGCTTAACAGTAACTTAATCGCCTTTACACTTACCTTACATTACTCTATACATTGATAATTGATAATTTCCGACTCTTCATCCCCTTATAAGCCAAAGTTTTTTAGAAAACGCTCCCTATTCTTTACTCTAATTCCTCTCAAGTTCATTGTGATTCTCGTTCCAAAGTTCTCATTTAAAAAAGAAAGTCAACATACCATGAATATACAATTTATTTTACTACTTTTGCATTTCTGTCAAGTCCAAATAAAAGACAACAGATAGAACTACATTAGTATGATCACAAAATCAGCAATGAAGAATATAGAGAGTAAATTGAAAATTAGTATGAAATTAAATGAACTAGAAAATGATTTTTAATTACATATTATATAATACAACAAAATAGAACAACGTCGACCAAAGCTTTATTAAAAACTATTACATTTTCCACACATGCAGCTAATTAACAAGAGCCTTATTCCTTTTTTAGCTAATATTAAAAACCAACATCATAAGTACCTCGTGGGATGCGATCCAGATACAAACATCAACGGTCTAAATTTCAACAGGTTGAAAACCATTATCAATAGACTTCTTAACAGCATCAATAATCAACTGGGTCTTCCTAGTAATAACTGCCCACTTCTTCTCAGGTTGAGAACCATTCCTCAAAATCTCTCCAACCAAACGGCAAAACTCTTCAACCATAAGAGCCTCCTGAGGAAGCTGAGTGATAACAAGATTCGTGCTTGGCACTGGCGCCCAGCCAGCAGCAAGCTCAGCGAATCCAGTGTTTGAAGAAGCAGAAAAAGAAGCCTCTTTCTCTTGAAAGGGAACAACGAAATCATGAAGATGTAAAGCTCCTTTACTTCCAATTGCTGTGATATTCATTGTGATATCTGTTAAGAAAGAGCAATAAAAGGTTGCAACTTTCCCATCTTCCCAATATAAAGATGACCCACATGATAGAATCACCCCTGCTTCATTTAAAACAGGTTGTTTCAATGCAGTTACTGTTTTAGGAAGTTCATAGTTGGCAGCCCAAAGGATTGACCTAATACAGTACCATCCGGCATCTCCCAGAGCTCCGAGCGCGTCTAGGTCGGGTTTTACACGAATGTCGTTTTTGAGAAAAGTGGAATTGCCTCCCCCATATGTAAAGGTGCTGTGTACCTGTTGGATTGGATCTCACAGAAATTAGAGTGAGTCTGGAAAAGCTTTTCCTTGAAAGTACTTCTGTGTATTGAACAAAGAGAGATCTGCAGACAACTTTTCAATTCAAACTACAAAAATGACCCGAATAAAGTAAATAATTTATTTTCTTCAGTGTAATTTTTGCAAATATATATATATTCTGGTCATTTTTATCGTTTAAGTCGAAAAATTGATTTTTTTTATCATTTTCTATTAAAAATACTATACTGACCCGCAATTATTAAAAATTTGCATTTTTTAATCATTTTCTATTCATAGAAGCATTATCTAAACCATCATCATAAGTATATAAAAGAAACCAAAAATATTCACTCAATTATTAGCTAAAGTAATGTTTTCTAATTAAACATTTCGTCTATTAAATTTCTATTCCAATAAAATAGCTTCTATTCACAAAGTACATAAATGTTCGGTGCACTTTCATCAGATATTGATACCCAAACAAGTAAATGTGAGATAGAGAGAGAAATAATTAAGATACTCAAACAAGGAAATCCATCCCACATGGGCAGTTCTTTTTAAGAAAATTACCAACAATCACATGAGATGCTGAAAGTGCTTAAAAGGGTAAATATACTAAGTTTTAATTTTTGGTACTTACATATTTCTACTTTTTTCAAATCTTTTTTTATCAATAATAAAAGATGAATTATTCACACTAAAAAACCAGATACAATCTTAAAAGCTTCTAAGCGAGAAAGTAGAGAGCAAAGATTTCACAACTTACAAGAAGAACCTGAAGCCACTCTACCAACCAAGATGTTTAGAAAAACAAAAAAAAAAGACTTTCAAGATGTAACTTCTAGTCCTTCAAAATGTTCTCGCATTCTCCTCTCTCACAAATGGAAAACATTACGGTACTCCCGGCATGGCATACTGTACTCACTCAAGTGAAAAAATGATACTTGACAAAAAATTAGTTTTTTTAACACTTTGTCAAATGTCAATACCGTACTTGATGGAGTACCGTAAAATTTTCCCTCCCAAATGGATAAAAAAAGAGCTAAAGGAATAACATCACAAGAAATTATAGAGATTGACAGAGATTGACGATCATAATGTGACCGTCAATTGTGTCTGTTAGATTAAAGAACGAACGGTTAAAATCTATCTGATTTAAAAAATAGGTTTATTTTTTCAATTTTCATCTTAAACGAATCAAAACCGTTTAGATCTAAATCAACAGACGTAGCAAATGTGAATCTCGGGCCATATTATAGCCGGCACAAAGAATAATTTCTCCAGAGCTTCAGGTACAAAGAAACGTGCGATGCACACATTTCCCAAACCAAAAGCAAACCCCGACACAGTACTTGGCATAACCCACTACAATTTTTTCAATTTAGTCCTCAAATTTTCAATGTTTCAATATAGTCATTTCAGTCAAGTTTATGTCAAAATTACTTTACATTTAGAAGTGGCAAAAGTTTAGTGTACTTTACACTCATATCTACATCTCTCTGTATTAATTTAGCACATAAATATGTGTGTCAATTTAATTATGTAGGTACAGAGTTACCTTTTTGATACAAAATAATTATTTAAATGAAGTGATGGATTTGTTCATACATATAATTCATGTATTAACTGTTTAAAAATAAATAAGTTAGATTGACGGTTGGTTAACCTCAACACACATCTTTGATAATTTGCATCTAATTTGACAAAAAAAATTCATACCAACTTGAGCTGACCGAACCGGTCGGAATCAGAGATGAAATCCTTCATCTTAGCGGTGCGAGGGTGATGCATCCACATCGTAGCGTCCATGAACTGCACTCCGTTGGATTCGCACGCCTCCAGTATCCTATCAAGTTCCTCAACGTTCAGAGCCACTGGCTTCTCTAGCAGCAGATGCTTCTTCTTCTCTGCCACCACTACGGCCCACCGAACGTGGAGACTCGTCGGTAACGGAACGTACACGGCCTCCACCTCAGGATCGTCAAGTACTGCTTCATATGTGCCGTAGACCTTCACGTCAGGATGAAAACCGTTTTCGGAAGCAAATCTTGAAGCCTTGTCGATCGTACGACTTCCAATGGCGGCAAGCTTGGCGTTGGGAGCAAGAGAGATGGCCCGTGCAATTTTCCGGGCTATCTCGGCGCAGCCAATGACTCCGATTCGTATGGGTTTTTGGGCCATGTTTCCGTGAGATGGATAAAGAAAGCTGAGAATAGAAAATGTGCGAGTGTTTGAGTGGCTTATGAATTTTAATAATCTTGTTATCATAAGTTCGATGTACCACGTGGTAGTGTTAGGTAAGAATTTTTTTGAGCGAACGTCCATTGTTTTTAAATTAATGAGTCATTTGTTTTGATGAAAATCAAAATTTAATTATTGATAATTTATTATGTATAATTCAATTATTTGTAAAATATTTTATCATGTTTAGTTATGTATGATAATCTATAAAGTGATGAATGATAATTTATTATTGTTATGTTTGGTAACATTTGTTATAAATTTGGGTAAATAACAAGAATTTACTTAAATGTCATTTTAGTTATATATTATCTAAAAAAATATCTTGATGTGCAATTTTTAACATTAATTTTTATTAATATTTAAATAAATGAATGATGCTAGATTAAATTTAAAAAATAATTTAGTTAATAAAATAAGAGATAAGTTAAAAAAATATATTTTCACGTGAAATTTTAACATTAATTCTAATTACTTTTTATTAATATTTAAATGAATTAAAGATGTTAAATTAAACCTTAATAAAATTAATTTTAATTAAATTAATAAAATAAATTTTNAATAAAGTCAATTTTAAATAAATTAATGAAATGAATTTTTATTAATACTTTAATTAAAAATAAAAAATTAATAAAATGAATTTTAATTAATATTTAAATAATTTTAGTTAAATTAATAATGAGAGAGAAAGTGTGAGAAAAGAAGTAGCTTTTCTTTTATTTTATATGAGAGTAGGAAAGTAATTTTGTTTTGTATTAAAATTGCAATTATAGTGTAAACTAAGATTAATTCTATTTTCTGTTGCAATCTAATTTTCTCAAAAGATTACAAGCTAAGATTGCATGCAAATTAGAATTACATTCTTATTTAAGGATTATTTCAAACAAACATGATAATTCAATTAAAAGAGGATTACAATATGATTACAAATGAGGATAGCGTGAACCAAACGAGACCTAAAAGCCATCAAGAACACCAAACTTTAGACGATTTGACATTTTAATCGTTGAATTGCAAAACATCATACACTAATCTAAATTTTAACCGACTTAATTAACGTGTAATGTGTGACCATTTTTAAGACACATCGCAAGTGCCCCATGAAAGTTAGGACGTTGTATATTTGGTCTCGCTACTCTAAAATTAGACATTTTTTAGTCCATCAAATATAAACCATTGATATTTTAGCCTAAAATTTAACACTGAAAACAAAATTATTATCATCAATTGAAAAACAATAAAGTTACCTCATATGTGTCTTTGAGTCAAGCAAGGCCTAAATAACACTAAAGTCATTTCTAGGCTCAAATGAGTATTTGATTAGATCAAGTTAAATAGAAAAACACAAATGGCGTTTGATTGAGGCAAATTATGCAGAAAGAGAACCAATTGATAAAGAGGGGGTGCTTTAATCTACATGAATGCCATGTTCGAGGCAGCAAAGCTCCTAACAAGTGTTATCATCTTTTTGTTGACGAAAAGGTAATGCAAATATGGGGTCGGATTAGATCAAGGAGAGGTTAACAATTTTGAATGAGATAATTTTGAACTATCATGCGTTCTATCTTATCTCATAATACTACTGTGGGCATTCTAACTTTTTAGTATGCTAGTTTGCTTTCTTCGTCTTACATTTTTATACATATCATTTTTGTGTTGCATCAAATATAACAAACGTTTAGTCATGCTGTATTGATTTTAACAGCATAATCGGTGCCAATTGTGTGAAAGTAATGTAAGCTTCTTGAGTGCATTACAGTTAGTTTTTTCTTGTTTGATAATATGTAGAAAATGTAATTCTTCTTTTGTTTCGTTTCTAGGTTTCCTTCTGGTTTGGTTTTCTGGCGAAGTTTATGAGAAATTTAGTTCTTCATCATTAATTTTGAAAGTGGAAAATAAAAGATTTGATTTGGTTTCTTTATTCAAATTTCAAGGACATCAATATTATGTTATCCTGGTTTTCAAACCGGCCACCTTCTAGATATTATATTTTCTATATAGTTTGATATTGCTAGTCGAAGATCGAGCATGATTTTAAGAGTATTTGATGTAGGATTTAAAACATAGGTAGTGTCATTGATAATGGTTTTCTTTGCAATTTAATGAAAATGTGTGTTCTTAACGGCTGTTAAATCTAGATAATAAGGTTAACAGTTTCTAAGTTGATTGATCGAAGTGTCCAATTACATAATCGATGGACTAAAATATCCGATATCCAAAAATTTAAGGGCGTCGGTGACTTTTATCTCAAAATTAATATTTCAAGTTACTCGTTTATAGCAACAATCAAATTTTAGACTAACGGAATAACTTTTTCAAAATTGAGGGATTAAAATGTCTACTCCCGTAAATTGGGGATTTACGAGATAACGTTTTTAACCTTATATGAAATTAAGGGGCATGCTTTGCGATTAGCAATGACACCCTAACTAAACCTCCTCCAAATTCCAAACCCCAATCAAAGTCCTCTCCGAGTCTCTCTCTCTGCCCAATTAAACCTTTCTCTGTCTAATTAGCAAAAAATCCCTCACCCTCTCTCCGTCTCTCTCTGTTACAAAGAAGGATGATGAAATAACTAAACCTTTACCATCCAAACAGCGTTAGTGACCCTTCAAAAGAAATGTCGTTCCTCCTTCATATACCCATTCAGTCACGTGCTCTTTACATAAAACACCATTTGAAGCAAAATTTGAATAGTAACAATAAATAAAAATGTGACACAAGAGAAAAAGAGCTAGAAAATAAGACTGAAATTATAGAGATAGAGACGGTGAGAATCAAAATAGTGGAGAGAAAGATTTCAGAACACGAATCTAAGACGTGGAGAGAGAGTTAGCACAACATATATTAGCAATCCATGCAAGCTTACATATGTATTTTTACTTACTATTACATTGATTTTAAAAGCAATCTTGATCATTACATAAAATAACACGAATAAACATCAAGAGATTAGAATTTATAATCATGTGTTATCTAACATGTGCAACGCACATGGGGAACATCTACTATGGGAAGCAAAGAAACTTTTTTAGACAATTATATCCACATATTTTTCTAATAATCCTAAAATGTCCGTAAAAGTTATATTTGTCTCTTTAAGTGTACACCCAACTCTCAAGTTTCTCCCTATCTATCACCTATCATAGGCAGATTTGAGGTTGATTATGTGTTTTGTTGACGACAACTTTTCTAGTGCCAATGGATTATATGAAGACTTATACTTTTCGAGTATCCAAGGAAAATGTTGAATCAAGTTATTTGATATGGTAAATCAGATTATTGATTTATTAAATTTTAGTATTTAATTGTAAATATGTGGCATCAATAAAACATTAGACTCTATAGTTATTTAGTATATATTATATTATTTTTTCTTAGCATGTTAGATTTAGAAATGATTGTTAGGGTTATGTATCGAGAAGCTTTGATTTAAGTTCTAAATTTAAATTTTGATTGACCAGCTGAGAGTGATCGTAGTTCTAATGAGCTCTCTTGGTACATTAATTTTGTAGATGATGCCAAGGCAAGACAATGACCATTTGAGCTAATAAAACATCTCATCTTTTTTTTTCAGTTAATCTTTTATATCTATGGTTTAATACTATAAAGAATATATTTAAACTGTGGTGCAGAAATTTCATTCTCTTTAGTTTATTCTTGTTCATTGTATATATATTAGTCTTTCATATTGTCGTTCTATCATACACACAAAAATTACCTTTAACAAAAGTGACTATAAAAATGTTCTTAAAAAGTACTGAAAAGCTTTACAATGATATCTGTTGGGAGAGAGAAGGGATAAATGAGGTAATTTCGCGCTTACTATAATAAAATATTGATACATGCTATGTTCTTAAAATAACATGCTTCAGTTCTTTAATTTATAATTCTTTTATGTGATTCTACAGAAAAAGATCATCTTTGAGAAAGATGAAGTCACATATATTCATAATCAACTCAATAAGTTTATTTTTAATATTTAATAGATGATATTCGATTGTATAGCTTTAGGTATTGGAATTTCTTGTGATGAGAAAACATGAATTTTATAGAGTGCTCCTTGAACATATACGAAGTTAAATTATTGTAAAGTCATAGTTGTCATTTGTATCTTTACTCCTTTAATGATTAGGTAGTCTAATATTATATTCACCAAGTAAGAATCTCCTTATATATAGTCACACTAATCAATTTAGGAGTGAATAGATATAGAGTTAAGAAGAAAAAATAATAATGTTATATTAATCAGTAATCACGGAGTCAATTAACTAGGTTTCTAGCTACGTTGTGAATTCAAAATTGTATTGCGTAGTTCAAAATATTGTTTGCGCTATTTGAAACTGCATTACGGTTTATAAAATTCTCTTTAGGTGATGAAAGTAAGAGATTTTGAGCCCATTCTACATTTTATGAGATGAATGCTCTATTCGTACATGACTATATTATATCTTTAGCAGTGTTTTACTTACATACTTTTATTATATTTGTCTGCAGAATGCATCTAACATTTGTTCGCAGAATGTATCTAACATTTGTTCCATTACTAGTAAAACTAATTAGTATTAAATTTACAAACTCCTTTGTTTTACCATTACTTGATATCAATTTCGAAAACTGTGCAGGCACCCTATGTTAGGGGTTATGTCCTCAAAACATGTGTCTTGACATTCTGATAGGAAATTTAATGAGGATTACATTTTCTTATAATTCTTCTTTCAAATTATTGTTGAATAATTTATATAAATATATAAAAATTTCATATTCATTAATGTGACTATGATCTTGTATTAGAACGAGATGATTAAGGTCATAGATAATTAATAAAATTGTCAACAACATATTAAAGTATAAAATCTTTAATGCATGGTTGCTAGTACGGTTCCCTAAGTATTATGAATGTGTGTGATATAAATCCAGATCATTGATGTAGATAGACATCTTAGTGAAGATACTTTATATAATGAGATTATATATGACTTGACCAATGTGAATTAATATCTTTATCAACGTGTCGTTATCATAAAGATTTAATACACATCAATTTGATGATCATATATAGATCAATCTAAATCTTGAGTAGTCATGAACTCCTATACATGTCTACTAGATCTTTTGATTCACTCGTTAAGGTTTGTTTGTAAACAAGCTAGTGACTTTTGTTTTGGAGATTCAGTGATATGGATGGCTAGGAACAAGATCTTACAAGATTTGGAAATCAAGCTTTTCTAACGGATCGTATATTGGTTCCCTTAAGTGTTAATTCTAAAATTGAATGGTTATTGAGCTCAAATTTATGATAAGATTATAAATTAGTCATTCACTAGTGGATTAATGATATTTAAGGATCAAAATGTAATTAGAAGGGTAAAATGATAATGTTGACAAGTTCTAATTTACGAACCAATAATTGGAAGACAAAACTACGTAAAATGATGAGAATACTCGGTAAATATAATCTATAATCTCTCAGAGTGTAATTCCATATTTATAGTAGAGTAATAATGAAATTAATAAGTAAGATTATTTAATTAAAGAGTTTAATTAATAATCTGATTTATTGGAGCTTAGGATTATAAGTCCATGGTCCCCAAGTCACCTTTATTGCACGCAGTTTAGAGTGTGAATATTTTAGGACATGAGAAAATGACTAACTTGTAAAGAAATTTTATCCTGGGGTAAGTACAAAATTATGAGATAATTATGTATTACAAAATTATGAGATAATTATGTATTACAAAATTATGAGATAATTATGTATGATTAATTCATTAATAATTGATAAATTAAATTATTTATATATATAAATGTAATTTTCAGAAATTATATATGTATGAATAATTATCAATTATTTTTCTAATTATCGATAAGTGAGATAAAATATCTAATTTATAAAATTAGATAATTGAATTATTATTAGATAATAATTTGGATCAACTAAATCTGTTATTTGTGAAATAAAAGATAATTTAGTTGATAGGGATAATCAGATATGTTAATTTTGAATTAACTAATATCTAGATATTTATCTGATTAAAATAAATGTTTAATTCACAGTAATTGCCACGTGTCAATCACTGTAGTGTCAATCACTATAGTGGTGCCGTGCGGCACAGTGCTACCTCACGACACACTACAGTGCTAAGCGACACTGCAGTTGTGCACCATCTATACAGTGGGTCCCACTGCATTAGGTAATTTGAAATTACATATTAATTTTTAATTTTAATTATCCATAAAAATTTGATACGACATTATCAAGAAAGATATACAAATATTATTTTGATGGCATCAATAAGATAAGTTCAGTTGAATGAGTTCCTAAGTTCATCAATCAGAGAATTGTGTTGAGAACGCAATTGCTTAAAGTGGTTTTAGAATATATATAAAAAGAAAAAAAAACGTATGTTGCTTCAGATTCTATTCTTTTTATTTAGTATTTAACTAATAAATCTGTGTTTGTTTTTATTTTTTGTGTTTTTCATGTGTAGTGTTTTCATATTTTAATGTACCCTACTAAATTTAATTTATACATTTGATTATATTAAAAAAATATTTAATACAGTCTAATAAATGATAATATAAAAAATAATTAAAAACAAAAATTATACAAAAGTATACCGCATAATTATTTAAGATATGTAAATAATCTGAAATATTGAATTAGGTACATAATTGATAACATGAATCTTACCAATACTTTGGACAATATCGTCCAAAAGTTCAAGTGTCATTAATCATTTAATTTAGAATTATTAAACAATCTAAATATTTGTGAATGACAACCTAAATATTTATGAATTTTCAAAAATGTTTCTCTCCTTGAACTCATTTATATATACTATTATAGATTTGAGCTTCTATATATACTAACAAGGATACATAAATTAGACAACATGTAAGCAATACAATTTGTAATTTATAGGATATCCCATTAAGAAAAAACAAACAGAACCCAGAAACATCCAATTATGTACAATAGACACATGTTGCTAAAGTTGCTCATGAATCATTAGAGAGAGAGAGAGAGAGAGCGACAGTATTTACCAAAGCGAAGTCTCCTAATATAATCATCAAATTCACACAAGGCAGTGGCATACAGTGCCCCACAACATAAATAAATGGAGATCAGAAATCTAAAATAAACTCAGACCTAGCAAACAGCAGATTGACAGCATCTTTATTCAGCAAATACCTGACAAGAGCATAAGAAATGCCATCTCTGATTTATGTTTTGATTTCAACAGGTACAAAACCTTTTTCAATTGATTCCTTAACTGCATCAAGAATCAGCTGGGTTTTCCTTGTGATGGTTGGCCACTTTTTCTCAGGTTTAGAACCTTTTGTCTTGATATCTCCTACCAAACGAGAAAATTCTTTAACCATAAGAGCTTCCTGAGGAAGATCTGTGGTGATGGTGTGCTTGCTAGGCAGTGGTACCCAACCAGTCACGAGTTCGGTGAAACCAGATTTTGAAGAAGCTGAAAAGTAAGCCTCTTTCTCTTGAAAAGGAATAACAAAATCATGAAGATGCAAAGTTCCACTTGTTCCAATAGCAGTTATATCCATTGCCAAATCTGATAAGAAAGAACACTGGAAGGTTGCTGTTTTTCCATCTTCCCAATGCAGAGATGACCCACACGACAAAAGCACCCCTGCATTGTTGTAAACAGGTCCACGCAAAGCAATAACAGTTTTAGGTAGTTCATAGTTGGCAGCCCAAAGGATTGACCTGATACAGTACCATCCAGCATCTCCAAGAACGCCGAGACTGTCAAGATCCGGTTTCACACGAATATCATTGTTGAGAAAATCAGGATCAGCGGCAAATGTAAAACAGCTGTGTACCTGTTGGATCCAATCAACAATTATATAATAGGTATTAAGAATGATTTCCAGAGCTTTCTAGCACAAAATTTAAGAGACAATCTGAAGGTAAATTCTCACTACATCATCAATCGTGAGTTCCAAAGACCTTAGTAATGCACCATATTCAACAGATTTCAAGTTCTCAAATTTCGCATTACTAATCATCTCTCACGTTTCACATGATCTACCACTGGCCACTGTTTCTTTTTAGGAGATTCTCTGATTTCTTGGCGTAGTAAAAATCAAACATTAGTGTCTCGCTCAAGCACAGAGGCGGAGTATAGAGCTCTTGAAGACACTACTTCTGAACTTATTTGGTTGAGATGGTTATTACGAGATATGGGGATCTCACAACCAAATGCTACAAATATTTATTGTGATAATCAGAGTACCATCTAGATTGCTCATAATGATGTGTTTCATGAGCACACCAAGCATATTGAAATTGATTATCACTTTGTCCGCCATCATCTTGTTCATGCGACACTTAAATTTCACCTATTTCATCTGCTGATCAGACAGCTGTCTCTTCACCAAGGCTCATCCACCCGGACAATTTCATGATTTATCTTGCAAACTCAACTTAGCAAATTCATTGCCAACCTGAGTTTGAGGGAGGGTGTTAGAATATTTTAGAATATTCTTGTATATCTTTGACTCATGTTTGTGACTTTAGTTTAGGAACTAATTTAGTTTTATCAACGGATCCTTCATGTTCTTGTATTAATTCATGTGTATAAATATTCATGCCTCCTTGTACAATATTATTTAAGAAATACAAATCAATATCTTTCTATTTCTACACAGATATGAGGTCAACATGATGTATTGAAGCAACAAAAATATAGATATTGACCAGAATCACCTACCGACTTGAGCTGACCAAAACTGTTGGTATCAGAGAGGAATTCCCTCATCTTAGAGGTACGAGGGTGATGCATCCACATGGTCCCATCCATGAACTGCACTCCATTGGACTCGCACGCCTCAATAATCGTATCAAATTCAGCAACGTTGAGAGCTACAGGCTTCTCAAGCAGCAGATGCTTCTTCTTCTGGGCTGCTAGGACGGCCCAGCGGACATGGAGACTGGTAGGTAAGGGAACGTAGACGGCGTCCACCTCAGTGTCATCGAGAACCGCTTCATAGGAGCCGTAGATCTTAACCTCCGGAGGGAAACCGTTATCGGAAGCAAACCTCGAAGCCTTCTCGATCGTACGGCTGCCAATGGCAGAAAGCTTGGCGTTGGGAGCGAGAGAGATGGCCCGTGAAACTTTCCGAGCTATCTCAGCGCAGCCAATGATTCCAAATCGGATTGGGGTCTCGGCCATAGCGGGGGAGAAAGGGTTTAGGACAAGACGACTGTGACAAATGGGAATAGCAAACGAAGTGAGCAATCGGCAATGGCTAAGTGATAGTGACTGCGAGCGGATAGGGAAAAGTAGTTTTGTACAGGAATGGAAGTGTTTGGTAGCAAATGATTTTTCGGAATTAAAAGTGTCATTGAAAGTGCCATCGCACATTTAACCATACAAGTGCTCTTTTGAGTGTTATTTTACTCATCCCACGTGATAATTTCTCTTTCTAGAAATGTTAAATAATATATGAACTGTGATCGAAATTTATTTTACAAAATCACTTATTTATTTATTTAATTTTTTTGTCCATTTGACGATAAAACTGTTTCTAAACTCTTATGATAGAAACGTTATGATGAAAATCCTAAAGGGTCATATAGTCATCAAAATCTCTAACCGTCGAATTTCTCCCAAAAGAAAAATCATAAGACAAGCATCATGTATGGTAAAGGACAAGCACAATACAATCTTAGAAAGCAATTTTTAAAGGAAGAATTCCTAATTCAAATGTCTTCCCAAAATCTTATCTTTGAACCACTACCTGTTTTGAGAGAACCAACAGACTCAGAGACTTGCTGCCTAAGAGAGGGATGGCGAACTGAGCTTGCACGAGAGAGAGGGTCGAGGCAGGACTAACGGATTTGTGTTGTGCTCCGGAGGTTGACAGACCGGGTGGGATTTTGATTTTGAAACAAGTGTATAAAAGACAATGAATGAGTCAGAGAGATCAGAAAATTATTTGGTAAAGATAAAACTACCATAATTCGCTTTTTAAGGGAAGGGGGCCAAATATGGATGGCGATTCTCCTCTTGGGGGAATAGGAGTTGTTTGTGTTAAAAATAGACAATCTAGGTCTCTTATAACTAAAAGATCAAATACAACCAAGGAAAGTAACTCCTTTATGAGCTGTTTTTTTCTGGCCTTCTTTATGAGTTGATCTGAGCGTTGAGATCTAAAAAACATAATTCATTTGCATTCTTTATGAGTTGATCTGGACATTGAGATCTAAAAGAAAGTAACTCCTTTGCAATTCCAACTAGAAGAGAGACATTTCCTGTCAAATATGGTAAAAAAATGTTGTGAATGTGTTACTATGGATGACAATGGGTGGATTTAGGCCAGATTTAAGTTTACCTACTAAATATACATGTTAAATTTTACTACTCATACCCAATCTCATATCCATGTTAAATTTATTTCATCATTCACTTATCTCTCTTCCACGAACAATAACACTGAAAATCAACGGTTCTGTTAAAATATTCTCTCTCCAAATTGAAAGTTTAGACAAAAACTATCATCATAAATAGCTTAAACTAGAAATTGGGTCAACAAAATTTGTTTATTTTTTTATAAACCTAATAAAACTGATAAATTTTAGTTTGGTTGTTCGATTATGAAATTGATAATTCAGTTAGTTCGTTGTGTGATTATTCGATTATAAAATTGACACGCTAATTTGATTCAATCGTAAAATTAATGAACTATAGTTTGGTTATTCAATTATAAAATTGCGATCAAGTTTTGGTTTGATTGTAAAATTGATGAATTTAAGTTTTATTTGATTATAAAATTGATGAATTTTAGTGTTATTCAAATGTTAATTGATGAACTTTGGCTAGATTCGAATATAATTGATAAATTTTAGTTAGTTATTCAATTGATGTTTCAGTTTGATTTAATGATAAAATTGATGAATTATAATATTGGTTATTCGATTATAAAATGGACTATTCAGTTTGGTTTAGTTATAAAATTGATGAAAATCGACGATTCATTTTAGTTCTGTCAGAAAAAAATAATTTTGTTTCCGTTTGATTATAAAAATTTATGAATGTTAGTGTTATTTGATTGTAAGATTGATGAACTATGGTTCGACTCGATTACAAAATTGATAAATTTTAATTTAGCTATTCAATCATGATTCGGTTTAGTTCGATTATAAAATTACAAAATCAATGGAATTCGATTGTTAATCATGTGTGAAAAAATAGAATTAAATCACAATTTTCATTATATATTATTGTAGGAAAAAAAAGGTTAATGAATTTTTATGAGTATACAATGAGCAGATATTATCCATACGCTACTCATATATGATGGGCAAAAATACCCATCAATTAAAATCCACATAATATATGATATTAAAAATTCATCCATTAAGTTAAATAACAGCAGGTATTTATACCGGGTAATTTTAACATCCCACGTGTTACTCATACAAATTTTCATTTGATCATTTCCTTTCGGAAGCAAGAAGAAGATTACAGGCACTGGGAAGGGAGTGATTTGTTCCAAATATAGCAGTCAGCTTCTAGGATAAATAAATGCTCAAATCTAACTTAATTTGTATGGAGTCGGATCCCAAATCTCAACCCTGGAATTAATGACATTCATTCGTTAAAATATATCGTCACAAATAATTATGATTATAGGCTTGGAATCAACGAAGAAAATGGGTTCTACTTAATTTAGATTCAACGATTTCTTCTCAACAACTTTTCATTATCTTCTTCTCTAACCTTAACTTTTTATGTTTCTGCTTTCATAATAGTAGTGAGCTCTATACAGTGAAATTTGGTTGTAGACTCGCGGTGCAAATGGATCCAGAGAGTCGAAGCGGAAAGGAGCAGCAGACTGAATCTAGTGGTTCGGAGCAGGATAAGCATTATGGAAAAATCTTTGAAAGTTGAAAACATCCCCTAAACATAAAGATTTTATGTGGTGGTTTCTGAATAATTATCTGGCTTGCAAAAGTAATTTAATTCATAGAGGTGTCCTCTTATCCATCTGTTTTTCAACTGCAAAGTAGTGGATAAATACTGGTTTGGCAAATGCTTTGGTGTTCGTACTTCTCTTCTGCAGGCTACATCTACCATGGAGAAATGGAAAAATATCACTGATATGCTTCTTTATCAAGTGGATGGAGAGGGCTTATGTGCGCGGTTTGTTTTTCACTTTGGTATTTATGGAAATCCCGTAACGCTGTGGTGTTTGATGAGATGGAATTTAATTTAAAAGCGACAATGGCTCTAGAGGATAAATGTCGAGAGTTCTGTCATGCGGTACCCCTTTCGATCGCTAACAACGAGATTTTAAAACTTTCCAACCAACGGAACCGGCTGAATTCCTCGCGGTTGCTATGTACTGACGCCGCCAGAGAAACTGAAGGTTTTGAGGGTATCAATTAGGCTCTTTGGGACTCGGGTGGTAATCTTATTGTTGTGGGTTTTCAGAATCTTCCTTTTTCAAATTCGGTCATTTATGCTGAAGCCTAAGCTTTGCCATGAGCATTAGAGTGCCGCCTCGATCAGAAACCAAGTAATATTTTCGTGTTTTCAAATTGCTCAAACCTCATTCATGCTATCAATAATGCAAATATTCTTCATCTGGATCTTGGCCCTCTAGTATTTGATATTTGCATTTTAGGTAGTAAGTTTTCTACTATTATTTTTAATCATTACTCTAGAGCAAAAGACATTCTTGCTCACTCTTGTACCTGGAGAGGGTTGTTCCACCGTTTCCCCTACTGTTTTTTGTAATCCTCTTTCTGATTTATCTTCATTTGTGGAGTGGGATTTGATTTGCCAAGTTTAACGAATGAAGTTATTTGACAAAAAAACCTTAAAAATTATATTAATGAAAATCTTGTTAAAGAAAACTTCTTTATCAGTTACCGTTTTTTAAATCCTAAGAACATATATATTGGATCATCAAGAATCAATAACTAATTAAGTGGAAATATACTTGAATTCATGATGATAGATGACTTTGTGAAGCTGAGAGTTGGTTTTCTAGATCTACACAAACCTCCAAAGAGAGAGTTCATTTTGCTTAAGAGTCCTTTCTGTTTTCTCTCTAATGATGGGATATTAGAGAGAATATAATGTCTCTCTTATTGTGTGATCCAGTGACCATAACCACCAAGGGCGTGCATGGTCGGTTCGGTCCGCTTTTAGCATAAAAACTAGCCTAAACTGAAATTCACAGTCTTGCCATAATGAGGACTGAATCGATCAGTTATGCGAAACGACCTGGTCGAAAAATAACTGGTCAGTTCGGTCAGATTTTACAGTCCACCTATTTTTTTCAATAGTTACATAAATGAATTTAATCATATATGCTTCAAAAAATACTAAGTTCTTTCATGCATTACATGAAAAACTCATAATTTAAACTACAACATGTAAACTAAACACTAAAGAGAGACGAGAGAGATGTGAGATATTGGAAAAGAGAAAAATGTGAGAAAATAAATGTAATATATGGGGGAGGATAAATGGTCTGTTCAGTCTAAAATGAAGGAAAATATTAGACCAAACCGAAAATTCCGCCGTTTTTTAATCCAAGATCGAAGGGACCATAGTTAGCTAAAAAATCGACCAAACTAATCATTTTCGATTCAGTCTGATTCGGTTTGATAGAATTTATCAGTTTTTACACACCCCTATAATCACATCTTTTTGAATTTCTATTTTAGCCCATCGTAAAAATAGAAGTTACACTTAAGTCTCAACACATCAAATGCACACAACCTATCAGATACATTAAAGTCTAAATTGTACTAAACTTAGTAGATCACCTTTAATCGGGCTTAATTTTATTTGACAGTTCGATATACATAATTATTTTGGGTTTGGAGGTAAATATATAATTTAAGAACTTTATTTTGTTAAATAGCTAGTAATAATAATAATAATTAGAAAAATAACCGTTTTAGAAAAAGTCAACAAAATTATAAACTACATTTACTATAATACATCATCAACTATATTTATTTAATTATCATATCCTAATTAATATCTGAACTGAATGACTTTTAAACTTTGAATTGTAGGAAAGATTTATCCATTTTAAGTTATTTACAAATTAAAGTATTGGATTATTATCTTTAGTTATAAATAATAAACATTTTAATTATTTTCATATATACCCATTTAATTATAAATAATTATTTTTACTATTATCTCCACAGAAACAGTAAGATTACATATTTCTGATTATTAATGTGTATTTTTATTATCTCGTAATATAGTCAATATGTATTAATCGATTCTACTAAATATTATTGTTAATAATCCTTTTATCATATTTTAATGTAATTTACGTAAGTAACTATTATCAAAGTAATGATGAATGTTTTGATGCATTTACTAAAATAATTATTATATCTTTTTAAGTAGTTATAACAATCTTTATGTGAATAATTACTGCAATCCATATATTTCTTTATCTAAAAAATTGTATATAAATATATTACCAAAAATAATTTGTAATATATTTACTCCAAAATTATATTTA
The DNA here is from genome assembly GCA_003255025.1 of Datisca glomerata. NCBI lineage: Eukaryota > Viridiplantae > Streptophyta > Magnoliopsida > Cucurbitales > Datiscaceae > Datisca > Datisca glomerata. The sequence goes on from QANY01012326.1 coordinate 575,820, forward strand.
TTTATTTGATTATTATACACGTATTTATGTAAAATCACTAGTAATTCCCTAAAAATTAAGAAATTGCTCCATCTTAAAAAATATGGATTTATTGAAAAACATATAGATTTTAAAATAAAAGATATGTCTACATTAAAAAATATCTAGTTATTCTGAATTTATATTTATTTATTTTATTAATAAATGTCTATTTTCCTAAATCTCATAACTAATTCCCTTAAAAATAAGGGATTTCTCCATCTTTAAAAAAACATTTAATTAAAAATAGATATATAAATAATTATAAGAGAAAATGTTTAGAAATAATTATTTTCATTAGTTACATAAGTACTTACAGAAATAAAATGGATCAATTATTGAAAATAATTACATAATTCATATGATATATCTCATGTATATAATAAATTTTTATGGACTTTGTGTCATCAATGAAAGAGTTAAATTTATTTTTTATATTATTAGTGTTAATCATATTCTTTTATATATCTCATGTATTTAGTTTTTGTTTTACCAATTTTTGGTATTATTAGTTTCACTATTTCATTTTGTTTATAAGAAAATCTAAAGATTCCTTATTGATGATAAATGGCTATCTTTAGCCATTTATTTAAAATATAATAAATATATTAATATTGTCTTACATAAGGATGGAGTAAAAATATAAAGTTATGGTCAAACTAACTTGGTTATTAACTTAATTATATTTCATGTAATTTGATCTTAATATGCATATTTCTAACTGGTCCACCCTTAAGCATTAATGAGATCAAATCATACCAATATTAGAGTGTGAATAAATGAACACTTTCTTTAAAAATAATCTCAAAATATCCATAAACTGAAATAACTAAAAATATGTTTATATGATAGGAGCATCTAAAATTACAAATTCCCACTAAAACTAAATATCATCAATCGATATGACACCCATACGAGCAGTATGCTCATGTAATATTTTATGTGGCAATCTCTTAGTAAGTGGATATGCAATCATGAAGTTTGTTCTGATGTGCTTTATAGATAAATGTACACTATGAACTATTTACTTACTAACTAGGAACTTGATGTCTATGTGCTTGGACTTTGTCGAGCACCTTTTGTTGTTAGAATATAGAACGATTGACTAATTAACAAAAAATAACTTGAGTGGTCTCTTAATATTGTCTATTGTGCGCAACCCACGTGATAAAATTATGTACCATATTCCGTGATTGGATGACTCATAAGTGACGATTTTGCACTCTTCTAGAAGACAACGCCTCCAACTAGCAGAAATATATAGTTTCAATTTTTTAAATGTTTAACTGTAGAGGATCCAAATCTCAATCTTTGTGTAGGTTCTTTTGCCTTACGATCTTTGTGCTAGTCAAATCTCCAAGACAATTGAATTCATGTACGCTTCTGCTTACTAAATCTCAATTTTTATCAATGTTTGATTACTACACAAGGACATCACTTACAAGTTAATTCTTTGACCAAAGTTAAAATAATAATTGAGTGTCCTATGTCTTGAGATAAGATTTACTTTTATTTGAATTTATTTTTGTTCTGGGAGTTATGCGAGCTTATTTTATTTGTTTGTTGTTCTCTGTTCAGTTACTCCTACTAATACCATTAACGACACCAATTCAATTCTAGTACTAAATGGCTCAAACTTCAAATCCTAGAATGAGAACCTCTTGATAATTCTTAGAGTCATGAACCTCGACCTTGCCTTGGGGGTTGATTCACCTTCATCTCTTACGAATAAGAGTACCTCTGATGATAAGAGAGATATGGAAATGTGAGAGAAATCAAATCAATGTGTATAATGATCATGAAGAATGTCATTTCAGAAGCATCCATGGACACTACATCTGAAAAGATTACTACGGCTAAGGATTTCCTTGAGGATATTGTAAAGAGGTTTGTCAAGAATGAAAAGATAGAAATTCGTACGCTCTTGACAAATCTAATTTCAATGAGGTATAAAGGAAAATGCAACATCATAGAGTACATAATGAAAATGTCTCATCGATCTTGCTTCAAAGTTGAAAACACTTAAGCTCAAACTCTCTGATGACTTACTTGTGTATCTGGTTTTAATATTCCTTCTGGCGCAGCCCAACCAGTTTAAGGTTAGCTACAACTAACAAAAAGAGTCTTGGGCTCTAAATGATCTCAATGCACACTATGTTTAGGCTGAGAAAATAGTGAATAAAGATAAATCAAAAGTGCTTACCTGGCCTCAAACTTTAAGGATAAGAGCAAGAGAAAGAAAATAAAGAAGGATAGGGAAGCTGCAGATGCAACACATCACAAGAAACAATAAAAGAAACCATACAATCTAGATGTTATTGGTTGTTACTTCTGTGGAGTTGAATGGCATAAGAAGAAGTAGTGCACCAACTATCACGCATGGCGTGTTAAGAAATGAATGCTTCTCAAATTGGTTTAGTAAGAGATTAATATAAGTTTAATTCCAAGACACACGTGGTGGATAAATTCTGGTGCAACAACTCACATTAGTGTGTCTATGCAGGATTGCTTGAGTTGCCGAAAGCCAAGTGATACTGAAAGATACATTTATGCGGGTAAAGACAAGATGGTTGAAGTTGAGACAATAAAAAAATTTAGATTATTGTTATAGATTAGACTTGATTTAGATCTTAAAGAAACATTTATTGTACAGTTTTTTAGACGAAATTTAAATTCTATTTCTATTTGTACAGTTTTTTATTGTACCCTAGTCAATGTGACAATTTTGATGATAACATATAATACACAGACTAATATTTTGATTAAGCGTGTAGGTTCTTAGTAAAGTGAAAATAAGGTTGAAAACCCTAAATCTTTAGTGTTTATAAAAAAGAATAAAAGGACAATAAAAACTTTACATGGCAAGATACAGACGGCATATTACGAATGGCACGAAGTATATCAACCGAACTCCAAATGGCCTGAATCAAAGTTCTCTGAACTCAGCATGTTTCGAGGAATTCAGAACCTGAATGAACCATCTTTAAATAAGACTGTAGAATACAGAGCTGGACATATATGTGTAAAAATTTTAAAGCCTGGTTCCTCTTCAGTTCGGTGTCCAAACCGGCTGAATCTTAAAGATCAATCCGAACATACCAATGGGAAACCGGAAGGACCAATTTGGAACTGATCAATTCCCTGACTGGTTTACAAAAAAGACAATTACTTACATAATTTCCTAATCAGTCAGACCGGTAGGGAAACCAATCAGACTGATGCTTATTTAGGAATTATTCCCTAAGTCAAGCACCGGTTCCACCAGTTTCCAAATTGGTCAGACCGACTCAGGGACGAATTTATTCCCTATATATAGGAGAGCCATTTTCATATTCCTACACACCTCTCTACATCTTTCCACTCCTCTCCGGCGAAGTTATGATAGTCTAATATTTTGAGAGGCTTCTGTCTAGAAATTTTTTAAAATGATGGAAGTCATTATTTACGTGAAAAATCTTTAATGAGAAGAAAAATCATGAGTAGACTTTGCTAGTATTTTATTATAGAGAAAGGTTTACAAGACTAATGTAAGTTAGACATTGTGCTTTGTTTCTAGTATGTGTGTTGATGGTTGTTGAATGCCCATTTGGAGTTACATCATGCCTTTATTATAGGCCTTCATAGAATTTGATAAAA
>QANY01012330.1:0-28921 GCA_003255025.1 Datisca glomerata
ATATTTTTAACATTGATTAAGATAAAACTCCATGATTGTTGCTAAAAGTTTCATAAATAGTGAAGACATGTTACATTCGCCGTAAAAAAGGTCTTTAGCGATGAAAATTCTTTTGTCGCTGAAAGTTACGTCGGGAATAAGTGAGTTTCTTGTAGTGTGCCTTGGGCATCTCACTCTTATGCTTTAAGTTTTATTCGTCAATGGAGACTACACTGAATGGAATTAATTACCTCTCTGACCTTTTTCGCCACTTGTGCTTGCGTTGTTTCACTATTTCTGTGATTTAATGCCATTGATCTTTTTTTAGTGGACTTCATCTTGTCTAGCGGGTTACCCCCTTTATAGGTCGGAGGTCTTATAGATTTGTCGTGACCTTTGTAAAGCCTTCAAGTGTGCTCTCATTCAGAAGGTCTGGTCGAGTGAACCTTCCTCATATTGGGAGTTGACCTTTTAACATTTAGCCGAGCATGCCTTCTCTTAGTTGAGCTTTTTCCTAGTTTGGAGATCTAGAAGGCAAGTTGAATTCCTTTGGTTTTTAATTAGAAGACTTTTCCTTATCATCTATCTAGGCGTTTTTGTGCTGGATGAATCCTTGAGCTGTAGATCTTATCAGAAGGTTTTATCCTTGTCTTTCGAGTTATAGTGCTCAATAGATATCCTTCTCCTTGATGTCGAGATTGCCTACCTTAACCATGTCCGATAGGCATGAGTGCTTGGTGATCATTACTTTCCTTGATTTAACTGGACTTTCTTTCTCTGATGACATCTTTTCTTGATATTTAGCTAGGTGTGCTTGTTCTGGCTAGGTCCTTGAATCTCGTCTACAAGCATGAATGCTTGGTAGAAATCTTTCATTGATGTCTAACCAGACGTGTTTGTGATGGTTAGACCCTTGAATCCTATCTGTAATTTGGGGTGCTCAACAGACATCTTTCATTGATGTCTATCTAGGCATGCCTGTTCTGGTAGATCCTTGAATCTCGTTTGCGAGCTTGAAAGCTCGGCAGACACTTTCCTTGATGTCTAGCCAGGCGTGTCTGCTCTGGCTAAACCCTTGAATTCCTTCTGCGAGTTAAATGCTCGACATACATCACTTTTTACCTTGATGTCTACTCAGGCGTACCCGCTTTAGATATACCCTTAAATCTCATCTGTGAGCATGAGTGCTCATCAGATATCACTTTTTAATCCCGATTGACGGGCTTGAGCACCAAGCCAGTCATCATTTTTTAATCCTGACTGACGGGCTAGAGCACTAAGCCAGTCATCACTTTTTAATCCTGACTGGCAAGCTCGGGCACCACGCCAGTCGTTTGTTTTTTATCCTGACTGGAAGGCTCGAGTACCACACCATTAATCACTTTTTAATCCTGACTGGTAGGCTAGAGCACCATGCCATTCATCACTTCTTAATCTCAACTGGAGGGCTCGAGCACCACATCAGTCATCTCTTTTTAATCCCGACTGGCGGGCTAAAGCCTCACGCCAATCATCACTTTTAATTCCTGACTGGCGGCCTCGAGCACCACGTTAATCATCACTTTTAAAACCCAACTGACGAGGGCTAGAGCACCACGCCAGTTATCACTATTTAATCCCCACTAGAGAGCTCGAGCACCACGCCATACATCACTTTTTAATCTCGACTGGCGGGCTAAAGCACCACCCTTGTCATCATTTTTTTAATCCCTATTGGCAGGCTCGAGCATCACACCAGTCATCACTTTGTAATCCAGACTAGCAAGATCGAGCACTACCGCAGTCATCACTTTTAAATCCTGACTCGTGAGCTAGAACATCATGCCAATCATCACTTTTTAATCATGCACGTCGCCAATTATCAATTTTTAATCATGACGGGCGGGCTAGAGTACCATATCAGTCATCACTTTTGAATCTCAACGCTGATCTTCACTTTTTAATCCCAATGGCGGGATAGAGTACCACGCCAGTTATTGCTTTTTAATCCTGATTGGCGGGCTCGAGCACTACGCCAGTCATCACTTTTTAATCCCGACTGACGGGCTAGAGTACCATACCATTCATCTCATTTTAATCCCGAGTGGCAGGCTCGAGCACTACGCCAGTCATCACTTTTAAATCCTCCGTCGCACGCCGTAGAAGAGTCAATTCTTAGAAACTTGTAGGATAGCCAGAAAAGCATTAGCAAATATTTCTACGAGATGTGCTATTTTTCCATAAAAGTATATTCGCTAAAAAATACCTTAAAAGAGGTTAATCCTATATATAAAAATTGTTTGAGTAGAAAAAGGATATCTCTTATTTGACCAATGTTGATGAATACATTCTTCATCGTTTGCTACATTGAGGTGGAGAGGTGAAAAGCCGAGCTTTTGTTTCCTGAGCTTTTTCCCATCATTTTCTTGTTTGGGCATTTCTCTTTCAGAGTTTCATCATTGCCTTAATGGTGGTACCCCTGACCTTCACATTCTGTTCGGGGGTAAGTGTCGACTTGTCCTGAGCCGTCCTTTCTAAGTATTCTAGTGGGAGGAAGATTGACCACCCCAGGCCTTCAGGTTCATCCCTGGGGTTATTCCTCAGGAAGCACGCCGGTTGCGAGCTCCTTTCCTATGGGCTTTCCACTTTATACAGGACTTAAGAGGAAGACACATGTGTACTTCATCGTGAACAGCCTGGTTCTATAAAAAATTGGAGCAAAGGCTCTTGTGACTGTCCTTAACCTCTCACTGGGGCTTCATCCTGACTTTTTTCACGAGCTCATGTACCAGTTTTGGCACAACCTTCATCCTTCCATTTCACCTTAATCAGGACGTGGGAGCCGGAAGTTTCCTTTCCCATATTCGTATTTCACTCGTGGGGAAGGATCTGTACATGGCTCTGTATTTCAACTAGGAATGTTTCCATGCCCATTTACCCATATAGAGAGATTTCTCCACGCCTAAGCTAGAGCTTCGAAAAGTTATTGGTGGACAAAAAAGGCACCAGGGAGTAGGGTGGAGAGTGACCCATCAATATTTTCCTCCATCTTCTACAGTTGCTCACATACTGACCTCGGAGGGTCTTTTAGGGGTCTTTTTCCTTCATTTCCTCTCTGACGACCTTGTTCTCCTCCTCTGTCCTCCTGAGATGACCCCAACCAGAACCTTGCAAAAAAAGAGTGCTTGGCCATGTGAGGCATGGTCTCTCTTTGATCCCTATTTTTTTCGAGGGGTGACATTTCCTCCAAGTCAGGGAGTCGCCTTACATTCTCTCGAATAGATTTCCACATGGTTTTATGGTGACTCAGCTAGCTAGCATTTGAGTCATGGGGGAGGACCATTCCCATGTAAGAGACCTCATCGATCTAAATGATAGCCAGCATGCCTTTCCTCATTTGTCATATAATCATTATGGCGGCAGAAATGTTCTTTCTCCACCGAGGGAAGTGGTGAGTCCTCCCTCTCATCCCAGATTTCATCGACATTGAGTGCCAAACTCATCCTTTCTTTGAGGGAGAGAAAGTGTTTCAAGGCTTTATAGTCATTCCCACAGACGAGATTAAAAACTTTCAACAATGTGTTGGAATTATGTCCATAAAGTAAGGTATAATAACTATTATGATTATTTAGTTATTTTTATGACATTTTGTATTACTGAATTTAATGAATGAGTGAAAGTTGGGTAAAAGTGGACTTTTTGGCTGACGATTTGGGTTGTTCATCGAGAATAAGAGTATCACCGATGAAAATTACCTCGTTGGTAATAGTCTTTACCAATGAAATTTAGATTTTGTCTTTACAAACTCCAAAAATATTGGCGCCCCATTTTGTGCGCTTGAAAAATTTGGGGTGTTATCCCATTTTTACCAAGGAATGTTTAGTTTCATTGTTATAAAGTAAAAATATACTGACAAAATTAGAAACACGTTGGTAAATGTCAAACTTTTACCAATGATACTTCAAATGCATCGGTAAAAGGGCTATAAACTTTTACTAATGATACGTTTACTGCAGGTGAAGTCTAGTTAAGATGTTGGAGTGACTCCATTAGAGTCCTCGGGCCCGGGTATAAGAAGCCACCCCGATGAAGGAAACTTTCAGAGGAAAAGAATCGACCTCACCTTGTCAGTGCCGAGGATGCTCAGGTTTCACATACCTGAGCACCTATAAAAGAGATTAGAGTTCATAAGGGGAGCTCAGATTGTACTGAGCGTAGGGCCATCATTGCCCATCAAATGTAACATCCTAGGTGGCACCTCCTCACAAAATGTTAGATAAGTCTTTGAACCATCACCTCAAAAGAACATCAACAATAAATGTTTATCGCTTGATGTCAAGGTCACCTCTCTTTCGTCCAATCAACGATAATCAAGACATGCTTCGTGTCTCGCAAAGCTTCTTCAACACGCATCCAAAAGGCTTCTTCGACATGCTTCCTCCCACCCAAAGACTTAAGGCAAAAATATTTTCACCAATCGATAGAAGAATTATGCATTCTCTCCCCGTTCCTCCCATTTTAGATTCCTCGTTTGTGTTTTACAGACTTTGAAGATACTACTAAGATCGGTTGGTTTTAAAAAAAATTGATTTGAACCACGAACGGTTCATGGGCGAAATATCAAAAATTTTTATTTAACTTACATAATCATATTAAATAATTTAAAACCAATTTTAGTTTGATCATGTATATACGATATTAAAACGAATAGATTAAGGGAGAATGATTTTTCACCTTTACTCTGTATCAGAGATTTTCTGAACTGGTGAAACTCCCGCGAGCGTTCTTCGTGGTCTTCAAGCTTTAAGATCAAAATCACGAACTTGATCTTCCATGAACGATTTGTGAATTAGTCCACCAACAACCAACGGTTAATTTCAGAAATATATCTCAGAAGAATTTTACGTAGAATTTGAGTGTGGGCTCTCAAAACGATTGAAGAAGAAAAATCAAATCTTCCTTCTTCAGATTAAATTTCGGCGGCAACAATAGTGAATGGAAAAAATGTTTTTCTCTTCTTTTTGTGTGTTGATACAACCACTATATCTTATCCTCATTATCTCTTTGCAATCATATTGCAGTTAGGTATTTATCAAAGGGTAATTTTTCGTATTTACAAATATACTCATATATTATAAAATTTCCAAACATTCTCCGAATCATCTATTATTGCTGAAAATTACATGATCGCCTAGAGTTTTAGTTGTATCAAAATTTATCAATCTAATTAATAAATATAATTGATCATTAACAATTAATTAAAAATTTATCAATCTAATTAATAAATATAATTGTTCATTAATAATTAATTAATTAATTAATTTTATTTAACTAATTATCTAATAATTAGAAAATAATAAATAATTAATTCAATACAATAATTATACTTAACTAATTTAAATGGAATCACCTATCACATATAGGTGTAGGAAATATGCCTTGACACCAAAACACATTTTGGTCCAACTTAGTTCATTTTTCTATTCCTGTTTTCTGAGCTATTTCTGAGATCGAATGGACCCATATGAATAAAACTTAGATTTCAAATACCCGGCAAATTTATGTCCATAAATTCTCGACCCATTTAATCCTGACATCGTACGACTCCACTATAAGTTTGATGCCAAATCAACTCTCGATTCATGCGCACTACATTTTCTATTGGTGTAAATAAACTCTATTTATTTTCACGGTCCATAAAATATTTTAACGTAATACCCATCGTGAATATTAGTAACAAGAGTGGAATATAAAATTATCATTTTACCCCTCTTGTTATTATTTTCTTAACTCATTTACTAATTGTGAATAAGAAAGACATTATAATGAATTGTCTCGTACAATTCACAAGTATTATTCAGTGACTCATTTCATCGAATACTTCACCAAGTTAATTTATTCACACCCATCAATAAAGAAAAATGTCATATTGTTGCTTTCACAATCTAACCACGAATTTCCGTATCAATGAGTCACGCAACTCCTACTTAATTAAATTACAATCTTAACAACCGAGGTATTGCCCGCCGATTCGAACTCACTCATTTTAAATATCAAAGATTGCACTAACCAAGTCAAGTTACGTATTCACCTCAGTATTAAGGTAATTATGAAAATACCCTTAAGGTGTATTAATTAAATTTAGAGTTAGGTAAATAGTTTTGGGCTCTAAACTAATTTGTTACCGATCTATTCAACATGTTCATAACATGTCTAGGTTAACCATTTAAGTCTCCACTCTTATGCCCCAAGACTGACATCCAACGGTTCAACCTAACAGTCCTAATCAGATTCGATTGTCTAGTCGATTATAAGACTGTGAATATCATTCTGAACTATTTCAGAAGAGTTCATCTGGAAATGTTTCGCTCTTCATTCTTCTCTCATTGTAAGTACATATTTGATATATAGATGGACCTCATATTTTTAATTCTTCATATATAAATCAGCGCAGCTTATTGTCTTGATGACTTGTTAAATAAGATCAGATAGCTTAATCATTCTTTAGTACTAAATGAGCTAGCTTAGAATTATTTTAACCAGTCTTAAGGAATGTGCTTCTTAGATGTTATGTAGTTATTCTTTTTGGTTATGCTCTTTGTTTGTAAATGTCTTATTTTTCTAGATTGTTTAAAAATCAGCAGTTATAATTATACTTTAAAAATAAGTCAACATAAGCAAGCAAACCACATGTTGCCTTGACATCTGTTTCTGAAGCTTCATAATTATATTTGGAGTCTTACTAGATCTTAATTCTTCTCTTACGATATTACTTTTCCTTTTTCTATGTAAAAATCAATATGTATTTATTATTTGAAACTATGATTTTTAGTGGACAATTTTTTAATAATTTTGAGCAATAAAATAAAAAGCTATGTGGTGTTATTACTTTTTTGATATTTTGTCAAAAATATTATTTTCAAAGTTTGTCAATGGCAAGAATAAATAATATAAAAAACTTATAATAAGAGGATGCTACGCATCATATAGCGTAAAAATGCTATGAAAAGTCTTTGACAATGTTTAAAAAATGCTATGGTAAGTTTTAATTATTAGTTTATAAATGCAATCATTTGTCTACCATATCATTGAAAAACGTTGTGGTAAGTTTGTCATAGCATTGGAAAAATACTATGGTAGGTCTGTCAAGCGTTGAAAAAATGTTACGGTAGATCTTTAACAACATTGAAAAAACGCTATGATAGGTCTACTATAGCGATGAAAAAATGCTATGGTAGGTCTACCATAGCGTTTAAAAAACCTATGATAGTATACCATAGCGTTTAAAAAATGCTATAAAAAGTGTTTTGATAGCGGCGAAAAACTCTATGGTAGAGTCAGACTTTTAATAACGGTGGCAACCATAGTGTTTAGAAAAGCGCTATGAAAATGCTACGATAGCATTTTTTGGCCGCTATTGTAGCATTTTTGTTGTAGTGTTTATTCCGCCACTTTTATATATTTGTAATCTTTACAATACAACCACATCTTGTTGCCTTGTCCTATTTTGACAAGAAACATCATTGAATGCTGGCTAAATGATTTTCATGAGTTATGTATAATCATATGGGTAAAAATTTGAAGTTGTATGTGCGTGGAAAAGAGGGATATCGATAATGTCAATATGTTTCATTATTCGTTTGACATTGAAGTGAAATTACCAGTCGCTTAGTGATGGTGGTCCTTTCTAAAGGACAAAAGGTAAGATCACTAATATAGGGAATGTCAATTGCTTGAATTCAACCCAATTGTTAGGCAAATTTACTAGGAAGGTAATATTCTTCGTAGACCATTATTGATTTTCTTTGTTCACTAACAAATCTCCTTATCACTAGATCCCTAGGGTAGATAATTATTGGCCACATTCATCTACTCAAATCAGAAGTCTTTTGATTGTGTAGTAATGTATTGGTCTAACATTGAGGTCCTAATGAGAAGGAATGAAAGTAAATAAAAATATCAATATTTCATATGATAAAAGAAATGGAAGAAATCTCAAACTACTTTATTCGGTTCGTAGCTCTGGCATATTTTTCTCCATGAGTGGAGAGGCCAAGGACTTTAAAATCTTCCTCCCCTAGTCTAATCTCATGGAAATATGCATAAAGCCAAAATGTGAGGAGCCAGGATTGATTGATTGATATATCCATACATATCACATAGCACATTAGATACAAATGAGCCATTAGAAGTGGAGCTAAACAAGGAGTTTACCCGATGCTAGAGAAGTTGCTTGCAAATACTTAATTGTGATCCTTCAGAAGTGATCCTTTAACAAGTGACATGAAGACAAACTATCAAAGTTAGTAAAGAATAAATGAACAATACTCTCAATCGTTAGGCAGTCCTTCCTTTTCACTTACTTTCACTACCGTGAGTCATCATTTCCACCCATTCTTACCACTAGACCAGAAGTAGTTGTGGATCTGTATCAGTAAATTCTAGCAGTGGAAAAAAGAGTAAAAATCTTTTACTCATTAGGCAGTTGGTCCTCGAAGCCAGGGCCATGCACGACAGTGACTAGTTGAAAATTATTAAGTTAAACCCTATTTTGATCATATGTTAAATGCCCATACTCATTAAAAGCTGATATTCTACAATGACCATAGAATCTCTCAATAACAATAGAGGAGGATGCCATCAAAACTTAAGCTTTTGGTAGCAAAGACATGCTGGAAGAGCTTTGAAATTTTAGTCTCCCCTAACAGACGCAATGACAACTTGATGGGTAAGGAAATCACAATACGTTATGATGTAGTCGAAACCTCGAAGAAAACCTAATAATATCAAACACTGTTAAGTCGTGCACGATTACCAGTAATTAGATATTCTAAAACCTGTTGACACTACTACAATTATGTGTAGTTATAGCACAACCACCACATTTTGGTCCAAAATGCAATAAGAAACTAAAAAGCGTGGAGTGAAATTTTTTCACTATGCCTTAAACCCGCATCTTTCTTACCAAATGAAAATTTCCCCCAAATTTGCGCCTCTCTTTTAGTATAGTAGTTCTCCCTTTCACTTGATCTTGAAGTTCCAAAACCATCTCTCTCGAAGCTCACCAACGAGCTCTTTCACAATAGCTCTCTCTCTCTCTCTATCTCAAAGCTCACGAATGAGCTTTCTCCAAGATCGCTCTCGAGAACATCTCTTTCTCATCTCTCTCAGTCTCTCAGCTCTCTCTCGTGAAGTCTTTCATAGATCTCTCAGCTTCGTCGTAGTTTTCTTTCACGGAAGAAAGCTCTCCCTCATAACTCTCACTCTCTCAGCTCTCTCCTACTTTGATTTTGCAGCTCAGAGTAGAGGTAAGTGTCATTCTCAAATTCTTGTCTAATTTTTGTGATTTTTCCTGATTTTTGTGATTTTTAGTTTGATATGAGTTGAATAAGGTATGTGTTCTTAATTTTTGGGCATGCAGTAAGTTTTGAAATTAAAACTCCTAATTTCTTGTCTGTCTTCCCCTACTTCTACATAACAAACGATATTCCTCATTTTGCTAATCATAAGCTTGACACATAGCATACCGATTCGTTTCCTTAGTTTTTCTTTCTGGCAAAAATCAAAACCAAATACTTGCAGAGTATTTTTCCTACAAAGCTCAGCTTTAAGTTCGTGTTTCAGCAAAACTTCAGTCAATGGAGTCTTGGAAAGAAATTCGAACAAAAGCAAATCATTAAACAGAAAGAAAAGATAAAAAATTATTAAGCCTCCTTTGGAATAATAAATCAAAACTATGAATATTTTATATTCTTTTATTAGTAAAATTACCTCTAACTATGAATATTGTATATTCTTTTATCAGTAAACTTACCTCTTGGACACCAACATTATGACTTTCTCCTCAATAGTTGAAGCATCGATTATTCCAAGATCAGATAATAAAGAAAATGTTGCAATAGAGTTAATCGTCATTACTCGTGCATTAGGAAATACAACTCTAGTTTTCCACTTTGTTAAATTATAGAGGCGCTTGTGTAAATTGTTATAGATTTTAACAATCTCATGAAAGTTGCCTCATTCTGTAGCTTTTAGGATCTCTTTCAGCTATTATTTAATAAAATCAAAGATCATATATATATGAAAACTTATCGTGACTGAATTATTGCTTTTCACTTTTTAGTTTGTAATTGTCTCTCTATCTAGTTAGGGTCTTCTTATCTTTGTAGGGTACAATTTCTTTAGAAGAGGTGAAGGCAACAAGGAAGAGGCTCTTCTCCATTCTTCTAAAGCATCATTTTGTAGTGTGTGTGTGTGTATATATTTATATTCTACTTTTTGTAGATATTTGTTTGGCTGCTCTGATTTTAGTTTCCTACTCCCTTTAACTCCGCATGTTCTTGTGGAACTATGTATCATGGGTTTTGTATGGATCGGTATGTACTCTTTTCATCTTTTAAAATTTCTTTGATTTCATTATAAGATGCAAAAAATGATTTTGTAATGGAAAGTGAATTATAGAAATCCATGAACATTTCTGAGGATATTGTTGTAAATGTAGATTAGAGATAATTATCCCCTATGATAGTTAGGGGATAAAAGTGCAAAATTTGAGAAAAATGGTTATGGATTTGAATCTTTTTGTAGCGTGCAGCTCTCTCTCTCTCTCTCACATCTCTTTGTCTTTCAGCTCTGTGTTGCGGCTACGTTTTCCAGCACTTCCCTGATCAAGTTCTCAAGCTAAAGCAGCTCACCATTCTTACACTATTAGAGACAAATAAGTTATCCATCCTCTCCTAAGACTGTTTCTTTATCCATTTCGATCTCTTGACTACTTTAGTCAACCTCCCTTAGAGTTCATCATTTTGTTTGGTTTCACTTATGACATGTGACAGTGTAAACATTCTAGTTCTTGTTGTAATTAAGATTTTGAAAATCTTGGTTAAGGAAGTAATTATGGTCTATTTCATATAGTAGAAAATGTTCTATAATACTCTTATGTTTGGATAACTTGAAGACCAAATCCATATATCAGTTGACAGTTAATCTAATCCAAACTGTGTTGATGCCACTGAGCAATAGGCCAATAGCCTTATATTTTGTAGGGTTATATTCTTCTTCTAAGGTCCACATAGTAGCAACTATGATTACAAATTTTCATGAATATGTTCAGCTATAATTTAATTTGGTATTCTGTTTCCTTGTTGTATATAATTTCCCACCTCTTTTTTATTGCCTTCCTTTCCATTTTCATATGGAACTCACATGGTTATTGTAAATTGTATACGTAATAAAAGATTCTTGGTTGAACATAGTTTGTAATAGTTTATGTTTCTACCCTAGTTTAAAGAGCTTAGTGGGCTTTGTAGATGGTGTGTGAAATATGAATTGTAGGATCTAGCTATGATTGATTTACATTTCTTAGCCAAATTAATTTTAAATTTTGAATATTTGTTTATTTTCTTCTTTGTTGTTTGCTATACTTGATGTTTTGTTTTTCATTTGCCAGAAAGTTCAACATGAATTGTTAGTTGTCGATGCTACTCAAATGCTTGAGAAAGAGCATTCAGGATGCCAGGCATTGGTTAGAGATGACAAGGTACTTGACTTGCCATGAATTTGGGACAAATTACGGACTAGGTATATGCTAAAATCCTATCAAGCGCATCCTTGTATTTTTCTTGGATGTGGTATTGGTCAATGTGGTATTATTCATTTTCTGGTTTCTCATTAGTTTTAGGTAAGTTCTTATATGTTAGTTTTCCACTTGCTCTTTTCCTATTTTGTACAATTACCTACATCTCTGCTTTTACGTCCCAAGTGCTTGTATCGCTCATCACAAGCAAGGACTTGAATGCGTTTCCTTTTACAGTAATAAGGGCCTGGTTACCAGGAGTATCTCAATATCTGGCTTTGATTATCTGGTACCATTACGTCATGACAGTCTCCTTTAAATCAATGATATAGAGTGGACCTTAATGTTCACTGCATAGTTTCTTCTCATAACTTGTTGCTTGTTGATTTAGAATGATTAGCACGAATATCTCAATATTTGGCTTTACCCCTTTTCATCAAAGGTTTACGGAGCATTGCAGTTTAACGGATCCATAGGTGTCAATAAATACTGATAGTGGTTCAAGTATACCAATAGCATAAGACACTTGCAATTCTTGGTGGGATTATGTTATAGACACAATTGCAATTATTGGACTGATTTTTGTTTATTGAAGTGTTGAACATGTCTAGGATTATTTACCTTTTTTGCTACTATTTTAGGTGTTTAATGATTGGAATTTATTAATATCGTAAATAAGATTAGCTAGCCTAATCATTCTTTTAGTACTAAATGAGCTAGCTTAGAATTATTTTAACTAGTCTTAAAGAATGTGCTTCTCAGATGTTTTGTAGTTATTCTTTGTTCTGCCCTTTACTTGTAAATGTCTCATAGGGAGCAAAATGATTGAATTGAGGGAGCAAAAGTTGGATTGGATTTTTGGGGTGGGGAGCAAAAGCTCGTAGATGAGTGTTGAGTGTTGATCTGTTCTTATACCTTAGGTTTATTAATCATTGATTTTCTTGTGTTATTAATCATTAATAATTATTTTACTCAATTTATTTCTCTTTAGCCATATTATACTGAATAGTACATTGTCCACACTATTTTTTAGATTCAGTTTGTATAAATGAATTCCTTATTTTTTTAGATTGTTTAAAAATCTGCAGTTATAATTATATTTCAAAACAAAGTCAACAGAAGCAAGTAAGCCACATGTTGCATTGGCATCGGTTTCAGAAGCTTCATAATTAGATTTGGAGTCTTACTAGATTTTAATCCTTCTCTTAGGATATTACTTTTGCTTGTTCTATGTAAACATCAATACGTATTTGTCATTTGATACTATGATTTTTAGCGGATAATAGTTTGTAACAATTTGAGTAATAAGATAAAAGGTTATGTAATGTTATTTTTGTTTTATATTTTGTCAAAAATATTATTTTTTAAGTTTGTACAATGGCAAGAATAAGTAATACACAAAAACTTATAAAAACAAGATGTTGCACATCATATAGTATTAAAATGCTATGAAAGTTTTTACTATTAGTATATAAATGCTATCATTTTTCTACCAGAGCATTGGAAAAACGCTATGGTAAGTCTGTCATAGGATTAGAAAAATGCTATGGTAAGTTTGTCAAGCGTTGAAAAAATGCTACGGAAGATCTTTAATAACTTTGAAAAAACACTAGACATGTTCAACATTAAAAATGCTATAAAAAGTGTTTTGATAACGGCGAAAAAATGCTATGGTAGGGTCGGGACTTTTAATAACGCTTGCAAACATAGGGTTTAGAAAAATGCTATGAAAATGCTACGATAGCATTTTTTGCCCGCTTATCGTAGCGTGTTTTTGTTGTAGTGTGAATCCTGAGATTATCAGGATTTAGGCATCAATTTTGATAAATAACGAAATACTAAAAATTAGAATTATAGAGAGAAAACGTCTCAAACAAATTTCATAAGTTACCGCAAAAGGCCTAAACAAAAGGTATTTAAACTGTCTCATAAAACCTTAAACATAAAAGAAAGGTAAAATTATGAAAATGTCCAAAACTTGTGAACATAGCTTCTAGGCCTTCGAAAGTGCTTAAAACAATATTTTTTTTGGGTTTGAATTTAGACCATATAGAGTAATCACGTTACATATGTAGATCTCTGAATGAGTTTCGATTTGATATCTTACAGGCCCCGTGAGTCAAACTGAATCAAAAGTTATAGCTTCCGGAATGTCGACTGCGCGTGTGACTATCGATTCGCTCTAAAAACTCTAACGCTACACCGTCTGCATCTAGTTCAAAACCCTAACAATGTCTTTGCATTGAACTTAAACTCCAAACCAAGTGTACGAATAGTTTGAATGTACAACGTTGGTAATTCTAACACCATAAACATAAACAATGTCTGCGTACTACAACTTAAACACATAAAATTTTGGAAAGAACTAAACTAATTTGACTCAAAACATATATTTAAACAAGAGCCATAGTCTAGTCATACATAAAGGATTCATGTTTTAAAATTTCCTAGTTGTTGGTAAGTTGGGGAAATTGTTTTCAAACAGGCCGACCTAGTCAATGCTAGGTACCTTCCCTATTAGAGCTCCATCAAGGAGTCAAGACCAATTATTGAACGGTAAGATGGGTCTTGGATGCGTCAAATAAAATTAAAGAAATTCCAATTAGTCATGTTGAGATCTGATCATACAGTCCATGAATGCACTTCATATAGCTCAAGGGAATGGCAGCGTTGAGAACCCATTATCTATTATCTTTAGTCGGTTAGGTTGAACAATGTCATAGAGAACCCAAAATAGACCTTGGTATTTTTCACGGATGCTTATCTTCTTCTACATTTTAACCTGTAACTAAGTAATGGATCATCAGAAAAGTCATCGGATGGATAAAGCACCAATAGTTGCTCTGACTAAAGATGACCACGTGAGATGCCGCTTCTAAAACTTCAAGTACGATTTGGGAGATGTCACTGCTGAAAAAGTAGGTACAAGTTCAGATGTCCCATCACGCTCATGTCCACTAACCCATTTTGCTTCCTCATCAGAGGTGGTAGGGCATGCGAAGATTGAACTTGAACGAGTAGTTACCAAGAAGAAGAAAAGGATGTATTCCATGCGGGGTTCAGAACTAATGTCTCTGAGCAGAGCAAAACTCTTTGATGCACTAGTGGAGAAGCAGTAGACATGTTCCCGTTTATTCATGTTTCATACTTGTTTTGTAGTTTTTAATTACCACTATGTCCTTCATCTCTCAAAATATGATTTGTGTTGCTGTTGCATTGGTTCATGCATCTCGTTGGGAGAATGAGGTCATCGTTGCCATTCACATGTCTACTGCTCTAGAGAGCAGATATGAAGAATTAAGGGGATTTCACCAGGTTATTCTCAAGACACTTGCGAAGCTGTATGAAACTATAAAGCAGTTGAATTATGTTAGAGAGGAGAGATTTGGCTTTTGTATAGAGGTAGAGAGAACGAAGGAGGAACTCTCCAAATGTTGATAGACCAAGGCAGATTTCTCCCATGGTGTTATCAAATTATACGAGGTAAAAGGCTTTTAGCAATCTTCTGTGGGTTGAATACATTCAAGGATATAACATCCCCACTAAAGGGAAGAAAGATTTGTAATTTTGTTTCATTTTTTGTAGTTTGTCTGTTTTCATTTATGCTCTCGTTGTTTCTATTATTTTCTTTATCTCCGGCAACGTTTTGTGTCATGCACAGTTATGTTGCTCACATTAATTTAATGTTTTAAGAAATATTTGTTATGTTCATTTAAAATCAGTTGTAGTTTCTATTCGTTTAGCATTCTCTGGACACATTCTATTTTTTGGGCTTTTTATATTTGACGACTTATGCTAAGGTTTAAATAAAATGCGTACTTAGGCAATATAACTTTGATAGTTCGTTGTTGCCTGAATAGTCTTAATTTTATGACCATCAACTGGCCACCGATACGTAAGAATGATTAGTCTTAACTTTACATCACCGTACGTATTCGTATTCAATTAGGTGTTTTCACGTGTTACTGTGGGGCTAAATTTGTGTAGGATATAATTCCTGATTACATGCTATTTAAAAAAATGATACAAGAAAATCCAAGACAATGGCAATAAAAACATTTGAAGCTTTATGGGCTTATAAAACATCTAAGCGATCAAGTTTTGGGGTGTCGCCTTAACACTCTTAACTTATGGGCACGACTGGGTGTACCTATAGAAAATCATTTAGCACCCTAACACTTTCTGCAAAGTATGATGTTCGAGTTAGATGAACTTGATGAAATTCATGCATAGACATTATATTCCACACATAAACACAAGAAAATAGTTGCAAAATTTATTTGAATAGAGGGTAAGAAGAGAAAACTTTGATGATAATGATTTAGTATGGAAGACATTTCACCTTAAAATTTGTAATGGCTACATACATAGGAAAAAATTAAATGGCATATACTTAAACAATTATCATCCATTAGTTTAAATAACAAACGAAGGTAGAGTAGTAGAGGATCATCATAAGTAGTGTCCAAGGACTAAAATACAATCACAGTTCTTGCATGCTCAATTGAAAAATTCTTCAATACAAGGGAGATTGCTTCAATATCTTCTCGAGTGGATGAAAGTTGAATAGCTGCAAGATGAGGGTGTTCTTTCTCACCAGTGGTGGTAGTCTCATCTTTCAATGCAACCATCTAGTTTTCAAGAGACATTAAAATTCGAGTCAATTTCCTGTAACCGTGTTAATAGTTTCTCTGTTTCATTTAATAAATATGCCTTTACCAAAGTAAGGTGCTGGTGACTTGACTTTTAATGCACTAGAGTTTTCAGAATAATGGCATCGTTTAAAAGAGTTTCATTGTCTACGGGAAGCAAGTGAAACATGCTATTGGAGGCATTAAACTAGTATTTGGCATTGACGATGCGATTAGCACCTTTATGATGATGTTTAGAGGATAAAAATAGGTGATTCGTCTATTAGGTATAGTGATTAGGTTTTAGGAGTTCACCAAATACGTAGTGTTGTACAACAAATTCTTCAGGAGTTCACCAAAATTTAAAAATTTATTTTTTGGGTGAATTCCAACACGTATTTGGTAAACCTCTATGAGAATTATTATTTTGTACGTATTTAGTGAAATCTAGTATGTATTTGGTGAACCCCTCCAAGAATTATTATTGTATACATGTTTGGTGAATCTTAGTACATGATTGGTGAGTCCTAGTACGTATTTGGTAAACCCCTTCAAGAATTATTAATTTGTATGTATTTGGTGAACCCCACTACGTAATTGGTGAATCCTAGTACGTAATTAGTGAACCCCTCCAAAAATTATTCTTTTGTACGTATTTGGTGAAACCCACTATGTAATTTATGAACCCCAATACGTAATTGGTGAACCCCTCCAAGAATTATTCTTTTATACGTAATTGGTGAACTCCATTACGTAATTGATAAACCCCAATACGTAATTGGTGAACCCCTCCAAAAATTATTATTTTGTACGTATTTGGTGAATCTCACTATGTAATTGGTAAACCCCACTATGTAATTGGTAAACCTCACTATGTAATTGGTGAACCCCAGTACGTAATTGATGGACCCCTCCAAGAATTATTCTTTTGTAC
Organism: Datisca glomerata; assembly: GCA_003255025.1. NCBI lineage: Eukaryota > Viridiplantae > Streptophyta > Magnoliopsida > Cucurbitales > Datiscaceae > Datisca > Datisca glomerata. The sequence continues at coordinate 17,099 of QANY01012330.1, forward strand.
GTCTTTCGTGAACCCCATCACGTAAGTGGTGAACCCCTCCAAGAATTGTACTTTTGTACATATTTGGTGAACCCCAATATGTAATTGGTGAACTACACTACGTAATTGGTGAACTCCAGTACGTAATTGGTGAATTCCTCCAAGAATTATTCTTTTGTATGTATTCGGTGAGCCCACTACGTAATTGGTGAACCCCACTATGTAATTGGTGAATCCCTCTAAGAATTCTTCTTTTGTATGTATTCTGTAAACCCCAACATGTAATTGGTGAACCCTAGTACGTAATTGGTGATCCCCTCCACGAATTATTATTTTGTTCGTATTTGGTGAACCGCACTACGTAATTGGTGAACCTCACTATGTAATTGGTGAACCTCACTACGTAATTGGTGAACCCCTCCAAGATTTCTTCTTTTGTACATATTTGGTGAACTCCAATACGTAGTTGGTGAACTCCAGTACGTAATTAGTGAACTCCAGTACGTAATTGGTGAACCCCTCCAAGAATTATTCTTTTGTACGCATTTGATAATTTCCAGTACGTAATTGGTGAACCCCTCCAAGAATTCTTCTTTTGTACATATTTGGTGAACCACAGTCTGTAATTGGTGAACCCTAGTACGTATTTGGTGAACCGCTCCAAGAATTATTATTTTGTACGTATTTGATGAATCCACTATGTAATTGGTGAACCCTAGTATGAATTTGATGAACTCCAGTACGTATTTGGTGAACTCAAAAAATCTTAAAAAAATTAAAACCTGCTACTGGTTGAATTTTGTGTGACTCAAATTAATCCAAATACAATCTGAGGACCACAATAGTCCAACATCTATGCCTGAATTTTTTGAAGGCATGATCAAAATTTCCGACATTATTTAGTGAGAAACTCTTATCACTGGCCACAATAAGCTAGTACAGTAAAACGCAAATTAGTAGAAACACAATAAACTAAAATAATACTAAAATATTTCAAATAATAGGAATTTCTGCATAATGTGGGAAAATGGCAACGTTTTGGCACCTATAGAATATGACAATTCTAAACATTTGTCAAAGTTATTCGTTTTTAGTTTTACTATAATTTTTTGTGTTGTTGGTCTGTTGCAAGGATTTTTTTATCAATTTTTGTAGCTGAATTGGTTATTGACGGGTCGTGTAAGCCTCGTGTAGGCGACACGAGATTCGTATAACTCTAGTTTACACTACACGAGCACTACATGGGGGTCGTGTAAGCCTAGTGTAGGCTACACAAGAACTACATGAGGGTCGTGTAGGCTACACGTCGTGTATCCTTTGTGTAGCCTACACGAGCATCATGTACATTTTCTAATTTTATGTTTGCCTTGAATATTCTGCAGGCTATGGCTTCATCAAACTATTGGCTTTGATCTGAATTTGAGATTTGTACACTTAATTTTTTCAAACATTAAGTTTTTTGAAAAAATTAAAATTGTATTCTTATTTTTTGATATCATCTTTTTTATTAATAATTATTGTCTTCTATCAGGAGATAGAAGAATAACGTCATTTGTATTTACTCTCAGATGATGTGCATGATTACAAGAAAATCATATCTTGCAATTACTGTAATTCAAAGTTACCTTCATTCTCATTCAATACACTTACAATTTTTAAGGGAGACTAATCGAGCAATTAAATCGATTGATGCCACATGTTTAGAAGTAGGTTAATGCTACTTTCAGTACAACCCGCGTCACTAGGACTATCTGAGACGTCTAGCATTGTTGACCCGACAACGTCTACCATAGTTGTCTAATAAGAGTCTGAAAGTACTTCACATTAGTCTTTAGTATGAAAGTCTTAACACAGTAAGACATTTTGGTATTTGGATAATGCAATTATCACTATTTTCATGTTCCGTGACAAAAGTTTCAGCACCTATATCCAAAAAGATTAAAACATAATATATACCAAAGCGCCTAACTACAGCTCAACAAATTAAGTTAACAACTAGTTCAAAAAATTTAAGTCTGGTGATATAGGCAGAAAGAAGATAATTAAATCGATGAACCAAGTTTAAGTTTGAAACTTTATTAGTTATTTGTTTTAATTTCATAGGATTTATTGTGGGTTCATGTGAGTTTATTTAGTCTCAATGTGACGGTTAGTTAACGGTGAAAACAAATATTGATTGATACATAGATAAAAAATGTCTAAAATGCCAACCATATTAAAAAGTTATTTTTTTACATTAATAGTCAGGATTGGCATTGAAGACTGCAATCTTGGTTTTGAAGACTTCAAGAAGCCACCTGAAACCACTCATTACATGAAACCACTCAATCTTGAAGTCGTCAATATTGATCTTGAAGACTTTACAATTTATCTTAAAATTATCATGTCTAAATTATCCAACGTCATCAATACAAACAATTTATCCAAAAAGTATATGTATGAAATATCAATAAAACAAATTAATACGACCACAGAATCTATTACCATCCTAATATGAAACTCTGACATCGCTTATCTGAAACATTAGCAATATTTATACTATATATAAGGGCTTCAACGAATTCTAAATCATCAAATATGTATGACATCAATATAGTTTAATCAAATATAGTGTATGCATTACTCCCCTATTATCCTGCAGTGGGACATTGACAATGTTATATATGGACATATATATGTCCATGTCTTCTTTATTTGAGCAACCTTTTTGTCTTCATAGTAGTTCATGTCATGAAGGAGACGTGGGACTATGGTACGGTCGCATCAGATTTACATATGTTGCTCGTTGATGTGCCATGTTCAAAGAGTTATATAATCAAATAATTAAACTAATGATTCAAGTCCAGTTCGGTAGTGGTCTAAGACTATTGTTAATGTTCATCTGAAATATCACATGGGCATTGATAATTAGGAACAAATATTGGGCTTTTATAAAACAAGTAACATGCCTGCAAGTTGTGTGTTAGAATACGTACTTTGACAGATTTCAACCAATCTCTTCCATAATTTGGTGCAGCACCAACTACATTATATCATGGAATATATCTAAATTGAATACATACCTGTATGGGTTAGCAACAAATATTTCCATTTGTACGGCTAAGTTTCCATGTAATTTGAGAGGAACATGCATATTTCAATGAAAAACTATAAAATTTTATCTGCAAGTACTGAAAGTTAACAAATCTTAGATCCTTCAAGATTACTCATGAAGACTTAACAGCTGCATTTGAAGACTTTAAAATCGATCAGAAGACTATAAGAATCAACTTGAAGACTACAATGAAGTAATAGATGTATAGAGATACATATATATACACGTTCGAAGAGCACTGTGTTCTTGAAGTCTTCAACATCAATTTTGATAACTTAAAAATTTAGCTTGAAGCCTTCAAGGAAACTTACAAAGCTGTAAATCTGCAATGACTTCTCTAATTTTTGGGTTGTTTTCCATCAAGTCTCTTTAAAGCAGCTCAAGAATGCATTGATATGCTGAAAGTAAGAAAGGAAACATATTTAAAATGTTATATAAAATTACTAATTTCCAAAAACTTATTATACAAAAGTACTTGCGTCCACTCAAGCCACCCTGATGATGTAACTAACTTTTAGAACCACGAATAATCACCACACAAAAGTTAACATCTACTCTCTATTCCTAAAGAAGTAATGAATTCAATACAAGACCGCATCACTAAAACAATCTTATGATGATACTAGTCGAATACATCAAGTACATCAAACAGATCTTATCTTGCGTCGAGTGACTTGTAAAAAGAATCAAAAGCGGCTTGATCCTCTATTGGCAAGTCTTTTGTTGGCTTAAATGTTTTAAATCTTGTGTGACTTCTCCTCTACTTTCTTAGTTTGCTTTGGTTTTCTATCTTTGGTTACCCAATTACATGAATCATAAAGACGACTTCTCTTTCGTTGTCACTTTGCTCATTCATGAGGGACTTCAAAAACATAGAGAAAATCATGGCATGTTTAGGACTTTATTTATATCAATTAAATCCATATCATCCAACCCATCAGGCTTATTTTTCCCTTCATCACCTTCTCTAGTGACATTGTGTGAGGATGGATATCTTTCTCTTCACTTTATTTCTCATATCTCTCTTTGTCCTCCTCCTCAATCACTTTTTCTTGCACATCCTCTTTCTCTTCATTTTCTTCTTCACCACCATATTCTCTTCAAATTTTTTCTCGTAAGTCTCTGTTTCAGTATCTTCAATCAGTCTCTTTTTCTTTCACCTCATCTTTCTCTTCAATCTTATTAAACTCTTTTTGGCACTCTCGCTTTCTCTCCTTTGGCATTCCTCTTCACTCTCTCATTCTTTCAATTCACTCCCTGTCTCTATAATTTCATTCCCAAATCCAGCATCTTCCTTGAGTTTTCCTTATCCCCAGGAGTATGAGCACAAAAATGTAATCATCCCAGGGGTTGTCACCTCAACAAGAAACATATTTGGGAAAGCGTAAATGAAATCTCTTCTTATATTAAATTCAGTTTATTATGAATTTCAATAAATTTAATCCTTATCGAATTTCACCATTCTTAAAGAAGTATTCCCCTTCCTCCTTCATCTCAGAATCAAGTTCCTTCTCTCTGATTTTATCCAATTTTATCCTTTGGATTTTTCCACCTCCTTGGGAATTTCTTCATAGTTCATCAAAGCTTTCCAATACAATGTTTTTGGCCTCCGCATCCATCAGATTTTACATCGAAAGGACTGTCAACTGAAAGTTCATGTGATACATATGTCAAAATAGAAAATATCAATCTTGATGACTTCAAGATCAATCCTAAAGGCTTCAAGATTAATTTTGAAGATTACATATCAATTCTAAAGACTTCAAGATTAATCTTGAAAGCTCTAGGATCAAACTTGAAGACTTCGGGTTTAATCATGAAGACTCCAATATTAGACTTGAAACTTCAAGATCATACTTGAAGAAATCAAGATTGATCCTAAAGACTTCAAGTTTCATTTTGAGAAAGTCAAGATCAAACATGCATCAATATTACAAAGTACTTCAATTACAAAGTTGAAGTCTTCAAGTATTGTCTTGAAGACGTCAAGAAATCTCGTGTAGACTTCAAGATCAAACTTGAAGACATCAAGTAAAGCATTGAAGATTTCAATATAAATCATGATGACTTCAAGGGCATAATATTAAAAATGATAAGTACTTCAAATCCAAACATTAAGTCTTTAAGTGTAGACTTTAAGACTTCAATTGTTGGGCATAGTGCCCTCAAAACATGTGTAAAGATATTTTATTTAAAAATTAATAAAAGCGTATTTTTAATATAATTGTATTAACTGAATTATTATTGAATAATTAATATAAATATCTAAAAATTTCAAATTCATTAATGAGGACTATGATCTTGTATTAGTACAAGAGCATTAAGATCATAGATAATAAATAAAATAGTCGTAACATTTTAGTATGGAATCTTTAATGAATGGTTGCTAGTATAGTTCGCTAAGCATTTTGAATGCATGTGATCAAGATTCGGATCGCTGATGTGGATAGACATCTTAGTGAATGTACTTTATATGATTAGAATGTTGGATCAGGTTTTAAAATTTGAAAACAAAATCATGAACCACGAACGGTTCATGGACGGAATATCAAAAAAATTTACATCAACCAATTTAATCATAGTAAATATTAAAACCATACATCTGATTATATATACAAAGTTAAACATATTCAATAGAGGTAGAAATAATTTTATACCTTTCTTGTATCCCAGAAACTTTGATTTGGTGGAATCCTATTATTCGTCTTACATTCTTCGTTCTTCGTATAACTCAAGTCAGTCTTCACACCAACAACCACTCGTAGGATTCAAAAGTATATCTCGCAAGGACATCGTTAGGAACTAGCGTGGGCTATCAAAATAACTGAGGATGAAAAATCACAATTTTCTCTTCCTCTGGTGATTTCAGCGGCAACAGTAGGAGGGGGAGAGAGAAACTGTTTTCTACTCTGTGTGACTAGAGTTGTGTCAATACATTTATATTAGGAAACCCTAATGCCATCACGTAAATATATATAATTTTGGAATTTTCACATATACTCCATATATGTGTAATTTTTTAAATTCACCGCCATAATCTATAATACCAAAAATTACATCTCTCATTGAAGTCAATATTGTACCCAAATTCATCAATCCAAAATTGATAAATTAAATTGATCTTCATCAATTAACTATCTAATTTCTCTTATTTACTTATTATGTAATAATTAGAAAAGAATAAATTAATTAATTTGAACATCAGTTAATCTTCACTAATTAAATGACAACACCCATCACATGTGGATTCAGAAAATACACCTTGGCTCAAAACATATTTTGGTCCAACTGATATTGTTTCTCCTATACCTGTTCTCGTGAGCTACTTCTTAGACTGAATGGACCCACATGACAAAAGCGATAGGATTTAAATACCCGAAGAATTTATCTCTATAAATTTTTGACCTATTGAATCCTAATATCGTACGACTCCACTATATGTTCGATGCCGAACCAACTTTTGATTCATGCGCGCTATATCTTTTTTTGGTACAAATAAACACTTTTATTTCACAGTCCACATATTATTTTAACATATTATCCTTCGTGAATATAAGTAACAAGAGCATGATATAAAATTATCATTCTACCCTTCTTGTTATTATTTGCTTAATTCTTTTATTGACTTTGAATAAGAAAGACATGATAGTGAATTGTCTTATATAATTCTCTATGTCTTATTTAATGATACATTTCATCGAGTACCTAGCCAGGGTAATTTATTCACATACCCATCAATAAAGCATAAGGTGATATTGTTGCATTTTGTAATCTAACCACAAATTTCTATATCTGTGAATCATGTAACTTCAACATAGTTGAATAATGCTCCCAATAGTCGAGATATTGTCTGGTAATTCGAACTCAATCCTTTGACGTATCAAACATCATAACTAACTAGGTCAAGTTTTGTTTTCACCTCAGGATTAAGGTAATTATGAAAATATCCTTAAGGTATAACAATTAGATTTAGAGATAGATAAATAGTTTTACTCCAAACTAATTTGTTACCGGTCTATTTAACATGATCCACAATATGTCTAGGTCAACTGTTAGAGTCCCCACTCCCATGCCCCAAGACAGGCATCTATGGTTCAACCTAACAATCTTAATGATAGTCGATTGCCCAGTCGATCCTAAAACTGTGAATAACGTTTTGAACTATTTTAAAAGAGTTTGTCTGGAAGACCCTTCAGTCTTTACTCTTCTTAGTTTGACAATAGTTCCAGGACTTGAGTAAATTATAAACAGACTTTAATTGATAGAAAAAATTTCATTCATTCATTAAGTTCAATAATACAAATGTTAAAGAAATAACTAAATACTCACAAATAGTTATTACACCCTACTTTATGAACATAATTCCAACAATCTTCTACATGAACTAAAGTAAGCGTGTACAATCTCGTAATCCCATGCCCACAAGATGACCATCAAAGACTTTACTCTTAAAGTCTTCATGAATGGATCTGTCAGGATGTTGACCGTCGATATGTGTGTTATTACAACATCTCCACATTGAACAATCTCTCTAATTATGTGATACTTACACTCTATGTGCTTGGATATTTTATGGCTCCTTGGTTCCTTCGAGTTTACTACATCCCCACTGTTATCGCAATAAAATGTCATGTGCTTGTCAGCTTCTAGAATAACTTCTAAAGTCTTCAATAACTTTCTAAGCCACACAACCTCGTTAGCAGCTTCACTAGCTGCCACATATTCATCTTCTATGGTTATATCAGCAATGTAAGATTGCCTGATACTTCTCCATATAAGTGCTACACCGTTCAGGATGAACACCGATCATGAAGTGGACCTCCTAGAATCCATGTCTGCTTGAAAATCAGAATTAGTAAACCCTGTCATATTCAGGTAAGCACCTGAATAAACAAGCTTGTAGTTCCTTGTTATCCTAAGATACTTAAGGATATGCTCGACGACATTCCAATGCTTGATTCAAGGATTAGATTGGAAATGACTCACCACGCCCACGACATAGCAAATGTCTGCCCTAGTGCAAAGCATCGCATACACGAGACTTCCTACAGCTGAGGCATAGGGAATCTTTCTCATGTCTCCCTCTTCATGAGGAGTTTTGGAAGAGTGCTCCTTAGAGAGGCTAACTCCATGCCTGGAAGGAAGATATCCCTTCGTGGAGTCTTGCACACAAAAGTAATCCATCACCTAATCAATATAAGATGCTTAAGACAATGTCAATTGTCTATTCTTCTGATCCTGAAAGATCTGAATACCTAGGACAAAAGCAGCTTCTCGAAGATTCTTCATATCAAATTTATTTGCAAGCCAAATCTTGACATCAGATAATTTTCCTACATCATTCCCAATGAGTAGAATATCATCTACGTACAAGACTAGAAAAACCTCTTTCCTTCATGTATCAACTTATACACACAGGGTTTGTCCACTAACTGTACAAAACCAAAATTCCTAACAATTTTATCAAATCTAATATTCCACGACCGTGACGCTTGCTTAAGTCCATAAATGGACATATATCTTGCCCACTTGGCCTTACTCTATGAACCCTTCTGGTTGAGCCATATAAATGCGCTCTTCAAGATTACCATTTAGAAAAGTAGTCTTGACATCCATCTACCAGATTTCATAATCGAGGGAAGCAGCAATGCATAGGAGGACTCAGATGGATTTAAGCATGGCTACTGGCGAGAATATATCCTCATAGTCTATACCTTCCTTTTGGGTGTAGCTCTTGGCTACTAGCCTAGCTTTCAATGTCTCCACATTCCCATCTAGATATCTCTTTTTCTTATAGATCCATTAACGTCTACAAGCTTTACCGCTTTAGAAGGATCTACAAGTTTCCAGACTCCATTTGAGTACATCGAATGTGCCTTAACGTTTGGCTTCTTGTCACAGGTTTGCTTTAAGACCAGCCATAGCTGGTGAGTAGGAGACAAGTTCATCATAATCCTTATCAAAGATTTTGGTTAAGGAATCTCCATAAGACATGTACTTGTTAGGTTGTCTCAAAACCCTCCCACTACATCAAGGCTCCATAGGCTCTCGCCCCAACTGTGGTTCTTCCATTATTAATTAGGGAGTTGGTGTCCTCCCACTCAATAATTTCTCTAGCACAAGAGTGCTTCTCATCTTCACACTTCTTTTATAATATACTTCAAGAAAACATGCATTCGTGCTTAGGAATGTATTCTTATCAGTTGGACTATAAAAGACATATCCCTTCTTTCCTTTGGGATATCCTACAAACATGCATAACTCTGATCGGTTCTAACTTGCCTATCTTCTGTTTCAGAACATGTACTGAGCATCCCCATATTCTAAAGTGGTTAATGGAAAACTTTCATCCATTTCATCTTTCATATGGCGTGCCAGGCACATTCTTCGATGAAACCTGGTTCAGAATATATGTTGTTGTTTCCAAGGTATATCCCCAGAACAAATCTGGGAGGGATGAGTAACCCATTATGGATCTAACCATATCCATCATAGTTCGATTCATTCTCTCTAACACACCATTCTGTTCTAGAATGCCAAGTGTTGTAAGCTAAGAAAGAATACCTTGTTCCTTAAGAAAGTCTTCGAACTCTCCTATCAAGTACTCTCCACCACAATTGGAGCGTAGTGTTTTGATTTGTTTCTCTAATTGCTTCACAACCATAACATTGTACTCTTTAAACTTTTCAAAGCTTTTAGACTTTTGGCGAATTAGATAAACATGTCCAAAACGTGAGTAGTCATCAGTGAAGATTACGAATTATTCATAACCTGCTATTGCTTGGATATTCAATGACCCATATGCATCATTATGTACGAGTTCAAGGCATTGAGTGGTTCTTTCACCGTTCGATGAAAAGGGTTTGTTGGTTAGTTTGCCTTCTATACAGGATTCATCTATGGGTACTGATCCCAAACTTAAAGTTTGCAATGGACCATCCTTTACAACTCTTTTAGTCATGTCCAGTCTAATGTGGCTAAGATGTAAGTGCCACAAATAGGTTAGATCGATTACTATCCCTTTGTAAATCAATATTTACTTCAGTGTCACATAGCATTGGAACTGTTGGTTTTACGTAAAATAAATTATTTATCAAACATATAGCAGTAATTAAGCAGTCATTTCTAAAAATATCAATATATTTATCAATCAAATTCAAACTGAATCCTTACTCAATTAAACTAGCTATTGAAATAAGGTTCTTTCCAAAAATCGAGATATAATAAACATCATGTACGACCACAAAACCGTTATCAAATGACAATTTAATAGTTCTCATAGATACGACCGATACTAGTGCTCTATTTCCCCAACAGTAGCCAAACTCACCCTCGTCAAGCCTTATGATTTCCCTTAACCCCTATAAGGAACAACAAATATGGTTAGTGGTTACAGAGTCTACAATCCATGAAAAATAGAATTTGACACATAACAAGCCTCAGTAACAAGTACTATACCTTTAGATCTCAACTCCTTGAGATAGTCTGGGCAGTTGCCTTTCCAATGGCCAGTGGCTCCACAATGATGACACTTGTCTTTTGACTTGCACACTTTTGCAGTGCCCTTACCTTTCACAGCTTTTGAGTTCTACTTCGTAGCCTTCTTCAGACCACTCTTGTGTTTCTTTTTTGTGCAAGAGGTGGAAGGCTTAATTTCAGTAAAGTTTGCCTCTCCAGTATTCTTTTTTCCCTCCAGAAATAGGGTCTCAACTGCTTGCACTTTCTTCGTCAGCTTAGAAAGTGAGTTCCTCAACTTATTCATTAAATAATTAAGTTTGAAGTTCTAAAAAATGTCAGACATAGTCTCAATGATCATATCAACTTATGTCTCATTGTCGTAACGTGCGCGCGACGCGGAGCGGTGATTAAAAAATCATTTTTTGAAGGAAAAAGAAATTTGGAGTCGCCACCAATCATTTTAGGGTGTGATTGGTCACCCAATTTTAAGATGAAATTTTTGGTCTACGAAAACTCAAAGTTGGTTCGGGAGTCGTTTGTGTGTGGGGAAGGTATTAGCACACCACAACACCCATTATAAAATGATTACCAAATATAATCAAATGCTATCTAATTTTTTATTTTAAGGCAAAGCTTAAAGAGATTCATTTTTTAATGTCCCATTTGATGTATTTTGTATCATAAAAATGAACAAAATAAATGACTTGTAATGGGTGGTTCAAAGACCATTGAAAAATTATTTTTTGTATTCTTATATCCTTTTAAATCAAAGCATTATTAGAGTTATTCTCGATATCTCAAGAATGACTCATCACCTCAGTAGTTCAAGAAGTTTGGTATTCCGAAAATCTCAAACTCCGTCGTCGGATTTTTTTAGTGAAAACTAAATAAAGAAATTTACAAAAATATAAATTAAATTGTTATGGTTTCAATTTACAAGTGTCAATTTTGATGATAAAAGAATAAAATAATTACATACAACCGTGACATATGAAATAATACATAAATAAATAAGAAGAGATAACAACTAAAAAAATAATTACATACAACCGTGACATATGAAAATAATACATAAATAAAGAAGAAGAGATAACAACTAAAAAAATAATGGAAATGAATGTTAAAGATGATAAATATGTATGATAAATTTAAAGAAAAAAACATGCATGATGAAAATAATGAAACAAGACGTGAAGTAATTAAAAATAAATTACAAAACAAATTAATAATATCTAATAAAAAATAGAAAAAAATAAACAAACATAAAACAAATATATATATATATATATATA